>MU158831.1:533842-552068 GCA_015888305.1 Antheraea pernyi | reverse complement strand
GAAATAGACTGTGACCGCCGTGGGACACGGCATTTGCAGGATGGCCGAGTGTTAACGTCTACGTCCGGTACCGTGACACACCCGAGAGGCGAGGCTACAGCGCCACCCGGGGAACCACTATTGACCTGCGATACCGCGCTATTGACTTTATCGGGGGTGTTACTAATGACCTCGAACGCTATTGGTGGAAGTTATCGGCTGTTCATTATTCACCCCGGTGTGAGACTACATTGGTGGGAGTTCGGCATATAAAGGGCAAGATGTCGCTGATCTGCACGCACTCCTATGTGGAAGTTTTTGTAAGGCGAAGCTCTACCCAAATAAATAGTGACAGTACCTACGAAGTGTTTATTGGCATCCCTGAACGCATCGACTATACATGATTACTGTAACAATTGTGTATAAAATCTGAGGCTGTGTTTATATGTGTAAACTATATTAGTAATTATATTTACTACTAGCTGACCCGTGCCCATTTCGTTGGGCGGTAATAGGCATTATCAAGCTACAACTTTTTTCTAGAACTCCATCATATATCTCTCGTCGTTAAGGCAGCGTTCGTAAGAAACGGTTTCGTTCGATCATTTTTTCTCTGACTCCCCAGATATTACCCCTACAACCTCACAAACTTTACCTCTACATAATATTATAATAATAATATAGTTCATTGATAACTTCTCTCCACGACTTCGTACGCGTGGAATAGTTATTTTTGGTTAACACGCAGCGGAAGGTCTCAAAAGGAAAAAAACCCCGATTTTAAAACATTCTTCCTTGTTGCTCCGCTCCTATTGGTCTTAGTGTGTTGATATATAGCCAATGACATTCTCAAATAACGTGGCTTTCTATAGGTAAAAAAATCGGTTTAGTACTTCCTGAGATTACCCCCTACAACGTCACAAACTCACAAACTTTACATCTTTATAATATTAGTATAGATTAAGGGTCTGACAAAGTTTATAATTTAAAAAAAAAACGAGTTAGTAATATGGAATTATTGAAATAAATATTTTAGTGCAGAATTTTCTCATACTTTTAGGTTAATTGCTGTGGCTGGCAATATATATATTTTTTAAGTTTAATAGTTTCCTCGATTTAAAAGATATAGTTATTAAGATATAGTTAAGATATAAATATAATTATATCATTTTTTTTTCTGGAGTTAAATTACCATTGCGTATTTACCACGAGTAGAATTAAATTTGCGCGAGCTTAGAATATATTCGACCAATATTATAAGGAATACATTGACTTATTTTTATGAAAAAGTCAACCAGTGTTTTTGATGTCTTGTTCATTGAAATGCACATTGGGCGTTTAGATGATCCTGAGTTCATTTTTAGACAACCTTTTATCTAATTATCATCATCATCATCATCAGACTGTAAGATACCCACTATCATGCTCATAGTTCTTTTCCTAAAGGAAGGTATGGACATAATCACCACGCCAGCCCGTATACGTCGTGACGTATTGGCGATTTAAAACTCTGAAAAATCTTACACAGTTCTATGTTTTCCCACATAGAGTAGTACTACAAGAACATTTCTCAGATTCCGAAGTCACCACGATATTTTCCGTCACCGTCAGCTGATAATGTTACCTATGTAAATTGGTAAATATGCGCAAGTTCCGAAAAATTCGATGGTAGATGCCAGGATTCGTACCTGCGGACATCGGATTGATATTCCACAGGTCAAACCACTACACCACGACAACATTTATCTCATGATGTGGCATTAATCACAATATTAGGTGAGATTACTGTTGGTGCGAAACTTTAAAAGCAAAATCCATAAAACATAAATGTACGTAATGTGTGAAATAAATGAAAATACACAGGTATATAACACGTGTGAAGTTTATTGAAAAAATATTATAACAATATAGGATTACATAGAAAATTTAAAAGAAAAATTCAAAAACAGAAAAATAATATCCGCCGACAATAAGCGTTGGTGCAAAATGTGAAATAATCCGGATCGATGTTGGAATGTAGTAGTCGTTATACGCTTTACTATAAACTCTCTAGAAACTCGCATGTCACTTCCTGTGAGGCAGGTGATTCAGTGGGCTCTGCGCAACCAATACTGTCCCAGATTGTACCGGATTCAGCACTTTGGTAGGTTTTAACAACTGTGCTAGCAACACAGTCAGGTCCTTGCCACTCCTGACTTTCACGGAATTTTTTAAATATCTCAACTTGTTCATCTACAACCATCTGCTGCTCTGTCATATAAGTGCGAGTTAAACCTGGGCAAATGCCTATGATCCTAACGCATGATCTCTTGTAATTATACTCGTGTCCCTGACCTCTAGTATAAGCCGATACGGCAGCCTTCGATGCTTTGTAAATCGATAGGAACGGATCCCAAAGATATGATGTTATGGAAGACAAGTTAATAATTGTACCACCTCTTCCGCCTTTATCTGTTCTCATTTTGTTATAAAACACCGTAGAGATTTTCAATGGGCCTATAACATTCGTATTCATTGTCAATTCCAGATCATATTCATTTATTTCTCCAGCATCGTTTACTACAATATCAATTTCATATTGGCTTAATACATATTCCAAGACTTCATCGAGATCAGCAGTTATATTTCATTTTATGAAAATCGTTTTGTTGTCTCCATATATAGCATTGAATTCTTCAGATGTCTGTTTACCAAGTTCTTCTTCTCTATCCAATATGATAACTAGTTCACAGCCTGCATCTAGAAGAAACCTGACAATTGATTTTCCAATTCCTCGCGCTCCACCGGTTAAGAGAACAACTTTATCCGTCAGGTCTCTTTCGTTGTCCATATCACAATCTGTTGCATAACTTAAAGCGATGCCGACAGCAGCGAATAAAAGCAAACGTTTGAACATCTCTCGTATTGAAATTAATAAAGCGTTGATATGTGATACACAGCACGATGCTTAATAATGTTGGAGAGCCGAAAAGTCTTAATTTATAGGAAATTTTGTAGGTAAGGTAGGTAATACCATGACTATTGATATTGTATGGTAATAAATTGTAGACAGTTTGAAATACATTTTTATTAACATACTAGCTGCTACCCGCAGCTACGCATGCGTATTAAAGAAATGTAAAATTGTGAGTAGGTGTGTACATTCCAGAAATGATCGTTAAAGAATATTTGTAAATGCGACATGCACGCCAACTACTGTAACATGTAACGTGTACATTAGATATGTGAATACTAACAGTGTGTCGAATGGGATTGGATTTACCATCAGCAACATACTTGGAACTTTAACCTACTATATACCACTCTCAGTGCTCACTTATACTATATAGTAATGAAAATTTTAATATTGCTTAAAATAGGCGAGGTAGTGGCATTGTGAAACGCACCAAGCAGTGGTCAGATGGTATGATAGACTTTAGTATAGTATAGTATATATGGGCGCGACTGTACTGCCATCTGGTTTCAATGTATGTAACTAACAAATAAAATCAAAGCATCTATCAGCTAACTCGGAACTTAAATAACACGGGAAATATTATTACCAACTCTTTGTTATAAAGTGAATAAAATGAAATATAGAATAACAAGTTGTAATTCATAATTTAGAATCAATTTTAGATATCAAACGGTATCGAACCACTAAGTCTACGGAGAGACGTCTCCTCTTTATGTGTGTTCTACAGTTTGTATAATGGGTTGTGTTCCGACGAATTGTTTAACATTATGCCTGTAGCTGCTTTCCACCATCGCACTGCTCGTCATCGGCAGGGAATTCATCCCCACACATTGGAACCGAAATGGTCTCGGACGGTCCGGTTCCAAAGGGGTTTCCTTCCAGGAACGATCCGGTTGTGGAATGAGCTTCCTGCTGTAGTTTTTCCTGGAGACTACAGTATGGTTCCTGGAGACTATAGCATGGGATGCTTCAAGGTGAAAATAAATAGGCTATTTAAGGGTCGGCAACGCGCATGTAACACTTCTGATGTTGCAGGCGTCCATAGGCTGCGGTGACCGCTTTACATCAGGCGGCCCGCATGCTTGTTTGCTACCATCGTGGTATAAAAAAAGAAGATAATATCGACATTAAACTATAATCATTTTAGTCTCTAACATTCATGACCTTAGCACCAAATACATTACTATGATAAGTAACAATTTAAAATTATTAAGATTCAATAGAAGTTTTGGTTATGTTTAATTATTATATAATATTGTTTTAAGATTTTTTAATATAAATATGCTTGTCACAAATATGGAAAATATGATATTTCCGGTCTATTTTTATTATAAATATTACTTAATAATTAAGCGAATTAAGATATATTTCAACTTTTATTAGAAGTTTTGGATATATTTAATTATTATCTAATATTGTTTTAACAGTTTTATATAATAAATATAATTTATTTTTGTAGCTGAAGCGTAAACAAGGATATTTCCGGTGTATATTTATTATAATTAAACGAATTCAGATATATTTCGACTTATAATTAAGAATTAAAATAGTTGTATATTGTTTTATAAACCGTTAATGTTTGTAATAAAGAAAATATGATCTATTATTGTCAAATAAAAAGAGATATAGGGTATTTTAGTGAGTTACAAATGAGCAATATAAAAGTAAAGTTAGATTCAGTTAAAAACACATTCTTTGTACGATTATTGTAAGGTGACGTTGAGGAGAAGGGAAATATATTGTAATTCTGACTATTAGTGTCGTTTTTGTGATGGATCCTGGTGAGGGTTATCTGGAGCACGCTCGCACGCCAACATATACATAGGTTAGTATTAGCCTTTAGTAACCTTTTTAGCCTTTCCGGGTGAGTGGTTAGCAGAAGATCTAACATAGAAGATTTGTGGCTTTCGATATCTGGTAGTCTAGCAGATTTCTGTACCAGTTGCGAAATACCGTATGCTAGAGCAAATTCTCGAACCGTATGCCCGGTGTGATCGGTTTTATTAGATCCCAGCCATTCTTTATGGTGTGCGTTGAAATCGTCGAGGATCATCAGTTTAGCATAGGGGTACTGTTCGATAATACTGTCAGTAGCCAGTTGGACGTTTTTTTTTTTATGTCATAGGTGGCAAACGAACAGCTGGGTCACCTGGTGTTAAGTGATCACCACCGTCCATGGACACTAACAACACCAGAGGAGTTGCTAGTGCGTTGCCACCCTTTGGGGGGAAGGGTTAGGGGAGGGAGAAGGAGAGGAGAGGGGAGGGGAGGTGGGCCTCCGGCGCTCTCACTGACCGAACAAAACGCAACAATGCAAGCACTGTTACTTCACGTCGGTTTTCTATGAGAGGGTGGTACTACCCCGGCCGAGCCGACCCATTCATGCTGAAACCAGTAATCGTTTCAGCGTGGCTCTACCACCATTAAAAACGTGTTGGAAGAGTTGTGTTGTAGCCTTGTTACCACGATGAGATCTGTACAAGCACTTGTAAACTAAAGTGTGACCACCACAGTCGACACGTGCAAAAAGTAGGAATGGATCCCTGTCTTCAAGATTATTAAGATGACGAACACGAATATCCTCCCATGCATACATGCATACCCCAGCTCGGCGTAGAAAGGAAAAACTAACGATACTAACACGCAGCGAAAGCTCTCAAAAGGAAAAATAAGGTTTCGAAACATTCTTCATTGGTGCTCTGCTCCTATTGGTCTTAGCGTGAAGATATAATGTCTATAGCCTTCCGCAATAAATGAGCTATCTAACGCCTGAAGTAAGAAACCAAATCGGACCAGTAGTTCCTGAGATTAGCACGTTGAACCAAACAAACAAACAAACTCTTCAGTTTTATAATATTAGTATAGATGAGAGAATACATGGAGCTGGTATTTATATAGGTGGCGTGAATATATGATAGGAAGAGTTCTACTGAAAAATATTTGAACAGTTTGTGTTATCGATCTACGACTTTGACGACGTACCACTTGTAAAGAAAAAAAATTGGTTGTCTGTAAATCGGTTTATGAAAAATTGCAAAATTTTATGAATTGAATTTTCTATATTAGCAGGCCTGCGCAACTTTGTCTGCGTGAAATCGGTTACTACCGGTTCGAGTTGTATTTTCAATTTTCAAAAATCTTAATAAAACCTAAACCCCGATTTGAGCGATACCCACCGTTTTCGGTTGTCTAACCAAACAATTCAGGGACTCACTCAAACACATACCTAGTTGGTTTGCGAAAAATCTTCTTAAACGAGTCTATTACCCGATTATTACCGATTATATTAAAAATTATTTTATATATATTGGCAATAAATGACTTCCTAGTACGACCTGGATTGCTCATGTGTCACTCACCTCCGCGCTCCGCTTACAAGGAAGCTCCGCTTACGGAAGCAATAACGCTATAATGTTCTGACCAACTTCATCAAATAACATGCTGTATAAAGTAAATTTTGATTTTGATTTAGTTATTTGTTTTTATAAGCGGACTTTTCTGTAAAGCTAAAAGTAATGAACATTTTTGGCTAGGGAAAATATACCTTTCCTAACAGTGACAGAATTGTCAAAATTGGATCAGTAGTACCAAGGTATCCCCGAAAACAAAACTTACATAGTATAAAACAAAGTCCTCTGCCGCGTCTGTCTCTCTGTCTGTTCGTGATAAACTCAAAAACTACGGAACGGATCTTCAAACCGTTTTGCACCAGTGGATAAAGTAATTCATGAGGAACGTTTTAGTATATAAATTTGTCAAGGTTTTGTATAGATTGATTGAAATATAACGATAATTTTTGGACAAGTCGGAAAAATTCAAACGGCCTGGGAGATTTCATCAAAAAGGATTGGGCAGCCTTTTGAGATATAACAATGTATGTTGGGTAAATGTAATAAGGTTTACTTTTGTATGTATAGGTTAAAATAAAAGAAAATGACGTCTATTGAAAAATGTATTGACGACTTAATATTATAATGACAATGACATGATACATTTTTCTTTTTCTTTTTAGCCAGGTGTAAATAATGAAACAACAGAGACAATATAGATCTACAAAAAATGTCTGGGCATATATCTATCTTTTACGGATAGCCCACTATACTCATTATATGTATGTTCTAAAAAAAAGTAACATACAATTTTAAAGTTACGAGTATTTAGACGTATTGGGTTGGGTTTAAATATAACGATAATTGTTGGACATGCCGGAAAAAGTCAAGCCGCCTAGGAGTTTTCATCGAAAACGCTGCCAAAACAATGTATGTTGGGATATCCCCTTTTTATAGATCTACAAAGAGGTCTGTTAAGGCATTTTTTAAGGGTAGCCCACTATACTCATTATATTTAAAAAAAAGGTGACGTACAATTTGAAAGCTATTTAGACGGATACAGTATTAATAATTATCAACTTAAATACTTTAGTTGCATTAAGCATTTCATGCACATTCATATCTTTATTCTAATATATAAAAATCACGTGTCACGGTGTTTGTGTTCGAACTCCTCCGAAACGGCTAGACCGATTTTATTGAAATGTTTAATGAATATTTGGTGTGTGATATGTAAAGTATATTATATATCTCTTGGTGATTAGATTTTTTTTGTATTTTCTTGCAATTTTTTTTGTACTGTTGTGCCGTGTTCATTGAAAAAAACTTTTTTAATAAGTTACAACAGGAGTAAGTTACGCCTAACAGGCTTATTTTGAACATAATTGAAATGTATATATTGTTTGTATGTTATTATACTTTTGATCAATTTCGCGGTCATTTTCCTATATATGCCAACCTTTAATGAGTTTAACGAGAAAAACAATTATGAACTTATTATTTAAAATCTTTATACATATAATAAATCGGTGGCTAGATCAATACTGTACATTAAATATTTTTATGAAAATTATAATCGGGGTGGGCTTTGTTATCGATATAGGAGCCAAAAATATCTTATTTAGAATTTTTGTCCGTCTTTCTGTCTGTTTCTGTGTCCGCATATCACTCTGAAAATTCTGAACCAATTTTGAAATTTTGAACCACTGAACGAAACATGACACAGTGATAACTAATATTATAAAGTAACATATAGAGTAATTTTGTCCCATAAAACGCAAGGAGTAATCCAGTGTAAATGACAAAAGTCAAAAATTTGTGGTATATGAAATTCTTGATGGATTTTAATGACATTTTCTTTGTGTTATTGCAGACAAATTAGCCAAAAATGCAAGCTAATGCACATTTTTGACATACAACTTCTCATATTCATATTTCTGACGCATATGTCAGGTGACTGTTAAAAGGTTAACAGCCTTCAATAGTGGGGTAGTTCATGATCGAATTTAACATATAAAATAATAATATTAAAACTAATACTAATACACAACCAAGAGAACCTTAGATAAAGTATGTTTTTAAAAGTATGGGAACGATACTTTAAACGTAAAAAAATCACACCTAGGTTCAATGAACAGAATTAAATGGGATCTTTTCAAGGTTAATCATTACGTAACTGCTTATCGCTGGAATGCCCCACGGTCGAACAATGGGTAGAAGGGGCGAGGGTCGAGGGACTGCGCCGCAGCGCACATTGAAAACGATGATTCATCGCGCTTTTTGTGTAAATCAACTGACGTTGAGTGAAAATCAGTGATGCTTTTCTCGAGATAATTAGGTCAAATATTATGCATCTATTTTTTTTATTGATTTAGAACCAAAAATGACTAATGATTGTCCTGTAAAAATATTGGCGGCGTGTAACCGGCTAACCTAACACTCAGTAGTAACAAAATATGGAGCACAATGACAAAAATTGAGTCAACTTATGTTTGTTTTCAAAAAATTACCTATTACGGCGTTGCTAAACAATGAGTGATTCCAGAATCAAGTTCAGAAGATTTTTTTAGTAAACATAATCCTACACAATATTATATTGCGATATAGAAAATAAGTCTCAAAAGTATCTAATAGAGTTTTGTCAGGACATGTGTTGTTTCGATATTTGATAAAAGTTGTTTTCCAAATACTGATGAGTATTGGAATTATTGGATGCAGGGTTGTAAATTTACGATTAGAATAATTAGTTTAGGCGTTTGCAGTTGCCATTCAATACTATATCTATACTAATATTTTAAAGACAGGTAAAGTTTGGATGTTCGGGGTAATAATCCTTTATCTTTGGTCTTACTGATCTGATTTTGAAATGTAGACGTAGATAAATGAAGAAAGGTGTATTATTGGCAAATAGTTATATTAATCACAAAAAATGTAATTAAAATTGGCAACAATGCAATAATATGACGTGCGCCGCTTACATGGTTTGAAACAAATGAATAAAATTTGTAGCAAAAATATTCATTACCTTTAGCTTTACAAAAAAGTCCACATAAAAAAACAAATAGCTAAATAAAAATGGAGATTTTATGGAGATAAAGTTTATTTTGTACGACGTGTTAATTGATAAAGTTGGTCAGAAGATAATGCGAAATAAAAACTACAAGTTGATAAAATTATTGCCTTGTCGCTGCCGCTGGGCCTATAAGAATAGTAAGTGGGCACGGTCGTGAGTGGTACAGAAGCTATCCAGAGGGTACTGGGAAGACATTATGTGTTTGAGTTGGTCGCTGAAATGTTTGGGTACACAATTTAAAACGGTTGGTGTCACTGCAGTCGAGTTCTAGGTTTTTAAGATTTTTCGAGTTTGGAAATACAATAGAAACCGGTCGGAACTGATTTAACGCAGGCGAAGTTGCGCGGGTTAGCTAGTATTAATATAAATATAACATAGTATGGTAATTGCAAATACCTCAACTAATTATTTTAATCGTAGATTCACAAACCTGAACCCAACTACTTCAAGACTCGACAATATTCAGAAAACTAATTTTATTAAATATCGAAACAACATACGTACTGATAGAACTCTAATTGAGATTCATCTTCTACAATGCAATGTAACTATAATCTAATACAGTACATACATCAATAGAGTAACACATACAGAATTTAGGTTACTTGATAGATTTTATATTTCTTATTCAACTGATTGATAGTTACTCCAAAAACGTTATATTGTCGTAGCTCAGTTATAATATACTGGACATTATTATACGGACCGACGACGTAGACGTTGGTTCGAAACTAAATGGTCGTTTCTTTGTAATTTGTTTTTTTTTTTAAACACAGGAAGATGAAATATAGCTTAACATTTTAGCTAATCTGTCTGCCATATGTAGCACAAAGAGAATTTACCAAAATCAGTCAAGAATTTCATTAACCACGATTTTTTTCCTTTCGTCCGTTATCCTGGAGCACCCCTTGCGTTTTATGGGACAAAAAGTATCCTAGATATAACTTTATACTATTAGTTATCACTGTGTCAAGTTTCGTCACAATTGGTTTAGTACTTTCAGATATGTGTTCACAAGGACAGACGGACAGACAGACAAAAGATTTAAAAATATTATTTTTGGCTTCTATGTCGATAACAAAGTCTATCCCGCTTATAATTTTCAAAAAACATTTAATGTACAGATTTGGCCTAGTTACAGTTTTATTATTATTCTGTACGAGCTGTGCCCGCGACTTCGTCCACTGATATACAAAACAGTCATTAATAAAATCATCTGAATGTATTTAGTCCATTTGCTTATCTGTGCCGCCGCGTCGTCATTAAAATTCCAATAACTTTGATAGAGTGGACCGATTTTAATGAAACATAAACTAAGTTACTGTCGAGGATTTGCTTTATGATTTTCTTGGTGAGGTTTTATTGTGAACCCTGTACTTTAGCAGTGATGCGTGTTCATATAAACAGACAGACAGACAGACATTTTCTAAAATGATTGAAATATATTCTATTACTTGTTCCTAGACACCCGTAACATTTTTTTTCACGAAAATCCAAATGCACAGACACATTACATTTACATTCTTATTATATGTATAGATATATATAAAGAGATGCGTCACAAGTCGAACACTAGGGCCGATCGCACCACTGTATAGCTTGTTCCGCGCTCTCGCTTGCACGCTCGGCTCAGGCGGAACGTGAGAATGAGTCATGTTCAGCTATTACAGATTTTTACTTTGTTTATAAAACGTTATCAGATCAAAATGGACGTTCTGAAAACGTTTTCAAAATCGCATCAAGTTTTGTTTCACATAGTTTACTCACAGAAGTAGACATTGAAGTTTTTAAAGATCACGTCGGATCTTATATATACCATATAGTTCCAAATACTAGCCTATGCCGCAGCATTGGCAGCTGGCACTTGCGTTCCATCGACGAGATTAATAAAATAATTAAATGAATGTAGTATCTAATGCGAAGTGATTTAGTGTCATTAATAATCCTTATAGCTTTAGCAATTTCCCCTCATAACTTATCATTCTACCTTTAATTTATTTTTAATTTTAATCGAATAAACTCAAATAAATTCAGGATATATTACATTTTTAATATTATTTTTGTTACAAAATTTAAAAAATATATTATTATTGTTTTTGTAGCATATCGATTTCTAAATCAAATTTCTAAATAAATTTGGGTTGTAAGGGGTGTCAAATAACATCATAAGACTTGAGACACCCAAGCCAACCTCACCTGCACGTGGTGCACCCTGCTGAATAACGAACGAGGCAATGGCGAAAGCGGGGTGGTAGGGTTTTACAACCTGACTGGGTCGCAACCACCATGTATATGGCGAGAAAGCCCGTCATAGTGATTCGCTTCCGCGGGTCGCGTTTCGGGATCAGCCTGTGCATATCCAGCTATTCGCAGGCCGGCATGACAGCGGCGACCAGCGATGGATAGAGTATCACTCGGTGGTCGCCGTTGTTTTTGGACTGTACTGTGCTTACCAGCAGGCAAAGTGCAGTCACTTTGCCGTGCTACAATAAAAAATAAATAAAAAAATATATATATAATCTCCGTGAACAAAATGTTATTAAAATCGGTTGAAGTATTTTTCACAAGTAAGTTTAACAAAAGAAGTGAAAAGTCCGAGACGGGCTGTGATACTAGAGGTTATTTATAGACTCAAATCAATCTTTAAGATTACACTAAATACATGTCTATAGTTATGTAGTGGGTCTCTTACAGACTGATGCGTGATTATCATGAGATGTAGGGGAAGGCAGGGACACTTCAAACGGCTTTTACAATTTTATTTTTTTCATTTCTGTTATTTTATTAACAAATCAACTGATTGCTTAAACTAATTGCTGATTGCTAATATTAAACTTATCCGAGATTAATATAAAACAATCTCAGGTGATTATATATCATATTTAGTGTAATATTACGACTTAAAGAAAATGTGGAATTGTATGAATCTGCCTCACATATCGGGTACTTTCATACAGTATCGTGGGTACCTTCAGACAGTAAGGGTGGTTATATAAAAACGAGTAAAACTGCAAATATAATCAAAATTCGTTCATTTGTCAATAAAATTCTATACACAAAATTAACAAAAAAAATTACTCTTCTTTTAGTGAACAAAAATACTTATCCGCAGCTTTTCTACATGATTATGGCGCTAAGGCGTTAGTCGTTTACGTAACTCTGTCTTATCCGGATAATTATTAGGTAATATCGAATAAACATATCTAAAATAACCAAATATATTATTTATCACAACACATATAATAATAGCTACTGCTAAAGTGGTGAACGCGATATGATACCGACGTAATTCAATACGATTCGTGATAAATAATAGTGACTGTAAATTTAAATAAGTAGAAGACTCAATTTACGGGCAAGACAGCAGTTATACAAATAAAATTTATTTAGCTAGTGCGATGGTGTGAAGTAATATACTATTGAACATTTTAAACCATAATAAATATGGCTACTCCTGGTGTTGCGGACGTCGCGAAGGTGACTATTCAGATGCGAGTACCGGAATTCTGGCCCAATATGCTCAAAATGTGGTTTGAATGTGTTAATTTGAATCGGTTATCACTCTACAAAAACAAGAAGATTCCACCATATTTGATCTAGTGATATCGAAATTAAATCGAGACGCACTTGGACAAGTCACCGACATCGTAGAGAAGCCTCCAGACTCTGAAAGTAGAAAACTCTAAAAGAACGTTTAATCGCCGTGTACGAAGAAAGTGCCGAATCTAAATTTCAACGTCTCGTCAGCGACATGACCCTGGGATCACAAAAATTACCGAAATAACCGAAAGACCACTAAATAAATTACGGATAAATTGTTCACCACCCCAGGTACGCGCAGTTTTCGTGGTCAGCAAAAACACTAAGTTAGTGACTTTAGAAGTCAAGGTCGACAAGGTTATGGAAAGCTTACGATCGACGGAAGTTGATGCCGTTTCTACTTTAACTTCGGAAGCCAACACTGAGCTAGTAAGGTATCTTCGAACACTTTCCATGGAGGTCAAACAGCTGCGAGCTTAAGTAAGCGAAATAAGAACGCGAGGTCGCGCTTCGCAGCAAACAATCGCACAGGATTGATGACACTACTCTCGTTCGAGTTCAAAGTTCCGGAAGTACAACCGTGCCCGACAAGATAAACCATTTAGAGACGGTATGTGCTGGTAACATTACCGTTTCCAGCATAACGCTAAGACGTGCATCTCTTCATGCAGCTAGGCAACGAGTGGACGTCCAATGCAGTCGCAGTTTCCGGAAAACTGAGTACGGTCCAGACATCATCGGTGGGTGAATGCACCACATCGGGAAACTACCGTTTGTGAGTGACGGACATAAAAACCGGTAATAATTTATTTAGACACGGGTGCAAACGTATCGGTAGTGCCAGTGAGTTTCGTTAGTAAGGGAAATCTATGCGAGTGTCTATATAAGTTATGCAAACTGTAACATAATCAAAACCTTTGCTATAACACATTTAGAATTAGATTTAAATTTACATAGTAGTTTTCAATGGCAATTTATTATAGCTTATGTTAATGTCTACGTCCGGTACCGTGACACACCCGAGAGGCGAGACTACAACGCCACCCGGTGAACCACTATTGACCTGCGATACCGCGCTATTGACTTTATCGGGGTGTTACTAATGACCTCGAACGCTATTTGTGGAAGTTATCGGCTGTTCATTATTCATTCCGGTGTGAGACTACATTGGTGGCATATAAAGGGCAAGATGTCGCTGATCTGGACGCACTCCTATGTGGAAGTTATTGTAAGGCGAAGCTCTGGCCAAATGAATAGTGACAGTATCTACTTAGTGTTTATTGGCAATCCTGACTGTATCGACCCTATACGTGATTAGTGTAACACTAACGTAAACCACCAATAATTGGGACTGTTTTGTATCATGCGAACTGCATAAATGCTTGCTACCCAACGCATACATTGCACCTTAAGAGAAATTTAGTGTTTCAATAAGATTATATAAACTTACTAGCTGACCCGCGCAACTTCGTCTGCGAGAGTTCGGTTCGTACCGGTTACAATTGTATTTCCAAACTCGAGAAGTCTTAATAACCTAGTACTCGATTTTAGCGACACCCACCGTTTTCAGTTGTGAAACGGTCAGTTGTGTCAACAATTCAGGGACCCACTCAAACATATACCTAGTTAGTTTGCGAAAAGTCTTCTTAAATAAGTCTATAAAATCCCGAATAAAAAATGGAAGGATGGCGTTATTAGGATGAAAATTTGAGGTTAAGTATATTTCGATAGCAAATAAAACCATAGAAAATAAAAATAAAAAAAATAGAAAAGAAATCTGTATAGGGACACCCTAATCACCTAGAGGTATAAAATATTCTTTACGACCTATTCTCATACCTACAAAATGTGCATTAAAAAACTCATAAAAATCGGTCGAGCCGCTTCGGAGGAGTTCGACCACAAATACCGTGACACGCGATTTTTATATATTAGATTTATTTATTTAAGACACCTCTAATGACACTTTACGCTATGATATTGCAATATTTCTGGCAAATGTATTAGTAATTTATAAGTAAATTTTAATTAAACTGATTTACTGTTTATACTGTACTGTTAAATTAAACTGTCGTTACTGCAAGTAAGTGCTCTTGTAAGTATTATAGAAGGAAATGATATGCACCGACGAAGAAAATTGAATGAACTAAGAAATGGATAAAATATAGAAATTAAAATGACACTTTAATTTTCATAATAAAATTTATAACGTTTTAAATTGTTTACTATCAATGAATATTCACTCCCTTATTACTGTTATACCAGTTACGTGTTTAAATGAGTTACGTGGGTAGTGGAGACAGTTAGTCGGATTGCATATAACTCTCTAAATTTATTTATAAATAAGTAGGTAGTAAAAGTGATTGTGAAGAAAATGTGCATCATTGTGTTACATCGTTACAAGTTGTACCCGTGCATATAGTTTCCCATGTGCAATGACAAAAAGTGTGCGAATCTCATGCAATTTTCAACTGTAGAACTCGTAAATTGGTTGCTTTTACTCTGTGCTTGAGTAGATTTTTACTTGATTAACACGTTATTACGTCTACTTTCCTCTAGTCAATACTGTGGATCGGTGTGTCGAATCTTTTTCGAAATAAATTACATCCTAGTGAATTAAATTATTGCTTAAATAATTTTATCAGGTGTACCACACATAAATTAGAATTGCTTGTAAATTTGCGTAGGCATTTAATCGTAATGGCATCAAACATGAGTACTTATGCTGGCTGCCTGAAACCGATTGAAGGCAGACGATTACTCAAATGTTGTTTGTGCATTCAAGTCTATGATTTGCTATACGCCAACCTGCCGCATAAGCACTCTTATAACACCATGACTAGGGACCTTAAAAATAATTGACAGTGCCAAACATGTCTCAAGAAAAAACATAAAACGGGCAATACGAACACGCCAACGCAAGGAATGAATATCGAAATCCTCAGTAAAGAAAACAGTTGAGGTTGCTAGGATAATATTCAAGATGTAATCGATACCTTACCTATAGGATTTGTGGCTAACCTCAATACTAGCAGTATTAAACATTAATTATTAGCAGTGTTGAACATTAAACATTTCCACTTTTTGCCACTCTACGAGCGACGTATAATAGCCGAATTAAATTATTTAAGTAATATATATATAATGGAATTATAGACTGTTCAGAATTATTATCTAGAGTTCAGTTATGTGTCCCCACAAGTACATTAAGAAGACCGAAGCTATTACCTTTACCACTTGTCAGAACGACATATCGCCAAAATGCCTTTCTGATCCGAGCATGTAAATATTTTAATTCTTTAGTCAATAACCTAGATTTATTCTCAGATAGTATATATCGGCTTGAATAGCCGTATCGGCGCCTACCCACATTATTGTGTCATTCGGTCACGCCTCTCTCCCTACTACTCGACTTGTTTTGGTATAAAAGGGGCGGAGCGACCGATGTTAAGTCAGTCTTGGCTCTGGCGTCGTGCGGTACGCACGTACCGTGCGAGTCGCTTAACCTAGACACTGAATAATTAATTTGTGCAAACGAATTACTTATTATTTGTAACTAATTAATTGGTTATCTACTGTACCAAATAGTCAGAATTGATTATTATTTGGTGTTGAGTTACAATATTATTATGACAGGGTGATAATCTGCATTAATAGTAATTAATTGTTTTATATTGAAATGTGATGCAATTATTATTATGGGAAGGTTTATGACGATATTATTATGATGGGGTGGTTTAGTTCTCATTTACATCATTTTTATGATGGATAATGGCGCGTCGCGTCTCCGACATATATCATGCCTTAGACAATGTTTATCTAGAGATTTTTTTCCATAATATTAACTGTGTGTATGTAATCATGTTTTTATTTATACATCTATATTGAGAGCTATTTTTTCTTAGTTTATTTATAGTTTTTATAAGTGAAAATTTTTAATTAGCCTTTGTATGTTATTTATTTGTTATTTCATTAGTGTTGGCTGTAAGTTTTCCTAAAAAAAAAAAATTACAAAGCATGTAGACATAATTCTCGTTAACGCGATTTGGAAAGAAGTGCTTACAGTCATTAGATCTGAGCTTCCATAGATCTGAGCTTCCATCTATGTTATCGATAGTGCTTAAAGCCGAACACAAAACAATCAAAACCGACCGTTAAGAACTTCGCAGCTCTTTTACGTTCCTCAGTAATATACACAACGAAATGAAAAGTACCATAACACCGGTAGTAAATGAAAATAAAGAACTGAAAGAAAACAATCATATATTGACGGCTGCGGTATCAAAGTTATCAGATAGTATTAATAACTTGAAACAATACCTACGACAAAATAACCTGGAAATCCATGGTTTACTTGAACAGCGCACTGAAAATCTCTCTACTCTTTTACAACAAAGGTAATCAACCACAAACTGAATGACAAATAAGCAGCTACACGATGTTACACGAAGAAAGACAATCTGTTCTTCTGACGAAGAAAGAATCCGTCACAGCATTGTTAGTAAGTACTGCTTCTCCAGAGGCTGTGATGTCGACGTTACAATTACTATTCGGAAACCCTGATATTATATTATCACGAATCATTCGAGATATAAAGAATCTACATCCCATGAGGCTAGATTATCAAAAGGATATCATCTCATTTTCTGTTAAAGTAAAGAATTATGTGGCAGCTGTCCAGGCCCTGGGTCAAGAAGAATACCTACAGGGAGTCAACATCGTGTCGGTGATTCTCTCGAAGCTACCTCCAGTGTTAATCGCCAAGTGGGCTGACTACGGCTACACGCATCTAGAGGAAAGAAAGAAGACTAGGCTGGAAATACTGTCGGATTTTTTAAGTCAGGAAGCGGTGAAAATTTCGAAAACCGCTGTATCCTTTTGTGTAGTTCATAATGAGTCAAAACGTAAATATAGTGAACATTCTATGTTAGTACAGAGTGAAAATAATTGTATAAAAAATGTTGATAAATGTCAATTTTGTCGTGTAGGTAATCATATATTAACAAATTGTAATCGTTTTAAAAAAGCATTACGTAAAGTAAGGTGGAGATATGTTAAGCGTTATGGTATTTGTTTTAAATGTTTAGTATCACGTCATAGTAGGGAGTCTTGTCTTGCACCTGTTTGTAATATTGATAACTGTGGTAAACCTCATCACAAATTGTTACACTATAAAAACACAAACATTCAACCCGAACAGAGTAGTGTCAACACAACACATTTGTCAGACTCTGAACCCACTATACAAACGGTTTCAAATATAAACTCATTATGTAAAGTTTTACTTAAAGTCGTGCAGATTAATGTTCACGGGCCTAACGGAGTTATAAGTGTTCACGCGTTGTTAGA
>MU158831.1:457964-530484 GCA_015888305.1 Antheraea pernyi | reverse complement strand
ATTACACGACAATCTGCAACATACTTTAATTAATTTATTGATAATTTATTATTATAATATTTATATTGGTTAATTGTATATTTTTAATTTTCGTTCACCGTCAGCCGATATTATTTCCTATTTAAATTGGTAAATACAGTAGAACCTCGATAAGTAAAAATCCAAGGGAAACACAGAATATTTTAAGTTATTGAGTTATCAAGAGTTTATGTTACACTCATGTTGTTGTTTCGGTTTGGACACTGTTTGAACCACGTAAATAAATATTGCTCCAAAATAGAGAATTCAGCAATTTCTCGTCTTTTACATAACATTCTTTCTCCAGATTCTCGTTCCTTCAAGAGTTTAGATTCTTTTTTAAACATAAGTGATAATGTACTTTCGTGTATTCCAAACTGAGCAGCAACATCTTTCCTTTTTAAACGCTTTTATCGATTTTAATTTATCAGTGTATGTTAGTGTTGTTAATTTTCGTTTTGAACTCATTTTACTTTAGTAACTTTTATCACACAGCACAGTTTCCTGAACAGTGATCAACAACTAATCATCCAAGTAAGCCACTGTCATAACCGGCCAAGTAAGCCACTGTCATAACCGGCTCAATTAGGGATTTCAAGGAAACAGTGGATCCGTATTTTAAGTAATAGAGGTTGTACGCTCTGGAGGGAAGAGAACAGATTAGTTTTTGAAGTGATAAAGGTTTTTACCTTATTGACGTTTGTCTTATCGGGGTTCTACTTTATATGCAAATTCCGAAAAATTCGTGAGTAGATGCCAGGATTCGTACCTGCGGACATCGGAATGATATTCCACCGATCAAATCACTAGACCACGACGACATTTATCTAGTAACTAACTGACCCGTGCAACTTCGTTTGCACCAAATCGGTTACTACCTGTTACAATTTTAATTTTAAACGCGAAAAATGTTAAAAAACCTTACTTTTAACATATAAACCATCTTTTTGGGTGAGATATTAAACCTAGATATATGGTCGCAGACATTTTTGTAAAATGAATACTTTTGTTATAGATTTTATTTTTTATTTCAAACCATTTAAGCAGAGTGTTCCGTACTTTTGTTATCTGTAATAATCTATATGTTAGCACAAATCTTTTTTGATATTACTTTATCGTTTAAAATGAATGTATCTGCCCACTAGTTTTCGTGAACACACCTTTAACAACGTTCGCAAGCGCTGCCCTCTAAGGCAAAAGAGTTATTTTGAATCTAGCAACATACAAAACCACTCAGAGTGATCTGCGTTAATAAACAATTGCAAAACCGGTACAAATATCTAACAGAACATTAAAAGAAACCAAGTGCTAGTGTAGACTTGTGTCCTATTATTACAAAATCAGCGATCTTAGCCACGAACTAAGCCGGGGTACCCCGAAGAAGAGTATCTCCTAGTGCGGGTGAGTGGTGGATACAGTCCTCCTAAATTCATTTCCAATACACAGAGCATGCCATATTATTGATTTTTTGGCGATTTCAATTAAATTTTTAGTCATTAATTAATGAAAATATATATTTGCCAAAATAAAATAAAAAATCTATAGTACTGAGGGATACCTTTGTAACGGTAAAATAATTTTTTGAATAAGAAGTTTACCACTCTTTGTAATATTGGTATAGATATAACATAGTGTACTAATTGCAAACATCTCAAATATTAATGTCTACGTCCGGTACCGCTATGACACACCCGAGAGGCGAGACTACGACGCCACCCGAGGAACCACTATTGACCTGCGATACCGCGCTATTGACTTTATCGGAGTGTTACTAATGACCTCGAACGCTATTGGTGGAAGTTATCGGCTGTTCATTATTCACCCCGGTGTGAGACTACATTGGTGGGAGTTCGGCATATAAAGGGCAAGATGTCGCTGATCTGCACGCACTCCTATGTGGAAGTTTTTGTAAGGCGAAGCTCTACCCAAATAAATAGTGACAGTACCTACGAAGTGTTTATTGGCATCCCTGAACGCATCGACTATACATGATTACTGTAACAATTGTGTATAAAATCTGAGGCTGTGTTTATATGTGTAAACTATATTAGTAATTATATTTACTACTAGCTGACCCGTGCCCATTTCGTTGGGCGGTAATAGGCATTATCAAGCTACAACTTTTTTCTAGAACTCCATCATATATCTCTCGTCGTTAAGGCAGCGTTCGTAAGAAACGGTTTCGTTCGATCATTTTTTCTCTGACTCCCCAGATATTACCCCTACAACCTCACAAACTTTACCTCTACATAATATTATAATAATAATATAGTTCATTGATAACTTCTCTCCACGACTTCGTACGCGTGGAATAGTTATTTTTGGTTAACACGCAGCGGAAGGTCTCAAAAGGAAAAAAACCCCGATTTTAAAACATTCTTCCTTGTTGCTCCGCTCCTATTGGTCTTAGTGTGTTGATATATAGCCAATGACATTCTCAAATAACGTGGCTTTCTATAGGTAAAAAAATCGGTTTAGTACTTCCTGAGATTACCCCCTACAACGTCACAAACTCACAAACTTTACATCTTTATAATATTAGTATAGATTAAGGGTCTGACAAAGTTTATAATTTAAAAAAAAAACGAGTTAGTAATATGGAATTATTGAAATAAATATTTTAGTGCAGAATTTTCTCATACTTTTAGGTTAATTGCTGTGGCTGGCAATATATATATTTTTTAAGTTTAATAGTTTCCTCGATTTAAAAGATATAGTTATTAAGATATAGTTAAGATATAAATATAATTATATCATTTTTTTTTCTGGAGTTAAATTACCATTGCGTATTTACCACGAGTAGAATTAAATTTGCGCGAGCTTAGAATATATTCGACCAATATTATAAGGAATACATTGACTTATTTTTATGAAAAAGTCAACCAGTGTTTTTGATGTCTTGTTCATTGAAATGCACATTGGGCGTTTAGATGATCCTGAGTTCATTTTTAGACAACCTTTTATCTAATTATCATCATCATCATCATCAGACTGTAAGATACCCACTATCATGCTCATAGTTCTTTTCCTAAAGGAAGGTATGGACATAATCACCACGCCAGCCCGTATACGTCGTGACGTATTGGCGATTTAAAACTCTGAAAAATCTTACACAGTTCTATGTTTTCCCACATAGAGTAGTACTACAAGAACATTTCTCAGATTCCGAAGTCACCACGATATTTTCCGTCACCGTCAGCTGATAATGTTACCTATGTAAATTGGTAAATATGCGCAAGTTCCGAAAAATTCGATGGTAGATGCCAGGATTCGTACCTGCGGACATCGGATTGATATTCCACAGGTCAAACCACTACACCACGACAACATTTATCTCATGATGTGGCATTAATCACAATATTAGGTGAGATTACTGTTGGTGCGAAACTTTAAAAGCAAAATCCATAAAACATAAATGTACGTAATGTGTGAAATAAATGAAAATACACAGGTATATAACACGTGTGAAGTTTATTGAAAAAATATTATAACAATATAGGATTACATAGAAAATTTAAAAGAAAAATTCAAAAACAGAAAAATAATATCCGCCGACAATAAGCGTTGGTGCAAAATGTGAAATAATCCGGATCGATGTTGGAATGTACTAGTCGTTATACGCTTTACTATAAACTCTCTAGAAACTCGCATGTCACTTCCTGTGAGGCAGGTGATTCAGTGGGCTCTGCGCAACCAATACTGTCCCAGATTGTACCGGATTCAGCACTTTGGTAGGTTTTAACAACTGTGCTAGCAACACAGTCAGGTCCTTGCCACTCCTGACTTTCACGGAATTTTTTAAATATCTCAACTTGTTCATCTACAACCATCTGCTGCTCTGTCATATAAGTGCGAGTTAAACCTGGGCAAATGCCTATGATCCTAACGCATGATCTCTTGTAATTATACTCGTGTCCCTGACCTCTAGTATAAGCCGATACGGCAGCCTTCGATGCTTTGTAAATCGATAGGAACGGATCCCAAAGATATGATGTTATGGAAGACAAGTTAATAATTGTACCACCTCTTCCGCCTTTATCTGTTCTCATTTTGTTATAAAACACCGTAGAGATTTTCAATGGGCCTATAACATTCGTATTCATTGTCAATTCCAGATCATATTCATTTATTTCTCCAGCAGGAATATTACATTTTATGAAAATCGTTTTGTTGTCTCCATATATAGCATTGAATTCTTCAGATGTCTGTTTACCAAGTTCTTCTTCTCTATCCAATATTATTACGGCTTTACAGGCTGCATCTAGAAGATACCTGACAATTGATTTTCCGATTCCTCGCGCTCCACCGGTTAATAGAACAACTTTATCCGTCAGGTCTCTTTCGTAGTCTGTATCACAAGCTGTTGCATAGCTTAAAGCGATGCCGACAGCGGCGAATAAAAGCACACGTTTAAACATCGCTCTTATTGGAATTAATAAAACATCGATATGTGTTACACAGCACGATGTCTAATAATGTTGGAGAGCCCAAAAATTTTAATTTATAAGAAATTTTGTAGGTAGTACCGTAACTGTTGATATTGTAAAACAATGGGTTTACATGCAGCTGTTTCTACCACAGGTGACGTAGATATATAGACAGGAAGAGTTCTACTGAAAAATATTTGAACAGCGTATGTTATTCATCCAAGACCTTGACGACGTAGACGTTTGAATAAAAATGGAAAGTATGAAAAAGTTTTTAAAACCGCGTCGAGTTTTGTATTTCAGGGCTTACTCGCAGAAGTACACATTGAAGTCTTTATAAATCACAGCGTTCCTTACTGGAAGAGAGTTATATGAGATAGAAATCAATATAAGAAACTAGGAGAACCATTTCCTATAATGCATTATGGATTAAAAGCCGTACTATCATATGAATTGTAGTAAATCATATAGGTCCAAATACTGGCCTACCCGCAGCGTTGGCAGTTGGCCCTTGCGTTCCATCGACGAGATTCAAATAAAGAATGAAATGAATTTAGTAACTAATGTGAAGTGATATAAACGTCAAGTTTATTAAAGTTTGTGATGACTATTTGAATTTATATTTTTTATTTTATTTTAGAAACAAAGAATTATATTTATTGCCATAGTATACGGTACGAAAAAATCTTAATCATAACAAAAGTAAAAACTATGACAAAGAGACTTGGCGTCAGCATATTGTCGCCTTTAAAAACGGCGCTGGTTTTCAGCCAAGCAGATTTCCCGGCTAAAATACAAGTAAGCATTACTTAATTATTTCGCGCCCAAGTCGTAAACATAAACCTAAACTACCTCTCTATTGCTATACATATAAATTATTAAGAGACCCAAACAAAAATAATCTAATAAGAGAGAAAAAAAAACGTTGCAATATAAAGTTATATGATTTTGTGAATTATGCGTCAAATCTATTAATGAAAATAATATTATAAATGCCTTAATCTTTGTTGCTCAAGAATTTGTTGCTTAATTAATGTGTTAAATATAAATTTGTATTTTATCTGTAATGGAGGAGGAACATTATTCCAAATTTACATATTATATAGATACACAAATAGACAATTCAATTAGATCACAAAGAGAACTTTTTGTATTTAATTTCAAATAATTTCGTATATCATACAGTATTTTCAACTTATAGAAAGCATTTTTAATTATATTATTTACAAGCTGTACACGCAGAACCGCACGCGTTTTTTAAAAATTGTATTAAAGAAATATAAAATAGCAATGCTCTTTTAAAACAATTGTAAGTATGACACGCACGCCACCTACAGTGATATGTAACGTATATATTAGATATATAAATACTGTATTTATTATATACTATACATTAGATACATAACAGTGTCTCAAATGAGGTTTATCATCAGCAACATATTTGGAACCTTAACCCATCATGTAACTACCTCAGTGCTCACTTTCTGTCTACTGTATAAGGAACTAATGAAACAATGACTTAAAGATATTATTATGATGATATAATATGTCCATATTGTCAATAAGTAATACGTTTATGATCTCTTTATCTTATCTTTTTAGAAATACCCCTTCTATCTTCAAAATTACTATTAATAGTTATAATATTGAACTATATATAATAAATGAGCTGATGTCTTGAAATCTTGCATAAATAAATATAAGTCAAGATATAAAACTTTATATCTGTCTAAGCAGTTTTTAATATTCGACAATTTAAATAGTGCTCATTGTCTTGGATACAATATTCTTATATGTTACTATAGTTGCTGAGTTATGTAGACGAACGACGGTAAATAAAGCAAAATGACCAAAATGACATACAACGCACATCTTATGCACATGTTTACAGTGAACAACATATTTTTGCTAAATTTCATGCGGACGAAGTCGCGGGTAACAGCTAGTCTAAAATAGAATAACCTAAATTACTTCCTATAAGGTGAGCTATCTGCCAGTGAAAGTCCCGTGAAAATCGGTCAAATCGTTTTGGACATGACACTGCGGACGAAGCCACGGTTAACAGCTAGTCTAAATTAAAATAGATTAAATTACTTTTTATAATGTCCGCTACCTGCCAGTGAAAGTACAGTGGAAATTGGTTCAACCGTTTTGGAAATAGCACTGCAGACGAAGCCATGGTTCACAGCTAGTCTAAAATAGAGTAGCCTAAGTAATCTGTTGTAATTTTAGCTACCTCCCAGTGAAATTCCCGTCAAAATCGGTCCAGCCGTTTCGGAGATTACCCGTAACAAACAGACAGACAGACCGACATGAGATTTAAAAATTGCATTTTTTTATCAGTAGCGTGTACATACTTTCATACCCAATCAGTAAACATTTTTTATTTTGATATTACATAGAGACACTTCATTTTTATTATATGTATGTATAGAAGAAGATATGTTCGACAAAATGAATTTTTTTCACCTAACACTAATCCTAAATTTCTAACAACTGATACTCTTTCTATACTTTCATTTTTTATGAAGATGTTAAATTGTTTATTCACAGTTTTTTTTTTTAATTTGTGACTTAGTTTCTAAGATCACGTACTTAGTCTTTATGTGGAACTATTACTGGAAGTGTTATATCGATAGCTAACTGAATCATACCAATAGTTATACTATCATGACCGCGAGCAGTACCTTTTATAGAATTTAACATTTTTAGTATATTTATTTACGTTACTGATTCAAGGTCAAACTACAATGTACATAGATGCCTATAGTTATGTAGTGGGTTTCTTACAGACTGATGCGTGATTATTATGAGATGAGAGATGTATGTATTACGTAAACTACTGTAACTTCGTGTACTATATACACGAAGATAACTTATGGTGTAATTAAGGCAACAAAAGATGGAGGTGAAGTTAGAGGTGGCCGCTAATATGGCATAGAAAATTAAATAATTTACTCGATCGAGAGGGGAAGTGGGCCTCTGGCGCTCTCACTGATCGAACGAAACGCAACAATGCAAGCACTATTAATTCACGTGGGTGTTTCTGTGAGAAGGTGGTACTACCCCGTGCGAGGCAACCCATTCATGCTGAAATCAGTAATAATTTCAACATGGCTCTACCACTTACAAACTCTGTTAAAATTTAGAAAGTATATGTTATAAAACACAATGTCTCTCTGGCCTTCTGTATATTTGTGCAGTTGTATGTTTTAATCAATAAATGATGAAATATTTACATTTCTCTTATTCTTCATCTTTTGTTTCTTAGTCATGTTCCTTTACAATAGACGGAATAAATTAAATTAAAAAGTAGTCAAAATTAAATTAAATACGGTTAAAAGTAAATTGAGTCGTCATAAACTGACTGCTATACTCTGTTATAATACTTTAACTGTATTACTTACATATGACCATAATCTTATCTTATACTAAATGACAATGAGGCTTGAAATGTTAAGAAGCATGTGGCTTGCGCCTTTAGTGAAGTCCGTTTAAGTTATGCTTTGAATAAGTGTAATTTGAGAACATACGCTGATAGTGAAGAACAGAATACATAAAATCCTATATTGCAAGAAACGGTAGATCCAACTCTTTTTTTGGACAGCAGTAGCTTGGATGTAGTGGACTATGTGTTAAGACTTTGCTGACCGACCTTATAAAGGTGGTAGGGTATAAAAGAAATAACTAATGGTCCATAAACTCTCATCGGTCGTTCCTAGTAGCTGTCCTGCACACGGCGGCCACACATCGGTAACCACGTTGGTCTATGAGCCAAACCTTATAGAGAGGTCTCGAGCATTTTAGTGCTCGAGTCTATGCGATTACTCCCCATATCAAGGTCTATTTCAGCAACAATGCAGTCCGCTTTCGGTGGCGAGATGCCACGCATCTGTACGGCCTGTAAGGTGACGGCAGGAGCTTATGTATCGCTCACCAGGCACGGTGTCCAACATTCCTGTGATCGTAGCGGTTTGGAATTGGAACAAGGAGGGTATGGGAGAGGGAATGCACTTAGATATTGCGCACACATCTGTGGAATATTTCCCGCGTAAAAGAACAATTTTGGCTGCTGCTAGTTAGCTGTTAGTTATACGGACTACCAACAGAAGTGAAGCTTGAAAACATTGGAATAACTATGTATTTTTATGAATTTTCAAATTAATTATAGTATTCTAATTTCATAATTTGTATATTAAAATTATTAATAAATATTAGTCTGATTTTCTTAGTGGTAGTGTAAGCAATAATTGTATATATTTTTATACAGTTTATTAATCCATCAAACATATGATGCACAATCTTAATACAATATATCAATGTTAGATGTACATAGGCCGCTATACTACCGGTTGCTAGTCTGATGCAAGTTGAGCAAGCGTAATACGCTCGGTCACGTTAACTACTTAGTATTCTACTGAATACTTATTCAGTATGACAACATGTCAGATTATATAAACAATTGTTTAAAAAGTGAATATTGTTATTATTTACTTTTAAAGACACTGAATACTGAATAAGTATTCAGTAGAATACTAAGTAGTTAACGTGACCGAGCGTATTACGCTTGCTCAACTTGCATCAGACTAGCAACCGGTAGTATAGCGGCCTATGTATTATAACATAAATAGGTTAGATGACTCAGCAGTATCATGTAGTTTACCTAATGATGCTGCGAATAATTATTTAAACAAATAAGTAAGACAAAGGAGCAGCATTACATCTCATTATATCACCAAAATATTAATCGCTTCTCCGGCAAAATATTAGATATAGATCTATTGTTAAACAAAGAGAGACTAGATATATTATGTTTCACAGAAACTTGGCTTAAGCCGGATAAAATGTTATTTCATGTACCTTCTTTTTCTATTGCCAGTGTATTTAATCGAACAATCACTGCCGGTGGTGGTTGTATTATATTATTTAAAAATAATTTAAAATTGAAAGACCGAAAAGATATATGTAGTCTCTCAATTGACCGGGTTTGTGAAGTGGCCTGTGCAGAGATGGATAAATTAATTATCTTATGTGTTTATAGACCACCATCATCAAATTTTTCTCAATTTTTACAAAAGATGGAGGACATTTTAATAAGAATAACCAATACCAAAAAACGAGTTTTAGTTTGTGGTGACTTTAATATAGATATTTTGAGTACGTCGCCAGAGGTCACTATGTTCACATCATTATTCAGGTCATTTAACCTGGATCCTCTCTTTAATGAGCCAACTAGAACTACATCTCAGACTGCATCTTGCATAGACAACATTTTCACTGATTTTGAAACCATTGGCGGTAGTATTATTACTGGGATACGGTCTGATCATAAAGGACTACTTGTTAAAATAAATTGTGACAAACAAAGTGTTAATTGTAAGAAAACAACTAGACTTACATCCAAAAGTAGATTAGATCATTTAAATTACAACATTGTAGAAAGATTATCTACGAAGATTTTTAATAAAGAAGATCCAAATGAGGATTATGATGGCTTGTTTGACATCATAAGGACTGAATTTAATAAACACTGCCCAAGAAAAGTTATTAGTGTAAAACAAAAAAATAGTTTTAGTGAATGGGCTACCTTGGGAATTAAAAAAAGTAGAGATAGACTATACGATCTGTATTATAGGAGATCATTAACTAGCAATGAATCCTTTCATGCATATGTCAGAAATTATTCAAAAATTTTTAAGCGTGTCTGTGTAACTGCTAAAGCTAAATTTTTAAGCAATAAAGTTCTTGGATCTAGTAATAAGACCAAGACTGTCTGGCATATTATAAATAAAGAATTAGGAAAATCCAAAATTACTGATAATTCGCATAATTTGAATGTTGACGGAGTACATATTTCAAACAGTTCAGAGGTAGTAACTGTTTTCCAAGATTATTTCACTAACATACCTTTACAGGTAACAAAAAATATTACTTCATCAGCCCAAGGTGCGGTATCGTTACTAAAAAATCTGAGTGCACCTATAAATTCAAAATTTAATTTCACATCTATTAGTGCAGATGAAATAATAAGGACTTTTAAACTCTTAAACATGAAACATACCGAAGATATCTGGGGAATGTCGGTAATAGTAGTACAGTCCTTAATTATTAATATTTCATCATATTTGGCTAATATATTTAATCAGTGTATAGCAAAAGGAACCTTCCCCGATTTAATGAAAATAAGTAAAATGGTTCCTTTATTTAAATCAGGCTGTAGGAGTAATCTTGGAAATTATAGACCAATTTCTGTACTGCCGTCCTTAAGCAAAATTTTCGAGAAGATTATGCTTAAACAATTATTAGGATATTTTAAAGCGCAAAAGATTCTGGATGGTCGACAGTTTGGTTTCACAAAATCAAAATCAACTACTGACGCTGGTGCAACGTTACTAAGTCATATTTTTCGAGCTTGGGAGGGATCGCAGGATGCAATTGGTGTGTTTTGTGATCTGTCTAAGGCTTTTGACTGCGTTGACCATAGTACCCTTATTTTGAAATTAAAACACTATGGTGTTTGTGGAGCTTCTCTCGACCTTCTAGTGTCCTATTTAGAAGATCGTTGTCACAAAGTTAGTGTAGACGGGGTTACGTCAGCTGGATCACTGACTCAAATTGGCGTCCCACAGGGTTCTATTTTAGGGCCATTTTTGTTCTTAGTATATATAAATGATCTACCGCTAGTGGTTGATAACTGTGCTGACATGGTTCTTTTCGCGGACGACACTTCAATTATATTTAAGGTAAAAAGAATAGATTCAGAGCTTAGTTATCTAAATAATACTTTAAATAAAATTTCCGACTGGTTTGCGTTAAATAATCTATTGCTTAATGCCAACAAAACAAAATGTATAAGATTTACCTTGCCTAATGTTCGGTTTACTAATAGTAGAATCGAGATCGATGGGAATCTAGTAGGCTTAGTTGACGATACTGTGTTCTTGGGTATTACACTTGATTCAAAGTTACAATGGGGTCCTCACGTAAAAAAATTGGCGGGAAGACTAAGTTCTGCTGCATTCGCAGTTAGAAAGATTCGCCAGCTAACAGATATTGCCACTGCTAGGATTGTCTACTTCGCTTACTTCCACAGCTTAATGTCTTATGGTATTTTGTTGTGGGGTACAGCAGCTGAGGTGGACACCATATTCCTATTACAAAAACGAGCAGTTCGAGCAATTTATAATATGAGGCCTCGCGAATCATTAAAGACTAAGTTTCAGGAATTCGGTATCTTAACTCTGCCCTCCCAATATATTCTAGATAATTTAATGTATGTCCGCAAAAATTCAGATATGTTGGATCTAGTAAAAGACCAGCATAATTTAAATACTAGAAACAGCAACAAATTGGTCATTCCATGCTTCAGGCTCACTAAATCCAAAAACAGTTTTTTAGGTAATAGTGTTAAGTTTTATAATAAAGTCCCAAAACACATTACCGATTTGCCTGATAGTGAGTTCAAGAACCATGTCAAGCGGGTTTTAATATCTAAAGGCTATTATAGGGTGGATCAATACGTGAATGATTGTGACGTCTGGAAATGACGCCCCTCTCTGTGCATCCACTAATAACGAATGTGAATATTTATATTACTATAGAAATATATGACATGAAAAAATAAACCAGATCGAGTTTCTTGCCGGTTCTTCTCGATGACTGGGCTGTTTTCCGAACCGGTAGTAGCTTTGACGTTCATAAGCGCCTTCTCAGGGCCTAAATTGAATAAAGGATATTTTGATTTTGATTTTGATTTACTGTCGCCGACGGTAAATCATAAGTTTTTGGCCTTCACCAAACCTAAAAACAATTTCTCTACAGAAAAACATTAATAATATCACCTCTGTGCAGTTTGATCTCTTTGGTTAGAAAACACTATTATCCGGTATATATTTTACTGGATATGGATACATTATGAATTTCTGAACAGTGTGAAAACGACTACAATATTGAAAATGATAACATTGCAAGGGAGCCGAAGGGCGAACACAAGACTTCCGCGTCACGTCCCCTAGATATAACGTTGTCAAGCGACGTGACACATTTCCGATTTTACTAAGATAAAATATCACGACATTATTTGTTTTAAGCACAGAGTTTAACTTACATAGAACGGCTATCTATTAATTTCTAATCGTTTGCGGTCATCTCAGGAATGAAGATCGTATAACGCTTTTTGAAGTGAAGTTTTCACTTTTAGGCACGTTGAGCGGTATTTTTTTGGCAGGTGATACATTTATAATTTTGGATCATGATATGCTAGTAAGCGTGACCGACAGTATTGCGCTGCCGCAGCTTGCGTCAGACTAATGACGCGTGGTATAGCCGCCTGTGTACATCTAATACTGGTATTTTGTACTGAGATTGTGCAGCCCCTCATATGTTTGATGAATTAATAAACTATATATAATTACTAGCCGACCCGTGCCCACTTCTTTGGGCGGTAATACGTAAGCGTGGAATGGTTATTTTGCGCTAAAACGCAGCGGAAGCTCTGAAAAGGAAAAAAATACCCCGATTTTGAAACATTCTTAATTGCTGCTCCGCTCCTATGGGTCTTAGCGTGATGATATATAGCCTATAACCTTCCCTGATAAATGAGCTATATAACACTGAAAGAATTTTCCAATTCGGACCAGTAGTTCCTGAGATTACCCCTTACAACGTCACAAACTCACAAACTTTACCTCTTTATAATATTTGTATAGATTATAAGTATAAATTATAGATAATATAATTAGTTAATAGCTTCTGCCCGTGACTTCGTACGCGTGGAATGATTATTTTGCGCTAAGATGCAGCGGAAGCTCTGAAAAGGAAAAAATACCCCGATTTTGCAACATTCTTCATTGCTGCTCCGCTCCTATGTATCTTAGCGTGATGATATATAGCCTATAACCTTCCCTGATAAATGAGATATATAACACTGAAAGAATTTTTCAAATCGGAGCAGTAGTTCCTGAGATTACCCCTTACAACGTCACAAACTCACAAAGTCTACCTCTTTATAATATTAGTATAGATTATTGGGAATGAAAATAAATGTGAAAGAGTACAAAGTATGAAATTTAAATAATATAATTAATTTAAAGATTCAAAAGAGAACACAGTTTAAATTCCATTGTTTTGACTTTTCACTTCTGTCGGCAGTCCTTATGGCTGCCTCGACTATTCTTTAACTTTGAATGTAATTCGATACGCAGATTTATATTTGTATTTTTTCGTAACGTAAGGAAAAATCGTTATATTTTCTCCATGTATCTCTCTTTCTTTCTCGCTAAGTAATCTGTATATTTTTATTCTTTTATTATTATCATTATTTAATTTCATATAACGTAAAATAAGAAATCAAATTTTCATTTGAAGTCTCATTTAATATATTACGCAAAATATCGATTCATTAAAATACAGATATAAAATAGTGAATTAAAAATTATGCAATAAAAATTCAAAAAAAAAAGAAGAAAATATCCACGGGTTCAGTGTCAAGGTTCTAACAACAGGATCTGCTCGACTATCAGTACTCGTATCCACACATATACGTTCGTATACAATAGAAAGAGTGGGTTACCAGACTAGGCTCCCCTAGGCAGCAGCTCAAGCCTAGGTCCGTTCCACGCTATTTTCACTTCTTAGAATCGGATTTGTATGAAAAAGGCTCGTCTATTTTTGGTTATCAATCCACTTTCTAGATGGCACTGTTCTAAATTTTTTTTGGAAAGTTTGATAACAAAAAATGGTGGATGACAATTAATTTTGACATTTCATACTGACAACTTTCAAATATTTGTTTTCATTCACTTGGTTTACGTATCTGTTACGAGAGTGTGCTCCCTTAAATTTTCTTGCCTCCCGCAAACAATTGAATCTATCTCCGGATCTACTTATAAACATTGACTCCTGCATATACATACTTGGATTTAGATTTCCCTTACGATGAATATATTAGTTACAAATAAAAATGATCAAAAACTTGTATACGATTTACGCAGTACCGGTGTATGCATACGTACATAGCTATAAATGTACATTTATAACCAACACATATTAGTTCGAACCTCGTATTATACAGGCACTGATCGGAAAGAACGAGTGCGATCTCTATTCATATAACGTACTCTGTGGTCCGTTCCCTGGCCATGGAGCCCTTGAGTGCGCTGCTCGCGCCATACAGTGACACAAAATCTTACATCACTGCGACAAAATTACATATATCACCTCCACACACGTGCACGCATACACGCTTACACATGCAAGTGGAATGGTTTTATTTTTTTCCCTTATCAAACTGAAATAGTTTAGAATATTATCCGATACGAAATATATATAAGGGTTGTTGAGGTATGTATGCTTGGTACACATATATGTTTCAACAATTCATATATGTATGAATAGTTAGCTTAGCTTAGGTTAGCTCAGATAGGTCGCGAATTGCATGAAACAGGCAACAGCGAAGCCGGGGTGTGCCGTGCACCCTTGAGCTGGTTGCTCAAACAAAAATCGGCTGAGTGCCTTAAGCGCTCGCCTTAGTAGTCCGGTGAAGCTGTTAAGACCTTGCTAGGTCAATAGCGTAGTCAGTTCGAGAAAAGAAAAAAAACAATAGAAAGAGCCATAGAGAGAGAGAAAATCACAGGGAAGGAGTATAACGCGTTTTCCTTACGTCACGATTTCTACCAGCCACCTCCTATCGCAAGCTGCGTTAGGGAACTTCAATTTAATTTGCTCGAGGCTTTAGATGTTTAGATGTTTGGTTAATTCATAAATTAAATAATATATGCTTTATAATTTTCTTGAAGAGGTTTTATCATGAACGCAGTACTTAAGCAGTGATGCGTGTTCAAACAAACAGACAGACACAGTTTTAAAATTGATTGAAATATATTTTATTATTTATTCCTATACACCTGCAATTTTTTTTTTACAAGAATCTAAAAACTATAGGCATTTTAGATTTACATTCTTATTCTATCTATAGAAGATAAACTAAACGTAGCTTTCAAATCATAAGAGATCGAGCAAAATATTAGCATAGTTTTTTCAAATATAAACAAACTGAGCCACCGAAGCTATAGTGCAATATATTCCGGGAAGTATTGTGAGAAAAAGGAGTAAGCGTTCGCAATTCTTAAGAATAGGTTGGCGTTATACTAAAAGCGATATAACTAAACGAACAATGTTAAGTCACAGAAAGATGAAATGATTTGCAATTTTAAAATATGTAATCCAATGTAGTTGTTAAAAATAGTTTAAATTATTTAAGAGCCTAAAAATTATGCAAAAGATTGTTTATTAAATGATAAATAAATAATTCCAATAATTATTCGCTACATTAAAGATGACGATACTTTTTGTGATCGATCGTTTGTTTCTCTTTTTTTTTATGTAATAACGTCTCTGTTATAACTGTCACCGAATTGAATAGATCTGTTGATAAAAAAGCAGTCCTTCATTTTTTGATAAAACCCTTCATACTTATTTGATGTAGGAATGTGATCGTACAATTTATTTTTCTATGATAAAAATTAACAAGGTTATTTCTTAATTCTTTTAATTAGTTATAGTCATACTCAAAATCCGGATTTTTGGGATTTAGTTTTTTGAATTGAAAAATATTACAATTACAGAACCAAACGCAGCGAGTTATATTAGTTTTCTAAAAGCTAAAGTCAAATTTGAGAAAAAAAAGAATCATGTATTCAAGTAAACAATTCCGTGGCTGATTGCTTTCTAAGTCTTGTTAATTTCTGAATATAGCATAAACTACATTTATAATACACACGAAATTATAAAATGGGATTTGCATTAATTAAAGAAATAGATTTATTAATGTACACATACACTGCGCTGTCGTTTGGTGCCTGCGTAAGTCTGTTAAGTTGCCAGATATCGCATTAAAATGCTGTGTTATTAACATGCAGCATCCTGTTTATACGTATATAAGATCTAACAATGATTAAAGGTAAGTATTATTAAAACAAATATAATATAAATAAACAAGAATACACCCGAATAGAAAAATTATTAGTAAGAATTCATAAAGTTGAGTCTTCTGAGAAGGAATTGCAACTAATAGCACTATTTATTTGTTGCGCAAAGAATTACTGTTACGAGTATATCAAATGAAATTATAGTCATATATTAGAAATAGTTAGAAATATGACTCTAATCCATTACATACTTGTTTTAGTTATTGTTCTGACCTCTCAGTAATATTGTGGATACTTTACGACACTTATAGATTTATAGGTGACCGCCTATAGATCGCCTTTAATTATTAGACGTATACCTATTTTATTATATTTTATTTATTAATAAATAAAAAAAATTATATTAAAAATTATTATACGTTCACCTTTATACCTACTAGAAGTGCAATATGGTGAATGTAAATGATTTTCATTACCCCACCTTGTTTTCGTTGTCCGCTTCATGTGGAATGCCCCTGTAGTGATTTATGTTATTTATATGTGTAAGAGCTTAAAAAAATGTCTATGAATCTAAACAGCATTCGATGTACCCACGATTGTCACGACATATTTATAGCAGGTCAGTGTGCCAGCGTCTTAAAAATTGTCTGACCCGATCGACGCGAAAGTAGCGACGGATCTCGCAAAAATAAATGGAAAATAAATTATGCGTGACTGTTCCTGATGACATTGTCCCTTGGGACGTGACGGAATCGACTTGAAATGAATCGTCATCGGAACGTTGCTGAGTCTTAGTTTGTAACAAATGGCGACAATTGTCAAGATTTATATAATTTATTACGGAAACTAGAAGAAACAAAGACATATGGGGTATAAGTGGTAGTGAGTGGAGGCATCTAAATTTGACTTCTTTAAAGTTAAATTAGTGGCAGCACTGTATCTTATAGTAATCGAAAGCAAAATCAAAAATTCTTTAGTCAATTTAGGCCCAGAGAGGGCGCTAATGAACGTCAAAACTACCACTCGTTCGGACAAACAACCGAGTGTTATCACCCTCCCCCGGTGCCGCTACGTTACATTCATTAAACGAGACTACAACATGACCGGAACATTGACATTAGCGCCACCATTATATTAGAGTTATACATTGACACTAGCGCCTCTGTATTAGAGATACACATTGACACTAGCGCCACTATATTAAAGATGCATTTATATAGATTTCGATAAGACATAAATAAGAATTGATATTAATATAGAATTGATTTATTACTTGCATAACATTCGTTTGTGACGGTTATAATTATCTTTGTAATACTTAGATTATTTTGCAAAATTATGAATAAATAATAATTGCTTTGACTTCCATAGTTCGGCCTATAAAAGGTCTACTTATATACGGTCTACGGTATAAAAGGTCATCTTGTCGCTGATCTACATGTTGAAATAGACCTATTTCTATATATCGAAACATAAACACATTAGTGATACATAAATAAGAATAATTATATAAAATTGTTGTATAGCTTAAATAACATTAATTGGTTAATTATTTATTATTTTTGTGTTTCTTAAATTATTTTGCGGAATTATTTTAAAAAGTAATTGCTTTGACTTACATAGATCGGCCTTTAAAAGGCAAGATGTCAGTGATATCTACGCATTATTATGTACAAAGTATTGTAAGGCGAAGCTCTGTCCGAATAAATAGTGACAGTATCTACAAAGTGTTTATTGGCATCCCTGACCGCATCGGCACGTTGTTTTGTCTAATGTTTTGTTTAGTCCCTTTTAACATGCTATTTTGTAACTAGTAATTCAAATCATTTTATTTGACCTTTAATTCTTATCCATAATAATTACTTTTGAACCTTTTCTTGTTTACCTTTATTATTAAAATTAATAGGATTGGAATGGGAATAAGATGGAATTACAACTTATGTTAACAATATAAAAAAAAAGAAATTTATTAACATGTCTATCAACGAGTCGCTCAAGAACCTAGTCAGTAAATTAGAAGATTACCACTTTTTTTTGGCAACCAATTTTCTACTAGTTTATTACTACTATTGTCGAGTAGTTATTATTACTAGTTTCTTGCGATAATTTTAATGACGTAGTAAGATGGTGGACGTCTTGTTAGAATTTTACAGAGAGCTTTTGTGACAAGTTAGAATCCGTGCTCCGTGGGATTATTTCCCATTAGCTTCACTTCTAGACAATAACCGAACTACATTACGTAAAACACTATTATTATTACAAAATATAGACCAAAATAACATAAGATTATGAATCATTAAAAAACCCCTACATGAAATTCTAAGATTCCTCCAAAAACTCCAAATTTACACTTATATAATAGACTAGCGGGCTCGACAGACGTTATCTCGCCCTGATAATAAAAAAATCCTAGATTCAGACCGCAGCGCCACCTACCGGGTCCAATTGTGAATCTAAACTATTCTTGAATCCACTGGGACACACACAAACTGGGCTTGACTTTTTCCGACATTCCCACAACTATCGTTATATTTCAGCCAATTTACACAAAACCAGGACAAATTATATACCAAAACCTTGTAATGATTTGCAAAGTTCTATGCTTTTACTTTCATAGCCTTTTCTTCAAGTTACTCTTGGACAATGAATCTGTACTTTTAAATATCGATTTTAAATATGAGTATATAAAACACATAAAAAGAGGTCGTTAACAATTATTGAATAGCTACTAGTACCAAATAGTTCATTAGCGTGGCCATGGCTTTGTTGTTTCATTTTGTTCAGTACTACTGCACTCTTACTTAACATCGACAGAAAATCCAAATCGTATGTAGTCTAAAAAATTCCGTATAATTTTCTGTATCAACTTATAAATCTAGTGTAAATCAGTTCAATTGTATTTAATATTACTCTGGACAAACAGCACTCATTTTAATTTGTAGACATACATTTATGAAGTGATTTGAATTTAAGTCTGTGCAGATATTTGTCTATCAGCTGTTTAAATATTGCCTTCGTATATTACGGTGGATCTTTGGTAAAGTGTTTAGTAGCAAAAGCTACGGGCGGTCCGGACCGAGTCACGTATCCAAGACTTCAATATCCGCCAGTAGATAATGGAAGCCGGCGGAAACACTCTGCGCAATACTTCACTTCAACTCTTAACGTAAACGTATATAGACTCTGTCAAATTGAACTTTCTGATAGAATTGTCCTTTGTTTCGATTCTGTAAAACTGCACTTTTTCAGGTCATTCGGAGCAATTGCAAAACGTTGTCAAAGTTGCGGTATTTATTGAGATTTAAATAACTAATTAATATTTGAATTTAAACTGATAGTACGTTACGTCTGGAGTTTTTATTTTTTGGACGTCACTTCGAATTCCACAATCCTTGCATTAAGAAATATCCACAAGTTGCAATTCTGCCAACAAGCACCTTTCAGTGTATTATGATACATGTAGCAGAAACATAGATCTTGACACTATATCCCGCTGGTGTATTGATAGCTTTATATACCTTAACGTTGACAAATGTTTTGTCATTTCGTTTACCAATAAGATATATAAAATTTTATATCCTTATAAAATTGACAATAAATTACTGGCAAGGAAATCTTTGGCGAAAGATTTAGGCATCTTATTTGACGATAAATTATCATTTTGAGACCACTACTATGACATCGCTAGTAGAGCTTTTAGAATTCAGGGTTTTATAAATAGATCTTTTTTATTTTTTAAAAACCCTAATAGTCTTATCTTCATATTTAATAGTTTAGTTCGTAGTATCGTCGAGTATGGATCTGTAGTTTGGTCACCCTGTTACACAATATATTCTAAATCTATTGAAACAGTTCAAAGAAAATTTTCAAAAATTCTATTTTACAGACATGGTCGTGGTCGCAGTGTCTCTTCATACTATGACAGATTAAATAAATATAATATTATACCATTACACGCTCGTAGAAATCAACATGATTTAGTATTTATCCAAAAATTACTGCACAGTTATATCTCATCTCCCTCCTTGCTAGAGTCTCTAAATTTTAATATCAATTTTGATTTTCGTTTTCCTAAAACATTAATCCTTAAAACTTATAAGAATAATACATCTTACTATAACCCAATTGTACGTATGACTCGTTTATATAATGAGCTCGCATCCAAGCATATTTCTTTAGACATATTTGACCTTCCGGCATTCAAATTCAAAAAGACTATTAAACACATTTTATATCCGTGACCATTTCAACTACAGCTAGTAAGTATATTATATTTCAATATTTTCAATTATATTTGCTATCTTGTCTTTTTCCAATATGTTAATTTTAGTTTTCATAAATGAGTTTCATTTTCACTTTTTCGTTTATTCTTATTCTATTTTTTTTTCTCTAAGTTTAATGTTTCTCAGTATTTACTATTATATCATTTAATTTTTTTAAATTATTATTAATAGTGTAAGTTAGGTTAAGTGTCTATGTGATAAAGCGTTTTAGGTCTTCAGTTTAGTTTATTATTATTTATTATTGTTATTGTATTATCGATGTTGACTGTTGCTATATCCACATGTAAATAAATAAACCAATCAATCCTTATACGTACTTACTTTACAAAGTTAAAGATTAGAATATATAACATTAATCACTTATAGAGTCGATGCAGTCAGGAATGGCAATAAACACTCTCAAAACGCATTCTTCTCGCACCCTTGAGAGGTGCGGGGGAACCATTCCAGGGCGAACCCTCCTGTGGTGGACACTCTGAAGGCACTGTAACTATTTATCCGGGCAGAGCTTCGCCTTACAATATCTTCCACATAAGAGTGCGTGCAGATCAGCGACATACAAAAATAATAAAGTATGAACAAATTAATGTTATTTAAGCTATACAACAATTTTATATAATTATCCTTATTTATGTATCTCTAATGTGTTCACTAATCTGTTTCGACATGTAAATCAGCGACATCTTGCCTTTCATGGCCGAACTATGAAGTCAAAGAATATACTATTATTCATAATGATCAGAGTAATGATTCAATTCTATATAATGATATTTTTATTTAAGTTTTATTAAAATCTATATAATAATAATAATTCTTATTTATGTATCTTTAATATGTTGGCGCTAGTGTCAATATTTATTTATAATATGGTGGCGCTAATATCAATGTTCCGGTCGTGTTGTAGTCTCGTCTCTTGAATGTGATGCAGCGGCACCGGAGGTGGGTGATAACAAATATTTCATCCTATTTCATCTGCACATTATATTTATAAGTTGTAAAATTACACTTTTCTTTCCTTCAGCGATCTATCTTTACATCTATCTATTTTTATATCTACCTTTGAATTTTTGTATCTATTCTTTTAGCCATAAAGTTTATTTCAACCTCCAACAATGTTGTTAAGAAAATCTCTGCTCAGAAAAAGAATGCGACTTTACGTACGCAATAGTCACTTCGAGCAAGAACTTTAATTAGGCGAAATTACAAAATATCTGAATTGTTACTTATTGTTATTACTACTAAACAGTTACGGCTTCTAAATTTTATTTGAAATTTGTATCTTTTGTTTAATTTACTTTGGGTATTGATTTTAATTAATTTTATGGAAATTTTAAAGAACGACCTTAAGTTTAGTTCGAATATGAAATTCCGCCGGATTCCTTTGTGATCATTTTTTTTTCAGGTTCTTCGAAATAAGTTCCTAGTTGTTATGAATTGTTGGAGAGCTAAGAAAACGGTTATACTTTAAAAATAATCTGCAAACCAAGATCCATAACGTTTTTTTTAAGGTATTTTATTCGTCTCGAATTTTTAATCTGAACAGATAATTGTTATTTTAATATTGATAAATATTGACCAGTGTTTAATCATTTTTATAACTCCGAAGAAAAAATGCGATTTAAATCGATAGTTTTTTTAAAATTGTTTTCTAGTGTTGCATTATTGACAACTTAAAAATTGTTCACTTTTGCATAATGCATATGGCGATTAAAAATATCACAAATACGCTTTCACCTCCTAACGGGAATACGTCGAATTACCAATAACCCTGTTTATAACCTAATGAACTGTAACACAGAACATTATTTCGAATATCCTTTGACGCTCTACATTTAATTGTATATGTACATCGGTTGCGGAGTAAACATTTCGAATAGGGTACTAGATTAAAGCCTACTAGTCAGCTGTTGAATTTAGTGTCGGATTCGGTTCGACGTGCCTTGTTGTGGTTTATTGATGAATTGGAAGCGGAATGAGAGCACTAATAATATGTTTTGGCCCTCGTACTGTTTAATTTTCACTTTTAATGTAGAATGAGTATTTAGGGGTACGTTTTGAGTCATACGAGAGTTATTGAATTTAAATTAATCGTATATTCTCTGAACTTACAAATAAACCTTTTGAATATTGTTTGGGTTTTCAGTATTTCGATTTTAGTTGTATTCAAAGTCTTATTTATTTTTGTAATGAATCCTTTAAATTGATGGTATACCATGACATATAACTTCCACTTAATCTGCTATGAACCATTTCTTTATACCCATACTATAGTAGTACATTATATTTCACTTCATTACATTTGGGATTATTGATAAAACTACTTTACCACCAAGATAACTTTATAACGCTTTAAGGGTAATCTGCAACCAAAACTTAAATTGATATTTATCCTTAACCTCAGCTTCGTCGTATCCAAAATATATGGAGGAACTCAGTCTTAAATCTGAATTAAAATTTTAGAAAGTTATGATTTTGATACGAGGGGGGGGAGGGGGATAAAATTTGAAAAATTAAGTAAAAGCGAAACATGATTCTGCTAATTGCTACAAAAAGCGATTAAAGCACCGATCTAAATTTTCACAATTTTATTTTGTTTCCTATAACGACTTTAAACGTCCACTCACGTCTCAGAGATGTATTTGGTTTACCTTTGACCACAATATTAACTTAAAAGCTACGAGATAGCTGAGTAAGGTAATTCAATAACCACTGGAGATGGACAGGTTTTCAAGTGCTTCTCTCAGATTATACTGATTTATACATAACAAAAGACTTCAATATAACATTCATAACCAGCTAGAGAACAAAATATAATAAATATCCCTACATAAACTCTATTTCATAATAACATTTTCACTTAGCGAAAAGTTATGTTGACTGTTCTTTGTCCAAGCGCCTCTATTTTGTTACTATATTAGTTTTTTCTAGAATAGAAGTGAAAACTACTTTAGGCGCGTTGAGCGGTATTTTTGGCAGGACATTAACTTATGATTTAGAGTCATGACAGGCTAATAGCGTGACCGACCGTATTGCGCTTGCACGGATAACACCAGACTAGCAATGCGTATCTAGTATAGCGGCCTGTGTACATCTAATATTTATATTTTGCTTATCATGTGTTTAAACTATTAATAAAACTATATAAAATAGTATATAATTATTGTTTGGACTGCTAATAAATGTCAAAACCAGACTTATGTTAATAATTTCAATACATCAATTATGAGATATAAATAATGTAATTTACGTTATAATTACTGTAATAATTCAAAAGACACCACAGTTATTCTATTATTCCGAGTTTTCACTTCTGTCGACAGGGCTTGTAACTGCGTCGACTTTTTTTTATACTATGATGGTAGCAAACAAACATTCGGACCACTTGATGCTAAGCAAAGACCGCAGCCTTTGGACGTTTGCAACACCGGAGATGTAACATAGGTGTTGCCAAGTCTTCAATAACCTATTTACTTTTCCTTTGAAGAATTCCATGCTGCATTACACGCTCATTCCACAACTGGAACGTTCGTGAGAGGAGACTCCACTAGAATCCGCCCTATACGAACGCAATACTTTAATCGTCCGTGCTGATACCGCAGATGTATCCCCATTTAATGCTAGATTTAGACGAATAGATGATTTACAATGATTTCCAAGTAAAATATTAACTAAAACGTTCGCAACATCAGTTATTCGAGAGTAACGGTTTCGTGATGTACTGCCTCTAATTCCAATCTCATTTATCGCGCGCTAAATAGCTCGAACGGGTTCGTGGATTATATAGGCCGTGAGGCGGCTGTTAGATTTAATGTCGGATTTGGTTGTTCAGGATTTGCTGTTCACTGATGATAGAGTGAAGTGTCGTTAGCTTTATTTAAAAACTATATGTCTTCGTGAATATAGACACCAGAGCGTACTAATTGTCAGGTATTTCATGTCATCAGAATTTTAATAATGTACTGTTGTCGCCTTGTTTTTTATTATAACGCATCCCTTTCTCTCAGATTCGTTATAAAATCTACTTCGAAGAGCTTTAATTTAACAATGTATTAGTAAGTTTAAACCTCGTATAACAGTATCACTGTGAGAACGATTCCTTCCATTTATGCTTCTTCTTTATCGTTTTAGAGCTTCATAATTAAATCATGATTACGAGAAAACTTATACTAAGACGTCAAAATTACTTTAATATATTTAAAACTTTTTAAATCATTGGACAATGTTTATTAATTATAGCTTAATGCCTTCTTGATTATTATAAATCACCGTCCTCAGAGTACCTAAGTCTCTTAAATTATTAACACCGCAATTAGCAAGCTAACGGTCAAATGCGAGAATCATGTTGGGAGTTGCTTTCATCCCAACCGAGTGACTGGTTCTCGTGTTATATTTTATTATGTACATGACTAAGGACTTTAACTTCTGGCGCTATGAGTCCCAGAATTCGTTTTCTGAGTAGTAAATTGTAATATACATTACTTTAATGTTTTATTTGCAAAGTTGAAACAGAATCTATATTAGGTAAACCTTTCAAACAAACCTTTTTACGTAAAATCCACATTTCTCAAACACACCAGAGTTTTCGTGGGTTATAACACGTAATGCATCAATTTTTGCTGTCCACCACACCAAGACAAATTCTGTAAAAAATTCGGTTAAACAAGTTAAAAAAAAGGTTTCAGTTATTGATTAGATTTATATGTGCTACAAGAATAAAGGAGGAATCAGGCAAGAAATAGTATGTACTCTATAGAAATAAATTAATATCAGTTAAAGGGAAAACACACAAAATCAAGCATATATGACTGAGATAAAATACTATAAAATGACCTTTTAAAAAAATTATATTGCATTAAAGTTTGTTAATAATCTATTATTAACTAGCCCAAGACCGCGGTTTCGCTCGTGTCAACGTATCAAAAGGTGTTTTTTTCTTAATGCTGTTTCTTATTTTCTTTCTGTAGTAAAAAGCTACACTATATTTTGCAATACACTCTTGTAAATGTGTACACAACATTTTTGACCGGTTGAGTAGTTAAGACGTTAAAGCACAACAAACCAACAAATTTATATTTGCAATTATGATATTAGTTAGCATGCGTAAGATAACTGTGTGATTTTTGTTAAATTAATAAATTAATGCAGTGAATATAATAAAGAAATATAAACATACGTTGGTACTGTTGTAATTTAAATCTAGGTAACGGCATCGATCGAGTAACTGTGTTTTTATTTAAGCACTGTCTTTTATACCAGGAAGTATTGGACATTAGTCGGGGATAACCGAGGATCGGATATAAAAATTCAGTTTATTTTAAACTTCGTGTCGGCAAGAATGTCAAAGAGCTGTCAAAGGCTGGAAAATATTGGAGCAGAGTCATTACTGTTTTTATAGCAAATATAAAATACCAGTTTTTGCATGCGAATTTGTTTGTATGGATTCAAATGGAGCTAATATCGCGATTCAATGTTAAAACTTGGTATAAAGATTGAAAATAACTTAATAATGCTAGCACACCATAAAAGTCACATTATGCTTGAAAGGTACGACATATGGCAAGGACTGTAATATAAGTACATATGGGTACTAAAAAGTATATTTCCCTATCTTATCTATAATTTCTGCTAATATAAGAATCTCAAGGTTCCCACTTGAAAAGCAATTAGTCATCAAGGATGTACTGAAGCCTCGTTAAAAATAGAGAGAAAAAAAAAACTATAGCAATTTTAATCAAATTATTCTAATTTAAAATAAAAAAACGAATAGTTGTGGAGCCCATTGCACATATTGAAACATTGAAATTGTCATTGAAAGACTCTTAAATGAATAAAGAAGTGGAATAAAAATAATAGTACATTTAAAAAAACTGTTATGTATAATCTCTTAAAGAAGAATCTCCCGAAAGATTCTGGGTCTTGTTAAAATAGAGGATGTTCGTGAAAGATCTGAAAAAATAACTAGACTACTAGTGGGAGACTCTTCGGCTTACGTTAGCTAACTTCATCCTGAAAATTGGCAGAAAACTACACAGGAAAGCGACGAGTGGCGTTGTCTCATTTCCAAGGCCGATATTCTTTTAGCATCTCTGAATTGATGTAGTTATTTAGTTAGCTGTGTACATGTTAATTGTCAATGTCATATCTACAAAACAGCTTACGTAAGTTCTTTTTATAACTAAATGAGTCGGAAAATGTCGGAATAAAGTAAAATCCATAACTTGATAATGTAAATGACGTTACCGACAAGTAATATAAAAAAATAGCTAACATTTACAGCTCAAAATCCAAAATAATATACCTATTCAATTTAGACCATTAGAAGGCGCTTATGAATGTCAAAACTACCACCGGTTCGGACAAATAAACCAGTCATTGAGAAGAACCGGCAACAAACTCGAACTGGTGTACCGTTTCAGGATACATATCTTAACAAACATTTGTTGTATCTAACATTTGTTTTTGGTGGATCTACAGAGAGCGTTATTTCCAGACGTCACCATCGTTCACATATTGATCCACCCTATAGAAGCCTTTACTACTGTCCACTATCCAGCAAATTGGTAATGTGCTTTGCGACCTTGTTGTAGAATCTAACACTATTACCTAAAAATCTGTTATTGGTCTTAGTGACCCTGAAACATGGAATGAGCATGGCAATGCCATTCAAAACCATATCACAATCCGTTCCATAGTTTAAAATAGCTAAGGGAACACAGGTCCACGTCAAAAGCAACCTTATTTTATGACTTTTATAGACAGCTACATAATCTTCTGATATAAAATATAAAATTAAATTAACTATTGAACATCTGAAAGAGAGTTGTCTGCGGTATAGTAAAGTAGGGTTGTCAAACAATTATCATATGTTTTATGAATTATTTTATAAAACGAATGCTAAAATAGAATACATTATAACAAAAACATAAGGTCTTATGTGATATTTATTAATTTTTAATCCAACACGTTTACAGTAGATTTATTTTTTCATTATAGGTTATCATTGAGCTGATTTGAGTAATTATGTGAGACTTTAGAGTTAAGACTATAAACAGGGCGAGCTCTTAAGTTCTAAAATATGTATAAAGTTTTATTACTGTTTTTAATTTAAGTTGAATATAATTTTCACTAATATATTAAAACATGTTATTGCGTAGTATTCCTGATTACTTTTTCGCATTGCTAAAGTTTAGTAAAGTTCGCAGGGTTGGTGAATATGGTAAATAGAAATAATATTGTACATGAAAAAGAAATAAGAATTCCAAACTAAGCACAGCTTATGTTATAGTAACTAAGTAGATATTTAAATATACATACACATATATATATATATATATATATATATATATATATATATATATATATATATATATATATATATATATAATACATAGTGTTAATGTTAATGCTTATAATACAAAAGGGATTACTGACCTGGCGAATTCTCAGTCTAATAGTAGAAATTACGAACACTGCGGTACGATACCTTTTTACAGCTTTTTTTTACCTATTTTTTTTTTCTATTTTTTTACCTGTATCCTTTTTAATTATCATAAATAAAAAGTCTATGACTGCATTATAATTATATTAGCTGGTCCGGCCTTGATAATAAAAAAAATCTAAAAGTCAACCGCAGTGCCACCTACGTGGTCCCATTGTAAATCGAAACCAATCTCGAACCCATCCGAATACATAACCTGAATGCACACAAAAATCTGTCCAGCCGTTTAGGAGAAGCGTCAATTACACACTGAAGTCGCGGACAGAAGAATTATATATACATATAACGATAGCTTATAAATTAGATTAATACACACATATTGTTTCGGAACGAAACGTCAACCGCTCTGAAGTTGCACCCGGACGAACTTCACTCGCAGAACTACATTCGAATCGCGCGCACATACTAAAATTTGTTACACGCATTAAAATTGTAATTAAACGCAAAATTCCTTTTATTAACGTCTACGAAAATAAGTAGCGTGCCACGCAACCGCCGCTACATGCTGGACCTCCGAGCCGAACGAATATAAGAAGAATCGAGCGATTTGTGCAAACCGTTACGGTACCAACGCTACCTACGAACGGTTGAAATTTGAAAAAAAATCGGATTATCGAAGAGAATCTACAACAAGAAGGCGATAATAACCTGAGGTGGACGACAATACGAGCATAGCGCATACTCGGTACGATCAACCATCCCATCTTATTCCCAGACTTCTTCATTTCTCTTCTCTAATACCGTGCTTACCTACTGCTTTCAGTGCTTACGTTTGTCTAGCCATCGAGCTGCCAGTGTGTCGCAGCTAGCATCTGCCGGCGTCTGTGGTCCTATTTCAAACGTGAGTACCTACGAAACCCAGTACAGTCACCAAAATGTCGTTAAATATTCACAGTGATAAATCTAGAGCTAAATCACCCAATAACCATGCTAGTGATGATAGCTCTGAGCAAATTGTCCGTGAACTTACTCGCAAACGCGGTATAATTAAAGGCAGGCTCACTAAATTCACAAACTATATAAATGCCTTTGACAATATTGAGATTTTACCGCCACAAAAATTAATAGATTTAAAGTTACGTGTACAAGGTGCTAAAAGTTTATTTGCCGACTTTAACGATCTTCAAACTAAATTGGAAGAAAACGTTTCTGATTCTGATCTAGAGGATCAACTAAACCAACGTGAAGTGTTTGAAGATTGTTTTTACAACACTATAGCTCAGGCCGAAGTAACACTAAATAGTGGAAAAGTCGTTGACAGCTCTGATCAATTGCCTAATCCAAATATAGGTACACTAAAGTCTGTTCAGTTGCCTACTATCGTCTTGCCTACTTTCAACGGTTCATTTGAACAGTGGTTAGAGTTTCGAGACATGTATTTATCTTTAGTACACAATTCTAAAGAAATAAGCAATATACAGAAATTCCATTATTTAAAATCTTCGCTAAAAGACAGTGCACAATCTATAATTGAGGCAATAGAATTCACCGCCGATAATTATATGGTAGCCTGGGAATTGTTACTAAACAGATATAATAACAGCAGATTATTAATATACAAACACGTCAAAACTATCTTTACACTACAGCCTTTAAATAAAGAGTCATCCGTACACCTACGAACATTAATTGAAACCGTTCTAAAAAACTTACGTTCATTAAAAATCCTCGGTGAACCCACGGAACACTGGGATACGCTTATTATCTACATAATTGTATCAAAATTAGACAGAACCACGGAACGCGAGTGGGAGAATTATAAATCTTTATTTTTGTCCAAGAATGATATCAAAACGTCTTTAAAACTAACACACATTATAAACTTTTTAGAAGACCGAGCCGACACATTGGAAACATTACATCTATCACATAGTAAAAACACTTTAGATACTAAACATAACACATCAAAATCATATTATTCACAAACTTCACACTGTAATGTTTCCATCAATAAGCCGCACGACCACCGTCTCACTCGGAATAAAAACTGTATAATGTGTAAGGCAGATCATTCTCTTTACGCGTGTCAGAAGTTCTTAGATTTTGATCTACACGCAAAATTAAACTTTATCAATACACATAAGTTATGTGAGAACTGTTTACGCGTTGGTCACACGGTTGATACTTGCAAGTTCGGTCCGTGCAAAAAATGTAACCAAAAACATAATACGTTGATTCATAATCAAAACATACGGAACAACAATAACATTAGCTCAGGTGATTATCATACTACATTGCCGACCACTACCGCGACAAGGTATTCGGCCGACAGCGAGACTGTTTCATCGACACATACCCTCGAAAACATTTACGCTCCCGCGGAATCTATGCCTATACAAGCAAACAACGCACACATGCAAACGCGGTGCATTAATTCATTACATTCGACCGTGTTATTATCAACAGCCATTGTCAATGTAGCCGATAGATACGGCATCTATCATAAAGCGCGCGTACTTCTTGACAATGGTAGTCAACGATCTTTTATAACGAAATCGTTTTGTGATTTATTAAATATACAATTATTACAGTCCACTCATGAAATTAGAGGTGTAGGAAATACGGTGATACAGTCTTCACAAATATGTACAATTGAAATGAAATCTTGTGTTAATATTTATACAATGCATATTCAATGTTTTGTGTTGAATCAAATAACTAGCACCCAACCAAATATAAATTACTCAAGCGATAATTTACGTATTCCAAACGACATACAACTGGCCGACCCGCAGTTCTTGAACCATAAAAATATTGATATTTTAATAGGCGCTGATAAGTTTTGGGAGTTATTAGGTAACGGTAAATTTAAATTACCTACTGGTCCTTATTTATTTAATACACAACTAGGGTGGATTATTTCTGGCCCTTTATTAATTAACTCACAAAAATCAAATTACATACAATGTAACATCATTAATGCGTTCGAATTACAATTTAAAAAAATCCATGAGCTTGAGGAAATACCTAACATCAGGGATACGCTAACTCAAAAAGAGCTTGCATGTCAAGAACACTTTCTTCGTACTACAACACCCAATCACGAAGGAAGGTTTTGTGTTCACGTTAAACTGAATCAGTCACCTGCCATATTGGGTGATACGTATACTCAAGCTGAATGCAGGTTTACCGCTCTAGAAAAACGATTACGATTACAACATTCAATCATAGATAACAAATTAACATTATTCGAATTATGCAACACAAAGCAGTCAGTTCTCCAAAGGGGATGTTTTACACGCACAAAATTGATTTATAATTTTGAAAATAATTCACCTAAGTATGGTTTGTTTTCATGTACTCGTTTTTCACAATATAATCCTATGCTACGCGCTGTAGTATTCATGTTACGTTTTGTACATAACACACGTATCATGAATAATCCGCGTTCAGACTCAATTATCAGTATTAATGAAATAAACAATGCGGAAGCAACCTTAGTCAAGATGTATCAACTCGAATCCTTTCCTAATGATTATAGGGTACTTTCGAATGGTATCGCATTGAAACACAAACACAAATTATCTAAGTTAAAATTATTCAGAGATGACTATGAATGTTTTAATTACAAGAATAATAATCTAATATTTATATCATGTAAGCATTACATTTCGAAGCTGTTATTTCGTTATAAACACAAAGAATTAAGGCACACTACCCCACAGGCGTTATTGTATCACTTGCGCGAATTATGGTGGCCAATAAGAGGTAGAGACTTAGCTCGAAAGATGGTGCACGAGTGCATCACCTGTAAACGCTTTAGACAGAAAACACTGTCTCCTATAATGAGTAATCTACCCAAGAAACGAATTACTGAAACTAATCCATTTCTACGTTGCGGGGCAGATTGCACAGAGCCATTATTCATTTTAAATCGAAAAGACAGAGGTGCAATGCCTATAACAGCATACGAGTATATTTGTTTATTTATATGTTTCGTCACTAGAGCAATACATTTAGAGCTTGTCAGCGATCTTTCTACTGATGCATATTTACGCGCATTAAAAGGATTTATATCTCGTCGCGGCAAGCCAAATGACATTTATTCCGACAATGGCAAAAATTTTGTGGGTTTGATGAAGGAGTTTGCTCAGTTCTTATCTAATTGCGGTCCTGATATAAAGGAGTACGTATCTGGACAACGCATTCAGTTTCACTTTATTTCACCTTATGCTCCTCATTTTGGTGGCCTCTGGGAAGCGGGGGTAAAATCATGTAAGTACCACTTACGCCGAGTAGTTGGTAACGCACACCTTACATTTGAAGAATTAAGCACAGTGCTGACAGAGGTAGAAGCTGTCCTTAATTCCCGTTCCATTAATCCCATGTCCTCTGACCCTAATGATTTCCTTCCCCTTAGTCCTGGACACTTTCTGGTTGGTCGGCCGCTCACTACATCCGCTTGCGCCGACTTGATAGAAACACCGACGCATCGTCTATCACGTTACCAACTCATAGAACAAATCCGACAACATTTCTGGTCGCGCTGGGCGAAAGAGTTTGTCTCTGAGTTACAGGTTCGAGGAAAATGGCGTATGCACACAGATACAATTCCTGGTAAGGGTGGTGTCTCCCGGGTGGCAGAAATACGCACATCAACAGGCAATATACGACGAGCCTATACAAAAATTTGTCCACTCATTGAACAAGATACCGGATCTTCAGGAGGAAACGTAACTGCAGACAATCTATCATCATAACCATCGAAAGCCACAGCTTTCAAGGCCGGGGGTATGTTTCGGAACGAAACGTCAACCGCTCTGAAGTTGCACCCGGACGAACTTCACTCGCAGAACTACATTCGAATCGCGCGCACATACTAAAATTTGTTACACGCATTAAAATTGTAATTAAACGCAAAATTCCTTTTATTAACGTCTACGAAAATAAGTAGCGTGCCACGCAACCGCCGCTACACATATTAACACATATATTACATAACTTATTGAGTGGAGTTTTTAGCGGGATCTTAGTCTGTCATGTAGTGAATTTTATATTTATATTTTATTTATTCATTCTAAATCTTGTAATATTGGTACCATTTTAATTACGTTCGATAGTTGTGCATAAGTAAAGTGGATGGAAAAGAATAACACGGAGCATGAATTAAGAGATGCCACAAAAACTACACATCGACAGTTCTAACAAGATGGTGCTTGTTAGAACATTGGAATTATTGCAAAACACTTGTAATATGCACCTAATCGACAATGACAATAATAACCTGAAATATTAGTCGCCAACAATTAAAAAAGTAAACACTTGTGAAGTTATATAAATTGACCAAAGTGTAATGGTAAGTGTCAAGTAAGTTGTAATCATAAGTTGGAAAATATTCTACAATTTGAGAGCGTGCATTACATATAATTAAAATTGCACGAAGATAATGTATGGAGTCATTATTTATAAAGATATAAATACAGATAAAGTTGCGTGTGACCGCTAGTATATATGCTATCTGTCTATGGCACTTTTAGCTTCATCTCGAATATAGTTATTATCAAATTACAGGGTGGCTGATGTTATTCGCTTCCGCAGGAAGTGTACCTCCTATTTCCCTGCACGTGCCCCCTGGGTACTACAACAGGGTAAAAAATTTTTGTCCGCTGCACTGTTCCACATAAATTGAACCTCGCAGCGATAAATAGAGTAATCAATCCATTGACGATAATAGAAGATTGAAACTCTATTTAGCCATACGATTAATTAAAAAATTAAAGTACAGTATAACGAACGTTCGATTGGCCATCTCCTAATTAATTGTGAGGTTCGAATTGGGGTTGGTTGATTGAATTTACATGTGAACTGCTATATTAATAATCAGTAACACTATGGTTAAACCAGGATCTATACATCATATCAGCCTGTAAGAGAGTCAATGCAGTGTTATAGGCTTATCATAATATGCCCGTATTATGCTAACCTGTTACTCCTTAACTTCTCTGTTACTGGTTCCTAATCTTATCCATTCTAGTTACACCACACATCGATCTCAATATTCGCATCTCTACCACATGTAATCTTTTCTCATCCGTCTTTTTCGTAGCTCAGCATTCGGAGCCATATAATACCTCTGGTCTTATTATAATTTGATACTGAGTGATATTTTTCATAATTATTTATGGTTTTATAAAGTTATATTTACTGATAGCATTACTAAAAATGGTAAAAAATGTAAGTGTAACATCCCTATTTTTAACGCGATCCAGGGGTTGTAAAGGGAGGGGGTGAATGTTGATATAAAGCAGAAGGTTAAGAGCGTCGCTTTTAGCCTAATGATACCACTAAAGCGGGAACCGGAGGACGTTGGGGAGAGCTTTGTGACGTGGAAATTATGTAATTAAATCTGCGTTTTTTAATTTTATCATAGGATTGAATATAACTGGATGGCAGGTTTTTTTTTAAATATATTCCTAAATAATATATTCTTATCTATACGTCTATACTAATATCATATAGCTAAAGAGTTTGTTTGCTTGAACGCGTTAAACTCGGGAAGTACTTGTCCGATTTCAAAAAAGATTTCGGTATTAGATAGCTCATTTATCGAGAAAGGCTATATGCTATATATAATCACGCTAAGATTATAGGAGCGGACTACCAAAGATGAATGTTTCAAAATCGGAGTTTTTATTTCCTTTTCAGAGCTTCCGCTCCGTGGTAGCTTTAGCCCAAAGTACTATTCCACGCTGATGAAGTCGCGGGCAGAAGCTAGTGTATAAATAAAATTATGAGGTTGGCTGTTATGCGTACATCACTCAAAAGCTACAGAATAGATTTCTATCACATATTTTATAGTTTCTTAGTTTATCCGTTATCTATAAATTTATTAGCTGACGGGGCCACGCGTTGCTGTGTCTCAGTTACTACATGTTGAATTAAACTTATGATAGTATTTGGTATTATGGGGTAATGAGTCTACCTAAATTGATACAGAAAAAACGAGGATACGTAGTAAATAAATTAACAAAACACGTGCACATTAAAATAATCTGCTATCGAAAAATAAATTCAAAATTAGAACGTAAATTACATGGTTAAAAATATAATACAAAAAATCAATTGAAGATTTATGTTATTTCTTGTTTCCAGCTATTTTTCTTTACTGTCAGCCTGTTACTAATTCCATTCAAATAGGTAATGTATTCATTAATTAATACGTGTTAATAAATGCAAAGGAATGAACATTTCTACGTTGGATTGTTTGTCAAGAAGTCTTAATTATTCGGTCAATACATTTCATTGATGTGTGTTGTAATTGATTCTAGAACTACAGCTATATACGAGGTTCGCTTCAAGCCCTTTAATTGTGAACATTGATATAGGTACTGCCTGGAATAGTTAATCTGAACAATTTATTTTAAAAGTGTAAACTTCATTAGGCATTTTGAGCGGTATTTTGGTGTAAGGCATAAAGCTATGACTACGCGTCAGCGACATGCTAGTAAGCGTGACCAACCGTAATGTGCTTGCGCGGCTTGCGTCAGACTAGCGCGACGCGTAATATATTTACTAAGTATCAAATTATTTCTTGGAGTGCCAATAGCCGTGAAAGTCAGACTTATGTTAATAATATTTAATATATAAATTGTGAAATTAAAATAAATAAGACTACAATTGACTTGAAAATTCAAAAAAGATCTCAGGTCTTCCATTGTTTATAGTTTTCACTTCTGTCGGCAGTCCTTATGACTGCTACGATTTTTTTTACTACGAACTGACTACGCTATTGTCCTCACAGGTCTTTACAACTTCACCGGACGACTAAGCCAAGCGATTAAGGCACTCAGACGATTTTATTTAGCAACCAGCTCAGAGGCGCACGTCACACCTCGGCTTGGGCTGTTGGTTATGCAACATTGTAAATCTAACAAAGCTAAACTAAGCTAACTTTTCATACGTATACGAGTTAGTGAAACACATGTGTACTAGAATATATATTTAACGAACTCGGATATATATTTCGTGTCAGAATTTGGCTATTTCATTAAATATAAACTTTGGTTTCGAAAAACACTATAAATATGTAAAAAGAAATCAATCGAATAAGCAGATGGCCACCAACAGTTACTAGTTAGTAAAAATCTTATTATTATAATATAACAGCAAAGATACCGAATACTAAATTACCGCATGTTACTAACTAGGCTATCAATTAGGTACTGCTCGGTTTTAAATTTTGATACTTCCAATCAAATTCCGCTATCTGCGGTTCCGAAACAACACCCGAATGGAACAGACCGCTTACGTCGAACGTTCAATCTAGTGTATAAATTTATATCGTTGCCCGTACCGTTGTTAGAGTTAATGGCACCGACTTACCAAGGCTCGTAAACTCTATAGTACATACGTCTAATAGCTATTTGCACTTACGGAGAATAATAATATACAATAAGTATAGACGTTAAAGAATCTTACATGCCGATATCAAAACTTAAATTACTTTGACTAATTGACTGAAGAAGGCGTTACTTTGCGGAAATCCATCATTAAATATTATAGTAGACGTTACTTTGTTGCAATTCTGCCTGGAATTGTTTGGCCGCTACCATGTCTCACTTCAACAGAAAACGTTCGATTTTGTTTGAGTTTGATCGCCCGCTCGCATCGGATGAATCAAAATCGGACTGAAGATGCTCCGCGAAGGAGCGAAACACGTATAATAGATTGTGCTTATTACACGTCAGTCTGCAACATATTTTAATGAATTATATATTTTTTATATTTACATAGCAACAGTGTCAACCGCCGTCAGGTTGAACCGTCTACCAAAGAACACGCTTTTAATTCTTTTTATTGTTTTAGCTACTAATATTTCGCTCTTTTTCTTTGTTAGTTTCAGATTAACTTTTTCAGGTACACCTCGTGCTAATAAACTCAAACGTTCGTTGCAGTGATGCGTAATAGCTGCCAGCCAATTACAGGCGGAAGTGCAAAATAACGTCCACTATAATATTTGATTATTCATTCTCTTAACATTTTTAAACGAGAAAGATTGTATCAATGGATGGATTATGGTTACTCTTTCAGGCAAAAATTACTGGATGGTTATTGATAGAACTTTACAGTGTAATAGCTTATATATCAGAGTAATAAAAAGGCTATATTTATATAGATACTGTTTATATTGCCCAAAATGTAACGATTTGTATGAAATGAGTTGGAAAAATCATGCCATCTGATAGCTATTTCAGTGTGTGCTATAGAAACCGTTAGTTAAACGAAAATAATATAAGATGTACTGATTAATAATATTCTCTGGTGGCTGCTAGTTTTTTATATACATTTTTTCTCAATACTTTGTAATAGTAACCTTGTTCATTCATAATATGAGATTTTTTTATATTTTAATGGATATAAAATTGACTTGACTGGATTGTAAAAAAAATCTCCACGAGAAGCTAAATTCATTCGTCAATTTTGTATAATGCTACAGTCCAATGGATAATTTAATAACAGTAATAATCAGTAGTCCGGTGAAGCTGTTAAGACCTTACTAGGTCAATAGCGTAGTCAGTTCGAAAAAAAAGTAATAAGCAAGAGCGTACTAGACTGAAAACCAACAACACTTTATCACATCGATGCAACTTGCACTATTAGTACTATTGAAAAATTAAATTATCTAACATTAAATATTGAGAAACATTTGTGAAAAGAAAAAAAGAACAAAGATTAAATGTAAAGGAATTCATCTATAAACCCTAAAATTAACCTATGGAAAAGAAAACAACATAGTGTATAAGATTTATGTCTTTTTGTTCCTACTTCGGTGACCAGTTCTGCTTATTGAAGACTATAGTCGTCATAAGATGGTGGCCCACTTGTTAGAACTGTACAGGGAGTTTTTATGACGTCTCAGAATTCATAATCCATGATATTATCTCTAATTAATTTGTGCACCATAACTGAGTTTAATCATTTACGGCGCCACCAACATAAATGTACATAACGCTAAGATGAATAAAAAATAAAAAAACAACTTTAGTCTAAGGTTACACGAAAAACTCATGTACAAAAATTGTCCAATATACATTTAGAAATCGTAAAAGAAAAGTTTATTTTAAACAGATTTTGACAAAATTTTGTTTGACGAAATCATTCATTAATGTCTATAATAATTATCACCAATTCTGAAATATATTTTAATTTTTATAAAGTAAAATAACAAGTCGAAAAGAATAATTATATAAAAACGTGTATGGAGCAGTTGCTAGTAATTTTATAAATAAAAAAATCGTATTCTAGATTAATTTTTATTCACAAAGGATATAAAATAACATTTTATTTATATAAAGTATACATTTAATTTAGAAAATCAAATTCAAAGGGTGACAGAGCATTTTTAATGTTTGTAATACTGAAATGACTAGTCCATACCAAAGGAAAAAACGTTCCTAAAATATATAAGGGGTGTGGAATAATTAAAAAGATATAATTTTAAACCTAAAATGCTTTGAATCAATTCGGAAATCAGACCAGAGGCAATTAATGTGTAATACCGCGTAATGACATCATAATATTGGCGAACCTCTCATTTGATAATATGAGGCAAAGGAAACGTTATAATACGGCTGAATGGGAATTCGTTTTTGGTTTAATTTAAATTGCGTACTCGTGTATAATTATAACAGACTGTAATTCATTAATAATCGATTGAAACGATGCTTTGAAAGTAGGTCAACATTTTTTTAATTTAACGACTGTGGCTCGGTTTCCGATTTTGCCAGTGTCAGAGTTTTATTATGATGACATCAATTTATGTAAATTATTACTGAAGTTATGTATTATTACGCTTATAGTATGAAATAATTCAAGTTTATGAATAACTAGCGACTGCCTCCGACTTAGAACGCTATAGTCTATACAATTATGATGATGATAAATTATAATGTCAAGTTTATAGGAAGTAATTTCTGAAATCTACGTGACATTTATGGGCTTGTGTACTGTTTGTACATTGTGTGTTAAATTTAACTATTATATAATTAAAAGTACCATCATGCTATGGTTTTATCACGATGTTTTCCTTTACTGAAAACTCAAGCTCATTCGCGAAGAACGGTGTCCGAATACTCTGAGCCATCATCGTTTTAAAAACGTTTATCCTCAGTCACATCTGATGGCAAGTGAGAAGGAAATTATGCATATAATGCGTTCACCCAGTTAAAACTTCTTCACTCTTCTTTTAAACACCCTTATGTTGTATGAATCAGGAAAAATAGATGTAGGCACTGAACGCTATTCTTTTGCGGTTCGCATAACAGATGAAGACACAAAGGGCTTCGTATGGGTAAATGCTTAAGTACATACGGAGTCTGGTAGTTTTTAAAAAACTAATGACCTGTTAACAGCAAATGGTCCTTCTGATGGTAAATGGTTACCGTCGCCTATGTACAACTAAACACTAGCTGTTGCCTTGCTGACCTTGAGTATATTTCAATTCATTTTTAAAGACCCCTTTGTCATAATCCTGGAGAAAACCGTATCGAATAGGCCATTCCACAACGCTACACTTTGCTATATTGCTAGATTTTAGGGTTTGTGGATGAGCGACCAGCCAGTGCTGGGAGGTACAAGTTTGCAACGGCGATGAGAGGATCATAACAAGTTAGCCGTGGGATGGAATGAAGATGATGGGATTAGTTGGTGGCAGTTCTTGCGCGTAGTGCACGAAATGCATCTATGGAAGGTTTTTTTTCGAACAGACTACGCTATTGGCCTATTAAGGCCTTAACATTTTCACCGGACTACAAGATACTATCGAAGGTATTATGCCTGATGTACGGTAGTATGCAATCTAGTCGGTCACAATTGTCACCTCCTACTACCTTGCACTATTTGGTCTTTAAATGTACAGTTTTGTAGAACGAGCCTTAAATAGCAAACTTCATGATAACTCAACTTGAACACGAAGATTGGACCGTGATTTAGTTAAAGCCAATTCGGACAAACTTTGTACTGTTAGGAGTAATGTGAGTTTTGTTTGTGTTTTCTTCCAAGTCAGCCAATCGTTAGGACGCTTCCGCAGTATCGATTTTTGGTTGGGTAATATCACGGAGGTTCTTATGTTCTTTCTAACCTTCGTTCTAACCTTTCCGAATATTTTGTATGTTTTTTTCTAAGAGCACTTCTTAATATGTTTTGGGAATAGGATTTATTTCAATTATTCGATTTCGGGTATTAAAATCGCTTTTTTAATCTTATCTTAATTATTGAAAAATGGGAAAAATAATGGGAAAACAATAGTACACAATATATCCAACTACAGATTTTAATTTAAATCTGTGTCTTAAAGTAGAGTATTATGTATTGCCATAAATAAAATCCTTCAAATTATGGACGCATATTAAAAGCTGAGCACAATATTTATTTAAACTATTGTATGTATCTGCCGAGCGCCTTTTACTTTACCTCTAATCCGCGGCCGCGCACCGGCTGTAATGTGACATGCGAGATAGATGGATGAAAAAAATTGAAGCGATGGAAAACAAGTATCACTTTAAAGCATTATTTTATTTCTTTTATTTTAGTGTTAACATTGAATGCACAATGCACTACAAAAGAAAGCAACCAGGTGACAAACCGTTTATAAGCACACCTCTTTAAATTTGTTCTTATTCAACAATATACTAGTTGTAAACATGTCACCAAGAAGCTGTACATGTGTTCTAACAGCTGCGGCTTGGAGCCAGTCAGTATTATTCTGTATTATATCATCATTTAACATCATGTCATTTTTTAAAATCGGGATATAACTAAATCCTCTTACAAAAGAAAAGTACCTTACCTAGGTTGAAAATATCAACAGAAAATTAATTAGACCTATTACTGTCTTACAATAATAAAAATGAAATGATTATTTATGCATGTATGTACATATGTATGGGTATATTCTTATTAATCTTTTTTATCATGTCATATTGTGGCCAAACTCTACATATCTCTGCAAACCTGCATAGTACAAAAAAATTACGTATATTTAAGGGACGACCCACGAATAAGATAGAAAATACTAATTTATTTAACACAGTACTCTATAGTCTGTATATTAAACTAAATTGTGTATATAAAGTATGTAGGTATAAAATGTATATTAAAGAAATATAACGTTTGCCTAGCATGCTCTTAGTTCTTAGTACATATCAGTATCTTATAAAAAATAATTAGATAGGTGATACAACCATTGAATCTAGACAAAATAAAATATATGTATAATGGAAACACTCAACTTTCTAACACGTGCCTAAATATAAGAGTATAATACAAAGTGCAAAAACAGCTGAAATATAATCTATACTAATATATAAAGCTGAAGAGTTTGTTTGTATGATTGAACGCGCTAATCTCAGGAACTACCGGTCCCATTAGAGATTTTTTTTTAGATAGTTTATTATGCTATATATCATCACGCTAAGACCAATGCAGCGGAGCGCCAATGAAGAATGTTTCAAAATCGGCCATTTTTTCCTTTGGACAGCTTTCGCTGCGTGTTAGCGTTAGTATTTAACACGTTGCTATGGTAACGTTGTAAGTTTCTATCGCAAACATTTTCAAAGTTTATTCTACGTTAGTTTTGTTTCTAATTCTTTGTTTGTAATCTATTACGTATTATAAAAATAAAGTGCGTGTATGTAAAATTGAAATAATATTTTTTTCATGAATGCTACAAATAACCAAACATTTTTTTAAATATTTCGTCTGTAGTTTTATATAATAATAATATATATTTTGTCTGTTTGTTTGTTTCGTTCCAGCTAATCTCTAAAACGGCTGGAGCTATTTTAATGAGGATTTTACTGGCAGACAGCCAAAATTATAGCGGTTGACAAATGCTATTTTATTTGTCCGCGGCTTCATCCGCATTGCTATTTCCAAAATGGAAAGTAAAAAGTAATTTAGGTTTTTTATTCACCTTTGGCCGTAGTGGAATATCCGAAATGCTTAAACTGATTTTCACGGGACTTTCACTGGCAGATAACTAACTATATAATAATTAACTTAGACTATTTATTTTGTTAGCCAAGACTTCATCTGCAGTGCTATCTCCAAATCGGTTGGACAGATTTTCACGAGATTCTTACAGGCAGATAACTTACTAATGAGCTATTTTATTTTAAACTAGCGGGCTCGGCAGAGGTTGTTCCGTCCTGATAATAAAAAGAAAACCTTGACAAATTATACCTCAACTTTCCCCATGAATATTATATCTACTGGTGAAAACGGCATGAAAATTCGTTCTGTAGTTTTTGACTTTATCACGAACAGATAGATAGACCAGAAGACTTTATTTTACACTATGTATTATTATACCTGTGCATTCGTCCGTGTGAAATTGGTCAAAAATATATTATTTACTGTAAACAAGTGCGAGAGACGTGTGCTGTACTGGACTCTGAGAATAAATATACATAATTGAAAGTCATATATCTGTATGTAATGTAAATTATATCATTATCTTGGTTAATTTGGCGCTCATTTTGTTTTATTTACCGCGTTTGCGTCTACATAACTCAGTGGTTATAGCAACGTATACAAATAAACTTAATTATATCGACAATAAGGGTATATTATCTTATATATAAAGTTCTCGTGTCACAATGTTAGTAACCGTACTCCTCCGAAACGGTTTGACCATTTCTTATGAAAGTTTATATGCATATTCAGTAGGTCTGAGAATAGGCTACTATCTATATTTCATACCCCTATGTGATAAGGGTTGTCCACCCCTAATTTTTGGACATTTTTTTAAAATTTTAATTTGTTATAATGAGGCATTAAAAAATACATACAACCCTAAATTTTCACCCTTCTAATACTAACCCCTATTTTTTAATAGTTATTTAGTAATTAATCGAGTTTCTTGCCGGTTCTTCTTGATGACTGGGCTGTTTTCCGAACCGGTATTAGCTTTGACGTTCATAAGCGCCTTCTCAGGGCCTAAATTGAATAAAGGATTTTTCGAATTTGATTTTGAATCTTTTTTCATCCCACTCGATAACTGATCGATTATCACTTGGTAAGTTATCCCAGGGAAAGAGCTAATTAAAACCAAGTTGTCGTCTTTTTGTGACTATTTTTCACATGTATTTCTATTAAAATTTCCCTAAGCTTATGGTAAAGCTAAAATTTTTGTACAAAAAAAGCCTATTTTATCAATCTTCTTCTATCTATACTATAATAAAACTGTAACAAAGCCAAATCTGTACATTAAATGTTTTTTGAAAATTTTCATCGGGGTAGACTTTGTTATTGATATAAAAGCCAAAAATAATCCTTTCACAATTTTTGTCTGTCTGTCTTTCTATCCCTGTGAAAACGTATCACTCTGAAAGCACTGAACCAATTTTGACAAAACTTGACACAGTGACACCTAATATGAAAAGGTTACATTTAGGATACTTTTTGTCCCATAAAATGCAGGAAAAACACTTCTGGACGTAAACACAACTTACACTATTAAAACGGTGCCATTAAAGAAATATAAAAGAAAAATAACTAAAAATTAAAATGTACCTTCAAAAATAAAATACTCAACTAAAAAAATAAAAAACACTAATACTATCTATATATAAAACAAAAGCAAAAATAACAGTTATAAGGATGAAATAATTTCAAGAGTAATTATGATAATGTTGCTTTAATTTGGTTTTAAATGAGGCCAAAGGACAACAGAGAAATAAATCTATATCTTTTTGAATGTTGTGATACGACGAACACATACGATAAATAGGAGAATGCTGACCTAAATTGGTTCTCGATAGTGGTAAGGTAAATGTTTTTGGGTTAAGCAAACGACTAGATGGACGAGGAATACAGAAGGACAATCTTTTTAATATATCTGGAGCATCTACATGTCCGTGAACTAATTTGTACAGAAAAACAACATCAGCTATCTTTCTACGAATTTGCAGTGACTCCATTTTGTAATGTAATAATCGTTTATTGTACGAGTCCAGAGTGCGACACTGATTATCAAAGAACGCAAGATGATATAAAAATTGCTTTTGGACTCGCTCAATTCTGTCAATGTGGACTTGATAGCAGGGGTTCCCGGGTCGGGGGCGGGCGGGAGCGGCGGCCGCCTTAGACGGCGACGCCTGCCTGGGGTAGCGAGGGCGCTTTGTGCGCGGGGCGCGGGGACATGCGCGATAATTCACGGTATGACCCACGCCGCGGCACAGAACACAGCTCGGGGGATCGGGGGAGTCTTTAGTGCGAGAACACTCCTTGGTGGAGTGGTCGCCGAGGCACTTAACGCATGATATTTTAAATCCGTTGCAATCAGGTTTTAGTTCTGGTCATCGACTAAAGTCATGCTTGCAGAGCCATTACTTTTGCCTATCATTGATTATGCTGATGTCTGTTACCTGGACGCTAATGAGAAATTGATTAATAAATTGGAGCGGCTACAGAATACATGCATTCGCTTTATTTATGGACTTACAATTTTTTATCATGTATCTGAATACCGCTCAAAGCTTAAATGGCTACCCATTCGGCACCGACAAAATAGCCACACCCTGTCCTCCTGTATAACGTTCTTCATAATCCCAATTCCCCTCCATACCTACAATATAAATTCGAGATGTTAGGTTAGAGATTCTTCATCACGCCGTCTATTTTCTCAACATATACTCAAATTCCCTATCTGTCACACTAAATTTTATAGTAAATCATTTGCAGTTCAAGCTGTACGCCTACGGAACGCACTCCCTTGTGATATTAGGCAGGCAAGATCCTTAACGTTATTTTAAAAATATCTCCACCGGCATTACCTCTCGCTGTCGTAATATAACTATTGTATTGCGATATTTCTTTTTTTTTACTTTTATCTATAGTTCTTGTATTTTTTTTTGTCTATTTATATTGCCACCCGGTAGTTATGAAAATAAAATGTCTCCTCAGGTTTGCCTGGAAGGGGTCGACTGATGACTAATTTTGTACATTTTCAACGTGTGTGCAATAAAGAGTTTTATTATTATTATTATTTATTATTACGTGTTACAGTAGATGGCGTGCGTATCGTAGTTACAAATGTTTTTGAATAAGCATTTCTGTAATGTACACATCTACTCACAATTTTACATTTCTTTAATACATTTTAAAAAAAGCGCGTGCGAAGCCGCAAGTAACAGCTAGTGATATAATAATGCTATTGTTGTAGTAAACAAAATCAAAAACAGTGTTTTTGTATAAAGAAATGTATGTTTTATTTATGAATTTAAATACTACACAAGTATGAATATTACTTGCTTATAGTGAATTTTTCAGATATTAGTTCTCTTTTCTATATTTACCGTACCTTTAAGTAAGGGATATTCATGCGAAAAAATATCGATGTATTTATTGATACGATATACTAAAATATTACATTGATATTAAACTACGAAAAAAGCTACAATATTTCGATATATAAAGAGTTTACATTTTATTACCAGATACTATGAGGCAAAAGAAAGAAAAGACTTGTGTGGGAAAGATATAGAACTGTGGATTTCTTAGATTTTGAAATCGCCAATACGTCATGGGCTGGCGTGGTGATTACGCCCATACCTTCCTCCGGGAATAGGCCTATGGCCCTGCAGTGGTTCTCGAGATACAGGCTGATTAGGAATTAAATATATATTCAGTATTAGGGCAAATAGCGACATTTTTTCTAATTCTCGATGTTTATTAGTAAAATCTTATGGCACACAAGCTGCCGGATTAGAATTTTCGTTCATACCAATAAAACCCAAAAATGGATCAAATCATGGATCGCGTTGAAAGACGCTTTCTTTTTTCGAGATATGATCCGTAAATTGCTGAAGAAATAGATATGGGCAAAAGTTGTTGCTAGCGACGCAAAATATTTTGAATATAAGCATTTTTTTACGATAACTTATCAATTCCAGAAAAAAACAACAGCGGAAGCAAAGTTGTACACCTTAAAAAACTTTCCAATTTCCTTTCCAGCGTCCAGTCAACCAATAGAATAGGTAGCAGAACTTTACGTAATTTGTAAGGGGGTTAGAAGCGCGTACGAATTAAATGTGCTTTCGGGTGACTGGATGTGTCACACGGATATTGAAATTAGTGTTCGTTCCATATGGAATACCAGGCGACATTCCTCCACAACTCCTTCATTGTAACCTTCTATATATTAATATGTGAAGAAAACCCTTTCTTACCCCTTTTCAAGTATTTTACTCAGAATTGCGTGGAACTTGACATAGTTAAAGTTGCTACATAGAAGAAGTACCGAAAGATGAAATACACGTATAATACGTGTTACAAATACATAAAGAACATATTAATTTTTCACTTTAATTCTAAATGTCGAACACATAAAAAGCAAGAACATATTATTATGGTATCTGTTTAAATAGTCACTTTAAGTAGAGTTTATTACTAAGAAATTATGTAATATGTATTTACATATACTAGTGGGCGCCCAGTGGTCGACATTCTACCATAGTTCATTGATTTTTTAAAGGGATAAATATTATAATAATAGTTGTATGTTATAATATCATTGTTGAATGTAGAATAAAAAAGGGTAATTGGAACGTAAGAGTAAAATAATACATACAGTCGAGCATAGCAACCCCCTTCACAACCTTTTTTGAAGTCCTTTATTGACAGATGTCAAAATGTCTTTTTTATTTACATGTGTGTATATGTTGTGTAAAATTGAAGCAGAAGAGTGAGTCACACATATTTTAATTAATTTAATGTACTTCTAATGCATTTTATATAAAATAAATGGCTTTCTGCACTTCTCCTGCATATAAACTTTAACCATGCCAAATTTCACGTCCATCCGTTCGCCCAATTCCGTTAAAAAGGGATACAAAATTTAGTCTTCACGTATAATATATATGATATTTGTATCTATAAAATATATTCTAAATTAATACATAATGACACACACTGGAATTTATTATATAAAGATTAGCAGGGCCGGCACACGGTGTCCTGCCTTGATAATAAAAAAATCTAAAATTAAACCGCAGCATCACCTACCGGTTCCAATTGTAAACCTAAACATGCTCAAATCCACCTGAATACACAAAAAAAATCATCAAAATGTGTCCAAACCGTTTGGGAGGAGTTCAGTGACATACACAGGGACAAACCAATTATTATATAAAGATTTCTACTGTTAAATATAAAGCGCACTATAAATCTTTGGTATAAGAAAACATGAGAGCCTATTCTTGTCAGCTTTATTGTAATTGAGTTTATATCGCGTAAAAATATGAACGCAGTCCTCGACTAAAGGGCCACGATAAAGGGCACTACGACCGCTGCGAATTATTGAGATGTTTCAACGGAGCACTTTTTATATAAGTTGACTAGCTTCTGTCCGCGACTTTGTCTGTGTGGAATAGTTACTTTCGGCTAACGCTAACAGGCAACAGAAGCTCTCAAAAGGAAAAAAAACGATTTTGAAACATTCTTCATTGGTGCTCCGCTCTTATGGGTCTTAACATGATGATATATTGCCTATAGCCTTCCTCGAGAAATGAGTTATCTAACACTGAAAGAGTTTTTTTTAATCATACCAGTAATTCTTGAGATTTGCGTGATCAAGCAAACAAACACTTCAGCTTTATAACATTAGTATAGACTAGCATAGATATTAAAAGCGACTGACGTATAGTCCGTGACCGAAGAGAGATTGTGATCTGATGGCAGTCATAGTTCTCGAACCAATAAAACTTTTATTGAAATGTTTTCGGCTACAAAATTTACACACATATTAATTACACAATAGTTTTTAATTTCCAGCGATTTTCTATAAGAATTCGTGAAAATTGTCTCAAAAATTATGAAAAATCTCTTAAGAACATTTTATTGTGTTGCTATAACGTACTTTTTCTTACTGTCCCATCTCAAAACTGCAACAAGTATATTTAAATATTTTTAAATTAGTGTTCACATATATATAGTAGCTAAGTATAAAAGTTAAATTAATAACGGTTCAATGTTTTAAAAACAAAAAAAAAATGCATGTTTCAGTGTGTACACGTGTAGGTAGCGAAACTTTTTTGGCTTATGTGTATTCAGTTACTTATACAGGCTGAAAGTTTAGACAGTAGCAATATTTATGGATAATAGTCTGTACTAGATTCTCATCCTAAATCAATTAATCATCATCAATCAATAATCAATTCTAATAATTCTACGCATGATAATGTTAAAGCACAGTGTCAATGACCGTCGGGTGATATCACTTTCACTTGAAAGTGAATTTGGGAACGGCATGAACAAAACAAAAGGGTTTATTGTCCGTTTTATTATCGAAGATTATTAAGTCCGGGTAACCCCTTACAGCTTTGAGCATCGGTCATTACACCTCGGTTTATTACGATTGTGTTCATACTTTTGAAAGTCTTAGAACAAACTTTAACTTAGGTTCTCTTTGTTATTTATTAATATTTGTTTTGATATTATTATTTTATATGTTAAATGTGACCATGAAGTATTATATCCTAGAATAAAACGAGTGTTTAACCTTTCACCTGGTATATAAGCATACTCATAAACTATACGAAGTTCAATAGTATAAATACTTAACTATACATTTTCTCATTTTTTATACTACTAAACCCACACAGACACTTATACATACACATTCATAAAAAGAACTTAGACTATAGAGAACAAAAATACAATTTAACACAAAATCTCGTCAATAGGTACAAAAGAAAAAAAGAACGAAGAAAAATGGCCGAAAAACATTGAAAGGAGACCTTCTTAACCGTATCCCCACTGCCTATTTATATATAGATTAATTGAAAAAAAAGTTTAGAAATAGTCGACAGATCTGCAAAATCTATACATATAATAAAAATGTAACTGACCGCTGTCTGTACATGAAGTATATATGAGAAAAACTATTATTAGGGGTCTTTATAAATGCAATAGAACCCAAAACAATGATTTTTAGAATTTTTGTCTGTTTGTCTGTTTATCTGTTTGTCTGTTTGTCTGTGCGTTTGTGCACGCTAATCTCAGAAACGCCTGATCCGATTTAGATGTGGTTTTCACTGATATATCTTGGTAAGCTTTACTTAACATTTAGTGTTTGTTTCATGTCAATCGGTTAATAAATAAAAAAGTTATGCCAATTTAAAGAACCACGTCGAACATTTGCTAAACTATCTATCTACTATTCTTTCTCTGTTCAGTAGCATTGACTGAAACTTTACTAAATTTCATAATAAAAATAATTGTCTATATAAAATTACGATTATCTATACATATAATAAAAATGAAGTGTCTGTATGTAATATCAAAATAATTTTTTTTCACTGATTGGGTATGAAAGTATACACGCTTCTGATAACAAAAATGCAATTTTTAAAATTTTTGTCGGTCTGTCTGTCTGTTTGATCCGGGTAATCTTCGAAACGGCTGAACCGATTTTGACGGGAATTTCACTGACACATAGTTGAAATTACAGCGGGTTTCTTAGGTTACTCTAAATTAGACTAAGTATTAACCGCAGCTTCGTCTGCAATGCTATCTACAAAATGATTGGACCGATTTTCACCAAACTTTCACCAGCAGATAGCAGATATCATTTCAAGTAATTTAGTCTATTTTAATTTAGACTAGCTGTTAACCGTGGCTTCGCCCGCAGTACTATCTTCAAAACAGTTCAACCGATCTTCACGAAACTTTCACTAAAAGATAGCTGACGTAATAAAAAGTAATTGAAGCCATTTTAGTTTATACTAGCTGTTAACCGTGGTTTCGCCCGCAACACTATCTCCAAAACGGTTAGACCAGTTTTCACGAAACTTTCACTGGCAGTTAGCTGACTTTACGAAAAGTAATTTAGGTAATTTTAGTTTATACTAGCTATTAACCGTGGCTTCGCCCACAGTGCTTTCTCCAAAACGGTTAGACCGATTTTCATGGGACTTTCACTGGCAGATAGCGGACCTTATAAAAAGTAATTTAATTTATTTTAATTTAGACTAGCTGTTAACCGTGGCTTCGCCCACTGTGCTGTCACCAAAACGGTTATATCGATTTTCACGGTATTTTCACTGGTAGATAGCGAACCTAATAAAAAGTAATTGGTGTTATTCTATTTTAGACTAACTGTTACCCACGACTTTATCTGCATGAAATTTAGCAAGATTTCAACTCATTCTTTATTTTTAATAAGAGAAATAATTATCAGCCTATTGCTTACAATTTGGCATTATAATTATTAATAACATTAATGATATAGAGGTTTTCCTAAAAAGATCTTAGATGCTACACTAATCACGTATAGAGTCAATGCAGTCAGGAATGGCAATAAACACTCTGAAGGCACTGTAACTATTTATCCGGGCAGAGCTTCGCCTTACAGTAACTTCCACATAGGAGTGCGTGCAGGAACAGACTAGCGTTTATTTTTTGTATAGTCACAAAATCTTAATTATAATAGTGGCAATGTATATTAAATGTAATGTAAATGTAAATCTTAATAATAATATTTTAAGTTTTTGTTTCGTTAGTTCCTTATACAGTGTAAGTGAGCACTGAGATAGTTATATGGTGAGTTAAGGTTCCAAATGTGTTGTTGATGACAAACCTCATTTGGCACGCTTTTTGTATTTATATATCGAATGTACACGTTACATATTACTTTTAGTTGCGTGCGCGTCGTACTTACAATTGTCTTTAAAGAGCGCTTCTGTAATTGTACATAGTCTCACAATTCTATAATTCTTTAATACGATTTAAAAAAAAAACGCGTGCGGAGCTGCGGGTACAGCTAGTCAGATATAAAACTTTCGTTTCATTTCTGTAAAAGAGCGACTTGTTGTAGCCATACGTAATCATAAATGGTAACTAAAACAAAATAACACAAAGCAATTGTAATAACACCATCGAAAATAAAAAGGCCAATTCTCAACGTTTTTATTGTAATAGGGTCTCCATCATATAGAATTATTAGAACGAGTCCCGGTTTTGGGGTAACGTGTCGTGTAAACAAACGGTTTATCGCTCGATGAGAATAACCACGACCGGGCCGCGTCGGACGCAACGGTCCTACCCTTTTCCTACCATAGAGGCTGTTTTACTCTATTATTGTAACCATATTTTATGCTTTAATGTGGATACTTTTAGTAAAATGTTCGTTTCGTAGTATCGTGTTCGGGTGACACGTTGACCAAAGTAGTTTATCCTTTTTCTGGACAGCTATCAAACATAATGACATTTAAGAAAATATCCAGCGACACACTCATGTTAGCCTGTTACTTATGGCAGCTTTTTTGATACTTTATAGGTCTAACGTCTGATCATAGTCTCATATGATGTTAAATGACGATATGGTCTAAAATGATAAACACGGTAAACCTAGCTAGGGCTGACTCTCAAGTGCAGCGGCCGGAACACACAAACAGGTGCTTGGAAAAAGATTTTATATTTAAGGTTGGTAGCTAGCCAGGCGGATTAAGAAGAATCACCGAAAGCTCCGACTTAGTTGCTAGGATTGGAGACGACGTCCATCGACAAGATGTTCGAACACGCTATCATTGCTTCAATGATGCTGAATATGCTTATACCAAAAAAAATAATCCCAAGGTGTACCGTCCGACCGTATTGTTGGGGCGGCAAGGGATCGATCTATGCTTCTCCCCTTGAAGAGCCGCCCCAACGGTCCGCCCGGCGGAAGGTGACCGCCGGGCTCCTACCTATAGAGAGACAACCGGGTACACACCGGCTGCCCCCCCCTCGTCCGCCGAACCTGTGCAATGAGGAGATGGGCCCCCCGGCCCATCCCCTCAGGTCCGGCTACGGTGGTGGGAGGAGTTGGGCAAAGCGCCGCCTTCTCCCGCCGGTCCTCCGTTGGCGGAGAGGGTCACTTAGAGGGTCTACCTCGCCTCCTTCTGCGAGATGACCTCCTCCAAATTCGCCCCTACATTCCCCACTGCCGCAGCCAGAATGCGGCGCTGCCCCTCCCATGCAGCACGTTCCGACAGAGTGTACTGCACGGTGTCCTCATCGGCGCCGCACTCGGGACATGCGGCGGTCGGCTCCCTGCGTGCGATATGGTGCAGGTACCACCCGAAGCAACCGTGCCCGGTGGAATTACCGGCACCATCCGGAACGTCAGGGAGCCCCACTCCCGTCCCATCCACTCCCACAGGACCGGGTGGACGGCATCCACTGTATAACGCCCATAGCGCACGTCCGCCAGGTCCTGCGTCCACCTCTCGACCGCCACCTCCCGGATCTTCCGCCTCTTAAACTCAACTTCCCTGAGAGCCGGAGGAGGTCCAAAGGTCCAGGAGATGTCCAAAGACACCGCTAAAACCCTCTCCCCCTGGGAGGTCGCCTAGGTGGACAGCGACTTCAGGAGGCATAGAGCGTCAATTGTAGAACGCCCTGCCCGGAAGCCGAACTGCGCGTCCGCCAGATTTAGCCCCACTCTCTCCAGGTGCTGGACGACCCGGAAGGAGACAATCCGGTCCAAAGCCTTCCCGGCATAGTCCAGCAGGACGAGGGGCCGGTATGCAGACGCGCAGTCCGGAGGGCGGCCCTCCTTCACCAATAGGCAGAGCCGCCCGAGCTTCCAGGGCTTCGGGAACTTGTCGAACAGTTCCCGAAGCCACACCCTAGATGACCCAGCACTAGGCCGAGCACCCGACCCGGGACCCCATCAGGGCCGGGCGCTCTCCGACGGTTGAGGAGACGCTCAACAGCACTCCCCATCTCCTCTTCCGTTATTAGGGGGGGAGGACCGTCAAGCACCTCCTCGACTACCGCCCGAGGCGGAGGCATGAGAGGAGCTGATAGCAGCGGAGGGTCGGGGAATAATTCTCCCACGACCCTCGCCACCAAGTCCGGCCGAAGGGTCTCCGTCACCGGGGGCGCCCAAGATCGCAACTTCTTTCGCACGATCCGGTATGGGCGCCCCCAAGGATCCCCCTCCACCGTTTGGAGTAGCTCCTCCCATGCAGCTTCTTTTGCCCGGCTGATGGCAGCCTGTAGGGTTTTCCTACACTCCCTGTAGCTACCATACAGCCGGGCCTCCGCCTCAGGGTCACGGTGCCGCCGTCGGCGACTGCGCCCGAACAGCCGCCGGGCCGCGGGGCAAGCCGCGCGGAGCTCGGCGAGCTCCGGCGACCACCAGTATACCGCCCTCTTGTTTGTTGGGCGGTGCACGCTCCGCGGCATCGACGCGTCGCAAACCTCCGTGAAGGTACCACGGAGGCGGGCTGCAGACGCGTCGACGTCTTCCTCTGTGGGAGGGGGCATGGCCCAGGCCTGGACGATGACCGCCTCTACCGCTAATTCTCGGTTGAGGCGGCTCACCGCCCAACAGGGGAACCTCGCGCCCCTCCGGGGGCGGGTACCAGTACCGGCTTGAGAGGTGGAGACCTCGAACCTAATGTACCTGTGGTCCGATAGGGTCTCCACCTCTTCAAGCACCCTCCACCCCCGGACACGGTGTGCGACAGACGGGGTGGCGAAAGTGACGTCTACCACCGACCCACCGTTATGTCGCACACACGTGTGGGCGTTCCCCTGGTTGAGGAGGGACAGCCCCAATTCGGCTGCCCACTCCTCAACAGCCATGCCCCGCAGGTCCGTGGCTGCCGCTCCCCAGGTCCTGGACTTGGCGTTTAAGTCGCCCAGGACGACCACAGGGAGCGGCGACAACCGCCTTACCGCCCCCTGCAAGGAGTCGAGATAAGCATCGAACTCCCGCAGGGGTCTGTTAGGGGAGAAGTATGCCCCCACAATGGCGTACTCTCCCCAGACGGCTGCCACGAAACCTGCGCTCCGCTCCCTAACCACCAGGGACGAACCTGAACCAGCCATGATCACCACGGAGCCATCGCGATCCCCAGCCCATTGCGGCTGGGAGGGAACGTAATAAGGCTCCGCAGCGACCGCGAGCCCGATGCCCAACTCCGCCACTGACTGAACAAAGAGATCTTGTGCAGCGGCGGAGTGGTTCAGGTTCGTCTGGAGGAAGTTGCAATTGGTGTGCGCCATCACTGGTCTATTGCAACTTCCTCCTGCCTGACGGCTGCTACCACGGGACCTGCTCCCACTGACGGGGAGGGCCTACCTTTAGCTTTGGGGGGCCTACAGTTACGGCTCCCCATGATGTGCCCTGATGGGCTCCCAGCATCCGCGCATACGGCGCAGCGAGCCACCTCCACTTTGCAGTCAGCCGCTTTGTGGCCCGCAGCGCCGCAGCGGTAGCACCCATTGCCTCTGCTGGACGAGGAGGAGCACATGGGGCGGGTATGCCCCATGCCCATGCACTTAAAGCAGCGCATGGGCTTCTCGTCCAGCAGCTGCACCCGCACTACGCTCCAGCCAATAAGGAGCTTGTCCACCTGGACAAGTTCTCTAGCCGCCGCCACGGGGAGGGTCAAATGGATGGCCCCCAACCAAGTTAGGCTTGATCTCCCCAGCCTTTATGAGGTTCACCTGGCACTTGGTCTTGGCAGCCACGACCGCCAGGACCTCATCGCGTGACACCGAATCGTCGAGGCCGACGATTCGGATGTACGCTTTCTTGGTGGGTACCGCGACCGTGGCCATGTCGGCCAAGGCCACCTTTAACTCCTCCGCAAGCTTGACGGCATTACCACTGTCCTAGGAGCCAAGCAGCTCTATTATTCGGGCTCCCGTTGCCGTCTGGCGCACCTTCACGAGCTCGATGCCAATGTCCTGTAAAGGCACCGACTTGCGTGCCTTTCTTAGGACCTCGCAGTAGCCCACACCCTTGCTTCTGCCCCGCAGGCAAGGCCTCGGGAGCCGTCATTTGGGCCTTAGGCCTCGCTTTTTCTTGCGGCCCACAACCGTGTACCATGCCGAGCCATCTGTTGCCGCGCTGTCGGGACCGGTAATTGAGCCCAGTTAATGCCCAATGGGGGAACCATAGGGGGCAGAGGCGCCTTCGCAACCAGCGCAGTCTTTGCCGCGCTGGCCGCTCCACCCTTCTTTCTATCTGCCGCCAGCGGCGGGCGGATGGGGGCAGACTTGCTCTGCCGGCGCCGGCATGGGGGGAGGAGGTGGAGGCATCTGCTTCTTGGCATTTGCCTCCTGCTTCCATGCCTTAATTTCTGCTTTTAAATCCTCCACCTGACGACGGAGGTTTTTTGTCTCCCTTTGGAGCTTCCTCGTCTCTTTCCCCTCCGTGCGCACGGAAAAGGCCTCCACAACCTCCTGCAGGGTCCTAGCGGCGTCTTTCAAGACCTTAATGCAAGGGCCTGACAGGTTGTTCGACTTCTTCACTGTCTCAAAGATGCTAGCGATCTTTGATCCAGCGAGAGCTTGGAGCCTCTGAGCGTCCAGGGCATACACATCTAGGATACCCCTAGGAAGCTCCAGCTCTGCGTCCGAGTTAGCCGCCGACCCGGCCTTGGAGTTGGCCTTAGAGCCAGCCGCAGAACTGACAGCCGAGTCGGTAACAGAGCCGGCGGCTGAACTCGCCCTTGTTACCACACCAGTTATAGTCCTATGGTAAACTACAATTGCTTGTTGCCGACATTGGAAAGGTTATTTACTATAGTTTCTTTTGAAGCGGGTCATGGCACAATCGCAGCGGGAAAACTGTTATAGGTATCCTTCTTCACAACAAGAATTTATAGTGTGGAGATGAGCGGTTAGCCTACCGGCGCTACTACAGAAAAGGGTACCCTTCAATACGCACAACATGTTTCTGAAGGGAAACAATGACATAAAACTATAGCAAAGTGATAAGGCTTTCTAACGAGTGTTTGATTAATTACCATTCTCGAGTTGAAAATCTATCACCAAGGACCCTAAGTTCTAGAGATAGTTAGGTCTCTGGGCTTAGCGTGTTAGTCTTAGTATAAATTCAGCTAAAGATAAGTGCTCGCGCATCTTGTCATGCTTTACAGCGGAATTCGTTTTCAAATGAATTTACTGAGGCACATAATAATATATTCCAATTTAGCAGGATCTCCTAGACAGATAAGGGATGGAAAATTAATTACAAGATGTTTCTTTATGTCCTGAATGTATAATAAAGCGTGGTGACAACATCGCCGTCCGTGGCATGCGAGAATCCATCCTAATCTCGTAGATTTATTTCCCTACGAGGTTTCACATCGACGTTTACAAAATGCATGCCTGATTTATATGTTTCGAAACTTTACCCGACTCAAGGAGAGTTCCGCTATATATTTTTATTTGATACGGTATTTACCGTTATCAATTTAAGATGGGTTCCGGATTATGAAATAGTTTTCTTTTATGAGAAAGTATGAAAAGGTTTGCAATTTTTTATACGATTTTAATTTTAGTAGTCTATCTACATTGTCATGGTTCAATAAGAACAATCGTTAAATATTAAAGTTGAACGTTAATTTGCACTTCCTCCTGGAATTAATTAGATGCTACCACGTGTCACATTTAATATTATTTATAGGCCACGTACCTGTAAAAGTTATATGCGAAACTAGTAATAGAGGGAGAACAAAATATTAGTAATTAAAGTAACAAAAAGAATTAAAGTCGCGTTTTTCTTAGTTGACGGTGAACATATTGTATGAGATGTTAGTTATTTTTTTTAATTTATTAGTTATTCGTTATTTTATTCGTTATTTATTAGTTATTTTATTCTAATGTTAATAGCTAGAGCAAAAAGCACAAGAAATGTAGTTAAATTGAAGTCCGAACTTACCCTTAGATGATAAATTTTTCATCAAACTAAAAAAAAGGATGCATTGCCTTGTCAAATGTATATCATAAAAACCGTTGAGTGTACAAAAACAAAGGAAATGTAGAGCTAAACTATTATTATTCGTTAACAATTAGCATCATACTATATTGATGCTGAGAAAAAAAATTACCAGACCTTTCTAACAGAATTAAAACTTCGTCTAGTTTTGCCCGAACGTACCTTATAAACTGTAGTGACTACTTTAAACTGACAAAAAAAAGCAGCGATCTACTTTTCCCACCTACTTTAATATAAATAAGCAGCTATAACACTGAAAAGGTAAATTAAAAAAAAACTAGAGGGTGTCTTAAAGACTGGCGATAGAAGTGAAAACTCAAGACAATGGGATAATTGTGTTCTTTTAGGAATTTCTAAATTATAGTCTGAATTAATTAAATTTCGTGATCTGTAAATTTAAATTATTAAGTTTATTCTCATTTTCACATGTATAGGCGTTCCGATTAAGAATTATATAGATCTTATACATTCTATTAATTAATGAAACATGTGATGAGTAGCATAATGTCAAAACAAAATATCAATATTGGATGTTCGCAAGCCCCTATACTACGCGTCGCTAGTCTGACGCAAGCCGCGCAAGCGCAATACGCTCGGTCACGCTTACTACCATGTCATGACGTGAAATCATAAATTTATCTCTGCCGAAAAATACCGCTTAACGTGCCTAAAGAAGTTTTCACTACAAACATATGTCAAGAAAGAAAAGGTGGGTATTTCGTGAATACACACGATAGAAGAACTTTCGTATTACAGGGAAACATTGTGATTAAAAAATTACAATAAAGAACCGTTACACGGTGTATCCATCCAAAAACTAACCGCGCCCGATATTGCTTAACTTTGCAGATCGGACGAGAACCAGTGTTATCAACACTCTACCCGACACAGTTTTTACCCCCCACCATTTTTCGTCTCACAAAAAGGTTGCCGATTTGAATTTTAAAGGCTTCCCTAAATAACTTTCACTTCAGATACAAGATTGCTTTCTTTTATATAAAACAACTTTCTTAGATACAGATGTTACCATCTCATTAATACAGATAGAGACGCTGGATTATATTTAGATAAATGAATTACTTAGCTTTGATCTTCATAATAAGTAATTAGTTCATAAATATTAAACGAATTTTTCTTTCGTAACGTAATAGAAGCGTAGCTTTGATGTCTCGCAGAAACGAAATTCTGTTGACATAGCCGTCTGTTTGTATGGTCGGAGATTAGATATTGCATTCCTGTATCCAAGTTACACGGTCGCTACACCACAAACCTCGGGAGTAGCTTAAGAATCATAAGCTTAAGAATGTATCCTTGTTTCTGTAATACTTTATACCAGACCAGTCATCTTCAATATACTGGGAACCTTTCTATTTATATTAAATTCTCTCATTCTCATGAGTCTGTGTACTAATATAACGGCATAACAATTAAGAGATTTAGATGAATTCTTTAAAGTTTTGGTATTTACAGTTCATTAAGTCATAGTAGGTAGCTACATAAGAATCATCATATAAACAATTTTTCTTTAATTCCGAAAATTTAAAATCTGTAACATTTTTTAATGTGTTGCAATATTGTCCTATAGGCTAAGTTTGATATACATTAAATATCTACCATAATGAAAGTATTTAATCGTACAATTCTTGCTTCATATTTGTTAAAAAAGCGTCGAAAATAACCAGTTTTTATTATTATTATCAAAAATATAAGATACAAAATCAATACTGGAGCTTATCCTAAATATAGTAATACTGCTCTTATTGTAAGTATTATTGAGATGTATAATACATTATTTTGATGTATCTCATTAGAATTAATCAGTATTTACAAATATAAGTGCCCGAAAACTCCTTCTAATAACTTCATTGGAATATATCAACTTTTGTTTACTATATATAGGTATAATATATGCATTATGTATTAAAACCTTCCAGAATAAATTCTTTAAACGATAGTGGAAACTAGATTTATGCGTCGTTGTGCAAATTGCAGTTGTCCATCAATCAATAATATAGTTTACTAGCTGACCCGGCAACGTGTTGCTGTGGCTCAGTTATTGAAAAATAAATTAAATATTAAAAAGTGGTGCCAAACATCTAGCTATACTAGTGGGTCGTACAATTTTCTGTCAACAAATTTAAAGCGCCATCTGTTCGACACTGGTGAGACTTACAATTAATAACAATAATCAACATTGACAATACTTTAATTTGAATTTATAAAATATTGAGGCCATTAATGATAATACAAATTATCGTATCTCTTAAGTTGGACCAAATTATATATAAATGCTTACTTACATGGAGATCGGTTGAGTAGTTTTAGAGTTCATCGTGGATAAACACCATGAGACTGGATTTTTATATATTTAGATTTACTTAAAAAGATATAGGACTTGTATCAGTCAGCTTCTAATTGTGTTCATTAGAGTGATTTATTTGTGTACGTCCATATATCCTTAAGAGTGTATGCATACCCTCAACCAGTCTCATATGTTAGAATAACAACGCACAATCGAATTTACGCGATTGTAATAGGACACAATTTCTTTTGATCTAAGAGTCACAATAGTAGAGGAAAACTTTCCCTAGGAGGATTTGTGTTCAAGATAAGACCCAATGAGTTGTGACAAAATTGGTTGTCGTGTTTATTGTGGCCATTGTGGGACACAGAATGCCATTCTCGGCAGTTCACATCGGCCATTGTGCCCGAGTTTAGTGGACGGGCTTTATATAATAAAGGAATCTATTTACGTTACGTTATGTTTTATAGTGTTTATCTAGGCTTTTAATAAACTGGCACTCATCTTCGTCTTTCTCATTATCGGTTCTAAAATATTTATGTACACTTATGCTGTTGTGGTTTCTTATTGAATATTCTATAGAGCACATTAGTATACCTGTAAAGGACTAAAGAGCATTTTTGTATTGTGTTGGCGGTAAAAACACGACTTCTTAATACTCAACTGCTGTACCTGACAGTGAGATTTTGTTCTAAATTCTTGAATTTTGTATGGTTGTATGGTTACTACGTTATATTATTATTTTGTATTATGGAATATTTTAATATTTACCTACACAAATAAAATCGGATTTTTACGTAGGTGGATGGATTATACTACAATGAGTGTTAATCAGCTTTGACCTTACGGTATGACAACGAGTTTTGAATATAGGAATAGATAGATATTTTATGCTCAAATAAAAGTTATACGTTGGATGTTCTTGAAATTCCTCGTCTTTTACAAGCATTTTCCAGGAATAATTATATAGTTTAGGTTCTTCTAGAAAGTTATTGAAAATTTCAACATTTTTTTAAATAACTATATACGTAATAAATATTAAATATAGAGTGACTAGAATTTGTTGGACAATGTAACATATCGTGGGTAGATTTCGAATATATCTTCGTGGTGAGTGGTAACACGTGTGAATTACGGGCCAGTCTTGAATAGCGGTGATTACGTGTCGAGGTCTCATAGAGAGCGGACGTTCCTTTGAATCTAACTTTATTTTCAATATAATATCTCGTAATGTTGAACTTATAATATCATTTTTAGTTTTTTGGACTTCTTTATTATTTTCTCAGTGTTGTTGCTAATAATAGATAGAAATGAGAGGGATATAAAAACCAGGTCCCCTTTCAACACACTTAGGCTGAGTACGCTAAGGCCTCTACAGAAACGTGACTGTATTACGAATTACACTCTTATTTCCACATCAACAAGTAGCTACGATTGTTTCCATCTTATTTTACGATCTATTGCTTCCTTATTTCGGGTTTCGGCCCGATGTTGTTTCAGCGAGTGTGCTTTGGATGCGAATTGCTATATTTTTCTCGATTGGCTATCGAAAACCAAGGCGGTAGTATTCGTAGTGGTATGTTTTGTTTCAGTACTGCTACTGCTTACTGTCAGTTGTGAAGTTGACGTTATTATTTGAATTTATGCAAAATATAACTTTATTTTTACATAACTGGATTGTTTACAACTGGGTAGTTTGGTATCCGTGAATACATAAACTTATTTAAGTGATCTGTAAATAATCCTTTATTCTCTCTCTCTCTCATCCGCATTTTACTCAGTATATCATCTTCTTAGTATTTTTCCACGTAAGCAGGCTGAGCATAATAGGTTTTCCTTGTTCACTCTCCTCTATCAGCTATCATGTTTTATATACATCAAATTCTTTAGACAATTCTTCTCTTCAGTTTTCTACTACTCTTATATCCATCTATATTTATACTAATGTAATTATTGAACGTAACTAGGATAGCAAAATAAGGCCCTTAATAAATTAAAATATAAAGCTTTTTATCGAGTCTATCCGATTATGTAATTAAGAAAAATACCTTATGTTTTCAGTTTTTTTTATGTTAATAGGAGGCAAACGAACAGGTGGGTCACCTGATGTTAAGTGATCACCACCGCCCATAGACACTAGCAAAACCAGGGGAGTCGCAAGTGCGTTGCCAGCCAGCGGGAGGGGGAGGGAAAGGGGAAAGGGGGAGGGAAAGGGGGGGAAAGAGGGGAAAAATACCTTATGTTTTCAGTTTTTTTTATGTTAATAGGAGGCAAACGAACAGGTGGGTCACCTGATGTTAAGTGATCACCACCGCCCATAGACACTAGCAAAACCAGGGGAGTCGCAAGTGCGTTGCCAGCCAGCGGGAGGGGTGGGGAAAGGAGAAAGGGGAAGGGAAAGGGGGGAAATGAGGTTGGCCTCCGGTGCTCTCACTGACCGAATGAAACGCCACAATACAAGCACTGTTACTTCACGTCGGTGTTCTGTGGGTCGGGTGGTAGTACCGCGGGTGAGCCGACCCATTCATGCTGAAACTAGTAATAGCTACAGCGTGGCTCTACCACCTTCACTTGCGATTAACTTCTGTATTATCCAAGAAAGCGATGTGATTATTAATATGAGATATAAAAACAGTACTAACCTGTAATAGTTCCATTATATCCTGTTTCTAAGATCAGATATATCTTCAGTCATTACTTCATGCCATGACATATTGGAATATTCAAAAGCCCAGAAATCTATTATACCAAGTATTTTTCAGATTTTTTTTGGCAATCAAAATTCTGGTCGTTTTTTGCTGCCATTGTGGAGTAGGTAATGTTATTACAAGTTTCTTGCGGTGAGATTTTGTGACAAATTAGAATCCATGCTCCGTGATATTACTTCCCACCCACTAACACTTGTGCAAAATAAACAAATTTTATTACATAATACACTATCAATATTACAAAATACAGAGCCAAATAAGACAAGACTATGGATAAAATATGAAATGCACTACATGACATTGCAAGGTCCCCCCAAAAACTCCGTTATTACGACATGTCCATTTATCAAAAGTTCAGGATTATTCGCAATGTAGTCATTCATCGGCATTTTACAATATTAAAAATAACTTTATTTGTAACCGTTCCTTAATTTTGAATAAATCCTTAGGATACATCGTTAACTTCAGACTAAGAGTTATTGGACAAATTTTCTACTAAACTATAGATAGATCAATGTTTCAATTGAATTAACGATGATTGAGTCAATTCTCTATCAATAGTCATCACGCATTATCAATGAGTTAGTCAATTATGTTACGGTCGAATCAATCGATTAATGCGTATTAGAGGTATCATGCTAATGGGCAGCCATAATGAAGAGGTTTGAATGTAGGCCTTCATTGAAACTGATTCAGTGTTAGTAAATTTGATAGATATTTCAGAATTAATATTTGAAATGCTATATTGGTATGCAGTAAAGTATATTCATCCAAATGTATTGGAACATTCATGTATCTAGTTAAAATTTAAGGTCATATCATCAAAAATCAGTTTCTATATTGACTTATCATTCGTAGTACCTCTTTTTCTAGCCTTAGGGTATAAAGGCTATTAAAGGGTGGATCGATATGTGAACGATAGTCACGTCCGGAAATGATGCCTTTCTCTGTGCATCCATTAAAACCGAATGTAACTGTTTTGTAACAATATATAATATGAAGAGATAAACCAGATCGAGTTTCTTGCTGATTTTTCTCGATGATTGGGTTGTTTGTCTGAACCGGTGGTAGCTTTCAAGTTCATAAGCGCCTTCTCAGGGCCTAAATTGAATAGAGTATATTTTTATTTTGATAATGTTTGCACTGCTGTATTGAAGGGTGTAGCTGGCATCAGACGACGGTAGACAAATAGTTCAAACATCCAGAATGTATCGGAGGTATCCAAAATTCTTTCTTAATGAAGTATATAATATTTTCAAGAAGTTTAAACTCATTACTGGATATTTTGAAGATTACGATATATAATTTAGGATCTGTACTGTTTTAAGAAAACAATGGCCTATTTCGTTTATTAAAAGCACACTACCACAATTTCGTCGATGTAATGATTATGTGATAAAATGTAATGTTATCATAACAGTCTACTAGTTTATTGATTTATCACTAGTGTACGCATGTGTAGGCCATTGAATTTCATGCATTACTGCCGCGAAATTATTTGGAGCATTAATATAAACGTGCAATGAATTAATCCGCTTTTGTACTCTGATCCTTTAATCTCATATTTTGATTATTACGTACATGTTAAAATTGATATTAAATAACGATATTAAACTACCCATGCATATTTAAACTTCACCTTGGCACCCGTAGACTTTACGAACTTGAATCGATTATAATGAGAGAAGAGATCTTATTAAATTGTGCCCTCTTTATCTGGCTGGTTTATTACAATTCTGGAGACATTCAGATAGCTTCTGCTTAGCTAACTAATAATTGTCACTATACACCATTTGTCTTATAAATTACCTAGATTATTTCCAAACGTTATAGTTCCATCATATTCGTGTTCAATTTTAGGGATACTGTATCTATCATCATTACATAGTATAAAACAAAGTCCCCTACCGCGTCTATCTGTCTGTCTGTTCGCGATAAACTCAAAAACTACTGAACGGATCTTTAAACGGTTTTCACCAGTGGATAAAGTGATTCACGAGAAACGTTTTGGTATATAATTTGTCCAGGATTTTTTTATAATCAGGGCGGGACAACGTCTGCCGGGCCCGCTAGTTACTATATATGAATCCTCTAGAATCAAACTCCAAATTTTTCAATAATCAACTTTTTTTCTCAGTATTTGTTACTTAGGTAATTTTCTGGTGCTAATTTGGAATAAAATAAGTAGAACCGATTGTAATAATAAACAACATCAGTTTGTTTTTTGTCTATGTAATATAAAACAATTTGTGATCGAAAAATGATGATGTAGCGGACAATGATATTGAGATATGGATCTGGCGGTTTTTGATACATACGTTGATGGATGTGGCACATATTGGTAGTCACGATCCCCTAGTCTTAAGGATTGTACAGGATTTCTAAAAAGTAACAAAACATTGTTAATTTAATAAGTAATGCGAAAAAGTAACTTTATTAAACAGGGTAGTATTATTATAAATTGTTTAAATGATAAAAAAACTATATAAAATTTTCATTTTCTTCCAATTGCAGGTCCTCATGTTCTTCAAAATTTTCATTCCTTTCTTCTATATTCTTATAGTATTTTAAATGTCCATAACCCTCCCATCTTCACCATAATGTTCTTTCAGAAGGTTAGTGACATCTTTTATTTTGCTTTTGTTCACTTTATTACCTTTTCGTATAGTTGCAGGCGCGATTTCAGAATATCTCTTGCCTTTTTTAGTTACATATTTTGGTTGATTAAATTCGTTCCGATAATTATGGTAAATGATAAATGGTTTAAATTTGAAATGCAAACTCCCCGGAGGTTTTATGACTTTGGAGACTTCATCCTTCCAGTTGTAAACTTCAACATCTTCTCCTAAATGGTAAACAGCGCATGTTTCTTGAAAATGTCTATGTGATCTTGCGGATCACATATTATAGACGGTTTTTGGTTTCTTTTTCAATATTCGCAAATATTCTGTATGGTGGTAAGAAACTGTGGCCAATCATTGGAAAAACTATTTCAATCTGGTTTACTTGCTGTGGCGCATGTGAAGAGAACCATTTGGTGCACGTATGTGAGAAGAGTTGTGTTTTTATATTGGCCACCGCAGCCATCAGCAAAAAATATCAATTTTGTTTTATTTTCAGGAATATCCAAAGTATTCAATTTATGAAATACTGCACTTGCTATTTTATTAGATGATTTTGAATACTCATTTTCACACCAGTAATAGAAATCCGCTTTAACAATACATTGTTTGTTGTTAAAGCGGATTTAGAAGTGCCCACGACGATAGTGAAGTTATACATATTAATTTGTCGGCTAAAATAAGCTGCTTGGTTCGGCGATTTCGGTAGAGCGCAATTTTTTTGACAGTCAAATGATAGTAAAATAGTGTCTACAGACTCCGTCTTCAACACATTATAAAATGCCTTGGCTTTTAATGTATGTACTAGTTTCTCTGTTTGAAATCGTTGTTTATCTTTGCTTGTGGAGGCATTATCAATTTTTCTTGTCAGAGCACCGAGAACATGTATCCTTCAGGGGTGAACCAAAACCTATATTACTATTTCTATTGAAAATATTCCTAAAATACGACTGTTTTACATGCAGGTGAGGTGTATCTTGAACTTTATCTTGATACAAATTCCATATTTTTATGATATTTAATTCCGGCCGTAAATATAGTCTTACTGCTGATTTAGCTCTACAATAATGCGGTTCAGCTGCTTCCAAAGATTCAATAAATTCAATAAATCCAAGATTCAATAATTGTACACTTGTTTGCTTTTCCCGGTAAAGAGCTATTTTGTGGCTGCCACCACGATTTTCTTTGGCGATACTGCCTCCATTTTTGAAAGATCTTTGAATGACTCCCGTCACTCTATCTTTTCCTATCGTCAGTATTCCTAAAAATGCACTTTTACACACTCTAACCTTTTTATGCTTTTGTCACATAATTCGATCATATGTGATGTATATAGTGTCGTGCAATTCATAAACGCAGTAAAGAACATGTTAACAATAAACGTGTTAACAGTAAAATGCGGTCAAATTTGAAATTGTATTTGTTATGGTTACCTGCAATTTGTTATGCAAATGACACTCACAAAAGAAACAGAAAACTATTTAGAAACATACTTAATTGGTGCTCCGCTCCCATTGGTATTAGCGTGATGATATATAACCAATAGTTTTCTCAATAAATGAGCTATCTAACACTTTTCAAATCGGACCAGTAGTTCCTGAGATTACCCCTTACAACGTCACAAACTCACAAATTCACAAACTCTACCTCTTTATAACATTAGTATAGACTAGATTCTGCCTGTGGAATGAAATAGTTACTAACGCTAACACGCAGCGGACACTCACAAAAGAAACAGAAAACTATTTAGAAACATACTTAATTGGTGCTCCGCTCCCATTGGTATTAGCGTGATGATATATAACCAATAGTTTTCTCAATAAATGAGCTATCTAACACTTTTCAAATCGGACCAGTAGTTCCTGAGATTACCCCTTACAACGTCACAAACTCACAAATTCACAAACTCTACCTCTTTATAACATTAGTATAGATTTCTTCTGTACGTGTGCATGTTACTGAACTTCTCCTAAACTGCTGGATGAAATTTTGTGTGCGTGTTCCAGTGGATCTAAAAATGGTTTAGATTCACAATTGGACCCGATAGGTGGCGCTGCGTATTATTTTAATTCTTAACTTATAGTAGTAATATTATGATTAAGAAATACTTTGGAGATTAGTAGATGGTTTAATTTTATTTTATAACTAGCTGACCCGTGGTGTAACTTTGTCTGCACCAAGTAGGTCACTACCAGTTTCAATTATATTTTTAAATGCATAAAATTTTAAAAAATCTAATACCCTATTACAGCGACATCTGCAGTTCTCAATTGTGAATCCAAACTATTCAGGAACTCACTATACCCAGTTGGTATGTCAGAAATCTTGTAAAATAAGCCTAGCAACTAAAGTAATGAATATTTTTGGCATAGAATTTATTCTTTTATTTCAAGCCGTTCAAGCAGTGCACGTCATATTATAGACCGTAAAAAAATTTTTTTTTCGTTTCTCATGGAAAATATTAATCTACATATAGTAAAAAAAATCTCACCAAGTTTGAGCTCTTAATATTAATTTTAAGTACTTACAATTTAAATTTAAAGTTTTACCATTCAAAATGCATGTAAGAAATTCTTTTTTTTTTTTCAAATTTGTAATGTTACCCGGCTTTTATAATATTGCAAATCGGTTTGATGGAGCTTTCCTGTGGGGAATTTCACGCTCTTTAAAATAGTCTTAGTATTTTTTTGTGTAACTCGCACTGGTTCACCAGTAGGAGACGTCAAAGTACAGTTTTTGAAAAAAAAAATCTGTTAATTTTTCGAGCACACCGCCAAAAGTAGGAAGAATAAAAAGAATTGACTCATAAAAAAAAGTTATCCGACCAATGTTTAATAAATTTACAGCCATTTTTATACCAGAAAATGTAAGAAATTTATTTTCTGTTGCATCCGGTTTGAAATCACAACGATTCTAAAGAAGTTTCACTTCAAAAGTAAAGTTTGTCTTTTTTGTAAGAAGTAATTTTCGAAAGTACCTAATTATCTTTTACAATGTTGATCAGTGAGATTAGTTATTATTTGTTATTAATTTATTCTAATTGGCGCGTACAAGTCGCCATCGGTTTCATGAAATAAGAATTGAGTTAGAATGTCAGGATATTTTATAAACATTAAAATATTAATACTTCCTTGTAATTGAGCAATATATTATTAAACATTATATTGGACGTTACTTTGCACTTCAGTCTGGAATTTATTGGCCGCTGGCCTCTACCACGTCTCACTGCAACAAAAAACGTTTGATTTTATTTGTGCCAATTTAGGTGAATTTTAGATATTAGGCTTAGGTACCTGAAAAAGTTAATATAACACAATTATGATCAACTACAATATGTTGCAGACTGACGTGTAATAACCATAATCGATTGCACCGACCTTCAGGCCGATGTTGACTCTTCTGATGCTAGCGTGCGATTGATTTTTTTTTTATTGTGGCACGGCAAAATGTCTGCACTGTGCCTGATGGTAAGCACAGTACAATCCAAAAATGGCGACCACCGAGTGACACACTATCCATCGCCGGTCGCCACTGTCATGCCGGCCTGCGAAATGCTGGATATGCACAGGCTGATCCCAAAACGCGACTCGCAGAAGAGAATCACTATGACGGGCTTTTTCACCATATACATGGTGGTTACGACCCAGTCGGGCTGTAAAGCCCTACCACCCCGCTTTCGCCATTACCTCGTTCGTTATTCAGCAGGGTGCACCACGTGCAGGTGAGGTTGGCTTGAGTGTCTCAAGTGTTAGATGTTATTCGACACTCCTAAAATTATTGGGCGAGTGATTTTTAACAATGTATTTCCGCAAAGTAACGCCTTCTTTAATCAAATATTCGATATACTATCCACTCAAAATATTGAAATATATAGATTGATTTTATTTGAACTTTCTACTATTAATTACCATTTACCATTAAATTTCATAATATTTTGACAGATATTTGGATTACCTTCATATCTTTATTCTCTTTTTTTCAAAGCCATAAATTATAAATGATCTAGTAACCTATACAACATAACAGCAACAATAATAATATCTAAATAGTAGCTACCTGCTAATAGCGTAATAGTGCCTATCTTTAAGAATAAGGGTGATGTGCAGGACTGTAACAATTATCGAGGAATAAAGCTGATGTCACACAGTATGAAGATTTGGGAAAGAGTGATAGCGAGACGAATAAGAGATGAGACTGAAGTGACTCCGAATCAATTTGGGTTTATGCCTGGACGTGCGACATCTGATGCCATTTTCGCACTTAGGCAACTGTGTGAAAAATACAGACGTGTACATAAGAATTTGCATATGGTGTTTGTTGATTTGGAGAAGGCATATGATCGAGTACCCCGAGATGTTCTGTGGTGGGCACTGAAAAAAAAAAGAGTGCCTGAGAAGTACCTACAACTTATTCGTTGTATGTACAGTCAAGCCAAAACACACGTTAGGTCCGAAGCTGGAGTTACCGATAATTTCAATGTGGCTGTAGGTTTGCACCAGGGTTCAGCTTTAAGCCCTTATTTATTCCTTCTTGTTATGGATGCGTTAACATCAGACATACAGGAGGAGACACCCTGGTGTATGCTGTTTGCTGATGATATTGTTCTTGTCGGCGAAGATGCTACCGAGGTCCAGAGTAGGCTGGTAAAATGGCGAGAAAAACTGGAGAATGTTGGTTTGAAAATCAGTAGACTAAAAACTGAACATTTGTTTTGCGACTTCGGTGGTCCATCCAGCTTTTCTCCTATAGCTTTAAATGGTATAGCCTTACCAACCTGCTCTGATTTCCGGTATCTCGGTTCTCTGATCCAAAACGACGGTTGCATAGACAAGGACGTGAGGAATAGGATAAATGCAGGGTGGATGAAATGGCGAAAGGTGTCTGGTGTCGCTTGTGACCCACGAATGCCCTTGAAACTCAAAGGGAAGGTGTATAAAACTATTATAAGACCAGTAATGTTGTACGCATCTGAGTGCTGGGCGACTAGAGAGACGGATGAGAGAAAACTTCATGTGGCAGAGATGCGAATGTTAAGGTGGATGTGTGGTGTAACTAGAATGGATAAGATTAGGAATGAATATATCAGAGGAAGTTTGAAAATAGCACCAGTAACAGACAAGTTAAGGAGTAATAGGTTAGCATGGTATGGGCATGTTATGAGGAGAGATGAAGACCATGTAACTAGAAAAGCTTTGAGTATGACGGTCGATGGATATAAGAGTAGAGGTAGACCGAAAGAAGGATGGATGGATTGTGTGAAAAATGATATGTGTGTAAAAGGTGTGTTGACTGAGATGACATCTGATAGGCGAGCGTGGAAAAGGAAAACATGTTGTGCCGACCCTACTTAGGTGGGATAAGGGTAAGAAGATGATGAGTAGCTACCTGCTCCAATTTTACAGCACGACCATGTAATGAAATAAAATGGCAACTGAATAATCTGTCAATTCTGTCAATATTTTGAAGATCTCCTTACTGTTTTTTGTTTCCCTCACTCACTTTATTGTCTGGGGATTTTTTAGTTCAAAGATTTTGCTTTTCTGTATGATATTTCATATATTTTATTTCTTGTAAATCTTTTTTGTATAATTATAAATACAGCAAAAAAGAATGGACGAAATGTGCGCTTTCATACATACGACAATTGATTTTCATTCATTTATTAAAATGATAAACTAATTACACGTTTTGCAGTGAAAATCTGATTTTGATAAGTCTACTAGTTATATTCAATGAACAGGATTAGGCTTATAAAAAAAGAGGAAGTACTATAAAATCATTGATGAAATATATTTATAGTAAATGTTACATTGATTAAAACTAACACATCATTTCTGAGACAAACACGTAGACGTTTCTAGAAATTAACTCTAGAGTAATTTCCGTACCGTTCTCGAGAATTTCGAATACCCAATTTATAATAGGTGTGAATTAACCCATGTCTTAACTAACCGCTGTACATCTATTATGAGTTTCAAATTTAGTTTACGGCTTGTATATTTTGGTTCATTTACAGAAAGTATTAGAATCACAATGCGAATGTTTGTATTTTTGATTCGTATAAAATGGTCAAAGCCATGTGGCGTGAATCCTATGTTTTATGCTGCGCCCATTTATGGCGGTGCTAACATTATTATGCACAAAATCTTCTATATGACACATTATACCGTATAATTATAATATGATTTACATTAAGTAGTTACTACAACCTACAGTATAACTAATTTAAATAGAAATGCTGTCCTAAGGCAAATATATAATAGGCTACTTCCTTGGCGAGATACGCTGTGTGATGAAGAAGCTTAGAAAGGTTTTAGTTGTTTACTCATAGAGGAGTAAAAATGATGCATACGTACTTTTTTAGACGTGAGGATGTTTCAACAACAGTCAGGGGTTTTGATCGGTATTGTTTCAGGCTTTTTCCTTGGCTAGTTTCACATACTCATCCTAAGCCTACCATCTGGATGGAGAGTTACTAGTTACTAGTTCTGAGAAGTGAGTTACAATTGCTCATGTGTCAGTCTATATCGCTAATCACACCTGCGTCTCTGGAAGACAGCAGTGCTGCTGTGGGACATATATCTGTGTGACGTTGGTATCCACCTCTTATATATTTTGGATTTATATGATCCATAGCAAATACGGTCTTCTTTTCAGCTCTTCACTTGAACTAAGGCGATAATTGGAACACATTACTAAACTTTTCACGTCCAGCTCAGAAACTTTTTAAGTTACACTTCTGCTGTTTTGGAAGTAAATAGAAAATGGTGAAATTATATTCTGAATGCTATTAATATTATAAACTAGAAAGATTGTTAGGATGGATGGATGTTAGTTTTTTTTTACGTAAAACTATTGGAAGGATTTTAATAGAACTATATAGTATAGAATAACGTATATAGTTATAGTTTTAATTGGCTAATATATAACGTTAAACTGTATCAAATAAGTTGGGAAAAATCTTGACGTACGCATAGTTGTTACGAGCCAACAAAATTCACGAAAACAAATACGCGATTACTAGTGAGTATCTCACTTAAAAAGCTTTCAAATTATTTTATATACTTATACAAGAAACAAAGAAATTCTAATGTAAATGTTTTTGATTTTGTGGTATTTGTCCTTATGATTTCAATTCAAAGTTATTCTGAAAATAAAATTCAATTACGTACACTTCAAAATGCTAAAGAAACTTCAAGAAATCATAATTATCATTATTGGGGGCGCCGCCTGTCAATATGGCGACACCTCTCGCCCTCGTACGTCACCGGCCCGCTGTTAGGCGGGGTGAGGTGGAAATGAGGTGAGATGTGAGGCGAGGCGACGTTCCCCGGCGGTGGGCGGGCGTAGAACTCTCGAAGGTGGTAGCGAGAGTGCCGGTAGCCCGCCTCGGTGGCGACAGTCGGATGCCGGTGGATGTCTTGAAGGTGCCTCGGTGATGTGCAATGATGCACGAGTCAGCCGATGAAGGTGGTGGATTACGAAGCGGAGGTCGGGGTGGTCGCAAGAAAACACAGTGGTTCTCGTATAATGACCGCGTCCCCGAGCCAACAGAGCACCACTACTGACGATGAAGACTTCTCGATTAACTATTCAATATTGTCGCGATGAACTATGCGATCAAAACTACTCTAAGTTGCTCAATAAGTTATGCAACTGAACTATTCGATGTTTCTCAATAAGATGCGCGATCAGAACTACCTTGTTATCTCAATGAGATGTGCTATCAAACTACTCGATATTACTGTCACTCTATATGCACTTAAACTACTCTATGTTTCTATGATGCCTTGTGCAATCAGACTACTCTATGTTACTGTGACGATGCCTTGTGCAATGGAACTACTCTATGTTATCTCAATGAGATGTGCTATCAAACTACTCGATGTTACTGTGAATCTATGTGCAATCGAACTACCTTGTTATCTCAATGAGATGTGCTATCAAACTACTCGATGTTACTGTGAATCTATGTGCAATCGAACTACGATGTTATCTCAATGAGATATGCAA
>MU158831.1:212166-452224 GCA_015888305.1 Antheraea pernyi | reverse complement strand
CGGAATCCGAGCTGGAGCTTGGCGCGGGAGCACGGGCTCGATCCGCCGGATTCAGCGGTGAATCCGACGAATCCAAGGACGACTCCGAATCGTTTTCGAGGACCGCGAACGAATTCTTTAGCTCTAACCTTGACGCATTCTTTCCCCTCGTATATATAGCCACGAAGGCTTCGAACGACGCGTTCAAATCTACATTGGAACCCTGTTCCTCTAAGTACCTAGTGTACTGCGTTAATAATTCTAAGTCGGCCATACCGAGGCCGGAGGGTGCGGGGGTCGCGAAACAACCTCCCTGCCTGAGGGGCAGGGGGGCACGCCTTAACGGTTTTTAAGGGACTATCCCGAGTCCGGACCAAAAGAGCTGTTTAAACAAATTAGGAGAAAAATGTAAATAAATACGTGAGCGAGAGAGAGGAAAAATAATATAAGACTACATAAATAAACAAAAAGTAAATAAATATATAAAGAAACGAATTGAGAAATACGTAAATAAATAGATAAATAAATAAGTAGAGTAAACAAATAAATATATCAAGCAATAAATAAATAGAAAGGAAAGGTCTCACTCAGTTCTAGGAAACAGAAGGCCACCTGTAGCACAGGTGTGCGGCGCAGGTGTGCGACGCAGGTGTGCGGCGCAGGTGTGCGGCGCAGGTGTGCGGCGCAGGTGTGCGGCGCAGGTGTGCGGCGCAGGTGTGCGGCGCAGGTGTGCGGCGCAGGTGTGCGGCGCAGGTGTGCGGCGCAGGTGTGCGGCGCAGGTGTGCGGCGCAGGTGTGCGGCGCAGGTGTGCGGCGCAGGTGTGCGACGCAGGTGTGCGGTGCAGGTGTGCCCAATCGGAACAATGGAACCGAGCACTCACGAAGTAATAACTGACGTCACTAAATCACGAGTATCGAAATCGAAGAGAGCAACGAGCGCGACGTCCGTCTTGCACGGTAGTCGGATCGGAACTCCACGATCTATGTACCGCGCGGACGTGCTTATAAGCAAATCGGTCCGGCGACTAACGGTACCCCGCCGTCGTGACTCTATACGTTGGCTCGGATATCGCGTTCCTATTTATTTATCATATTTTTATATATCAAATATCTATAATATCAATTTCTTATCATCTATTTGCATGCAATCTATACTATAAAATTTACATCTTATATCTATCTTACATATGAATAAAGTTATCTCTATATTAAGTGCCGGTTTGCACTAAACTCTATATTCTATTCTATAATTCTATATAACTCTATAATAATCTTATTACATAAACCTTAACTTATATTCATATGTAAATCTATTTTCAGTGTGTTATTTACATCGATCTGTATAGGGTGACATAATTAATCTCTATATATTATATTCACATTCACATTTACTCTATATATTACATATCGTTACGTTATGTTCGCCAGTAATACATATATATTCCTTGTTATAATATTAATTTCATTCATATTTTATTTCACAACGATACATAATAAAATTAGAAATTTCTGTTTACAACGCCGTTGCGTGAGAACCTGTAGGTTCTTTACTGTAAAAGCCATAAAATCCCGTTGGAGTTACATCTTTCGACAATTGTTTGTACAATTACCCTAAAATAAAATATATTGCTTTATTGGGCTCGTTTGGATACCGTAACGTCTTAACAAATATTATCAGTGGACTCTATTCAAGTATATTGCTTTATTCAAAGGCAAAATCCACCACCTAGTCTCTAGGAAATAGTATTACAAAGGGCAGCCGGCATAAAATTTGTCCTTGTCCATATAATTATTAAATCTCTTAAAAACCGTTGTAATTACTAAAATCCTGAGATAAAAGACATCCGTTACGAGTAACCGTTGTATAATTTGTACCTCTATAACCATTACGTTTGTCTATATTAAATTATACAATGTTCCATATTTGCCGTTCTATATGATCGTATAATTCTCGTAACGTAATATTCAATAGTATATAACGTGTGTAATGCTATTATGTTCTCTCTACGAATGTTTCCACACACACGTTATATGTTCCATATACGGTATAATTTTAATCTATTCTATCATGTAATTCCCTACTTAATGCGAATGTAATCTATACGTCACCCTATACTAACACACAATTCTATATTATCCATAATTCAATCCTATAAATGTCACATCTATAATTCCATATTCAATAACTCAATACACACACAACATACCTACAATTCTATATCTCTATTCTATTATGATCGAGTGAATTATCTAAAAATCTATAGTATATGTCAATAAATCTATATATATGTTCTCTATAAAATATCAATAAATCTATGTATAAAACTATTTATAAACTACTTATCGTGTGCGTCGCCAACAATCATCAAAGAAAACGGTCGACGAAGCCGCTTTTGCGTATTAGTCTCACACGGTACAAATTTTATTTCCAAACCAACTTTAAATTCTTAGTTCGTTCCTATGAAATATGAGTTGCTAACATTATTTGAAAATACAAACTTATCTATTCACTCGTTATGACTCTATGTTTATGATAATAAAGTTGAAATTCATGTAGATATTGTACGGTGTATATTTGTAGTGGATGTCACGCTCAGCTCCCTTGCGGTAATTCGAACCGCACCCACACAAGTCTTGTATAACGTAATTAACAAACAAAACGATTCCTACTACGCTCCTATTAGAGAAGTACAAAGCCCGTGTAATTTACTGCTTGTTGAATTTCACATTTTAATATTTACATTCCAATTAAGTTAACAAAAGCTGGAAATGACTGCATGTCGTCTCACGGTGAGCTGCGTACCTACTCTCTGAGAATAGTAATTTCATCTTAGAGATATTACTTTTTAATTGTATTATATGAATCCGAGCATTTGGTACGGCCGTTGGGCCCAAAACTATTTACTCAACGTGTACTTAGAACAATAACTTTGGATCCAACATTGGTAGTTGGCCGACGCGTGTCGGTTTTATCAAAGGAATTGTGTAATAATCGCGTTGTATCCACATACTGACGGCTTACTCTATCTAGCCAAGCAACCATTTGGTATATACGTTTGTTCAGATGCGGACGTTAAAATGTTGACCGGTTCATTTTAAATGGTTAGTTTAATAAATAAAAAATACCACGTATGAAATAAAAATAAAATTGCACATTTTCCAAAGGGTTTAATAAAACAGATTGCTATTAGAAATAGGCCTTTTTATGTAAAATAAATACTAGTGTTTCTATATAGGACACGGTTATGTTGCCATGAATTGCGTGTGCGTCAATATTTTTGTGCACAAAAACTTATATCTAATATATCCATCTCGTATAATTATAATATAAATGATACCCACATGAACATAGCTACCTGCTCGCTGCTTCTACAATTTATCATTTGTAGGTTTGCTTATACCCAAATCGTTATCTAACGTCATAAGAAATTGTAGCCAAACTCTAATCTGCGTAGAAAAGTTACATATTTAATACTTGTTGATTATTTCCTTAAAAGCCACGAACGACATTTCAAGTGAAATTTTATTACATTCCAGTATTAAGTTCATTATCAATTCCTTCTCCTCATAGATATATATTTGACAACCCTGTTAATATCAAACAACTGACAAAATCAGTTTATAATTTGAGTGTAAAAACAACCAGACTCTTCCATCAAACGCTACCACAACACTAAAAACAATTTAAACGCATTCGAAGTCGTCGCTTTGCGTGTAAAAATACTCATAAATAAGCTTTTATTGTTGCCTTAGCGTGTACAATTCGAAAGGTTTATAGTCGAATCAGAAATAAAAACAAGTTTAATATTATAAGTGCTCGGCTTTCCACAGTTTTCCTTGCGTTTGGATACAGAAATTCTAAGAATTGCTTAATTGAAATTTACTATGTATTTTCTATGTATAATTATAAAAATATATGTTGAGAATATGAAGTATAAGCAGGAGAATCGGCATGCGGTTGAGTTTTAGGCTAGCATCGAGAGAATAATGGGATGGTCATAATAAATTAAATGGTATGATTATAATAAATAATTTAAACTGCCACACTATCCTGATTTGGATATATAAATATATATCTATTTATCTATCCATCTATGTCGTCTGTGACTGGTCAACCATTTTATTATTATTTATTTCTTTTGTTTCTCGCTGTTGGGTAACTCCAAATATCGCTTTAGATTACATCTATTCACCTCTCGTTCTTCGGCTCGAACGAGGACCAGTTGTTATATAAGACACTAAACCACTTTTTTTAACACTTTCCTTCAAACTTTTGTGCTAGTAAATCTGTTTCAAATTACCTAAACTTCCTTTTGGGGTATAGCTAAAGTGCTGCAGTAGTCAAAAATAGTAGATTGCTGACTATCTAAATATTGTCTCCAGTCGCAATTCTTTTGAAACAGAAACATTAGTGCGTCTGGTGGTTCATGAAATCCGAAGCATCCGACATCGATCGACAAGTCAATTGTTTGCATTTTTGATGACATTATGATCTGATCATTCCATGTATCAGGCTCAGTAAGACCAGTAACAGTTCTTTAGGTAATAGTGTTATGTTATATAACAAAGTCCCCAAGCTCATTACGGGTTCGCCGGATAATGAGTTTAAGTGACATGTCAAACAGGTTGTCTAAAGGCTATTATAGGGTGGATCAATATGTGAAGGATAGTGACATGTGAAATGATACCCCCTCGGTGAATTAGCTAAAACGATTTAACTATCTATGTTTGTAAAAGTATGTATAATGAAAATATTAACCAGATCGAGATTCTTTTAGGTACTTCTCAACGACTGGTTGTTTCTCCAAACCGTTGGTAGTTTTGACGTTCGGAAACGCCTTTTCAGGGCTTAAATTTAATAAAGTATTTTCGATTTTTATGATGGGAAAGAAATAAAGATATGCAGCTAGAGGTTTTAACTCTTCTTCTATAATTTTATAAATTAGGGGAATTATTATATTTTCTTGAATTTCGAGAGCACTAAGAACTATTCAAATGCATTATTCCAAGTGATCAACTTTTTCTATGATGATTAACTGTTTGACTGATCAATTTGGAAGTAAGAACAGCTAAGTGTATCTGTATGTTTTCCGTGAAACAAAATTACAAGTGATTGACAGCACATCTTATAATTTGGTCACATATAGATGAGATAACAGATATATTCTTCATAGGAATTTCGTCACGTTCGCAAATAGTTCTGCAAGTGAAGTTTAAAAATATGAATTATTCCATTGATTTACGTTCCAAATATATGCTCTGTTCACTCGCGTGTAGTTTTATCAGATAGTACACTGTGTTAATTCGGCGTGATTAAATAATTTTCTTAAATTTATTCTTATATATTCTTCAGTTATTTATGTAAAAATTGTTGGTAATTTTCTTTCATTGAATTGAATTGAAGTAGGTTTGAATATGAAAATGAGGCTGTGCTTTTGCTCACAAAACAAAACACAAATCATCATAGTAAAACCATATCGAGGTGATAGTCATTTTTCTAAAACCCGACTGAACAGCAACTACTGTATAATATGAGTATGTATATATGTGACCAGCAGTTGTATTTGAGAGTTAGTCTCTCTAGCTATTACATGGTACAATTTAGTCCAAATCGTCATTTAACATCAGGTGGGATATTTTTATCATTTCATCATGAGTATGAACTTAAGATGCATACTGTGTATTCTACAGACCAGCAGTGTGTAAAAACGAAGCAATAGTGAATAACACATGAGACTATAACAAAAGTTGACATGAAGAAATCAGAAACTATTCTTCTGTTTGCAAAATCTCGCAAGTTTCTGTCACCGTGTAAACGGAACGTTAGACTATCTTAAGGCGTAGCTATTAGGTTGAATACTATTCTTTCCAGATCTCAGCGGCTTGGCAACATTTCAAATGTGATTCAAACTGTCCTTTTAATGTTTCTCTAGAATAATCCTTTTGAATTTATGCAAAGATAACTTTATTTATATCATTATTTTGGGTTTTACAATTTATCTCCGGTTATCTAAATTCATTCAAGGGAAGTTAACAACGAACTAAATTTTGAATACTCTAATCTTAAGTTATATTTATTATACTTTAAGTGTAATGGGTGTCAAATAACATCTAAGACTTGAGACATCCAAGCCAACCTCACCTGCACGTGGTGCACCCTGCTGAATAACGAACGAGGCAATGGCAAAAGCGGGATGGTAGGGTTCTACAGCCTGACTGGGTCGCAACCATCATGTATATGGCGAAAAAGCCCGTCATAGTGATTCACTTTTGCGGGTCGCGTTTCGGGATCAGCCTGTGCATATCCAGCTTTTCGCAGGCTGGCATGACAGCGGCGACCGGCGCTGGATGAAGTGTCACTCGGTGGTCGCCATTGTTTTTGGATTGTACTGCGCTTACCATCAGGCACAGTGCAGTCAATTTGCCGTGCTACTATAAAAAAAAATTATAGCTACGTTCTAAAAAGGGTCAGTATCATCATCGGCCTGTAAGAAATCCACTGTAGGGTCATAGGCTTCTTCCCGAAGGAAGGCATGGACATAATCACCACGCCAGCCCACAACGTATTGGTAATTTCAAACACTGAGAAATTGTTCTACGTTTTCTCACATACAGTAGTACGACAAGAACATTTCTCAGGTTCAGGTTTCCTCACGATGTTTTCCCTCATCGTCAGCCGATAGTGTTACCTATTTAAATTAGTAAATGTACGCGAATTCCGGAAAATTCGTTGGTATATGGCGGAGTTGGAACCAGCGGACATCATGTTGATATTCCACCGGTCAAACCACTAGACCACCACTACTTTGGTGAAAAAGGGTGATCATGTTTAATTCGTGCATATTTTATTTATTATGCTAGATTTATTTATATGTGAACAATGGTAACGTCTGGAAATGATGCTTCTCTCTATGCTTCCACCTAAAACGAATGTTGTCTAAAACGAATCTATGTTTGTATAAATATGTATGATGAAAAGATAACCTAGATCGAGTTTGTTGCTAGTTCTTCTCGATGACTGGGTTGTTTATACGAACCGATAGTGGTTTTGATTTTCTTAAGTGCTTTCTCTGGGCCTAAATTGAATAAAGTACTTTTAATTTTGGTATTAATTATTATATTCTAAATTCAAAATCATCTTGTTGGACAAATGTAGAAACTAATTGGTATAGTATACCTATATATATAAGTAAAATCGAAGTATCTGTGGTTTGTCTGAGTTAAACACTGGATTATCTGAGCCTGTTTAATCGGGATTTTAATCGATGGATAGAAGACTTTTCAAAGTTAAGTTACATATCATTATACCATTCCATATGGGGCTAAGCAGTAATGATAATAAAATAATTCAAAAATCACTCAAAGAGTTGTTAAGAGAGGTGTTAAGCAGTGTTCCGTAGTTTTGTTATCTGTAATAATTTATATGTTAGCACAAATCTTTTTGTTTTTATATTACTTTATCCTTTAAAAGGAATGTATCTGTCCACTAGTTTTCGTGAACGCACCTTTAAAAACGTTCGCAAGTGCTGCCCTCTAAGGCAACTCAGTTTACCTTTGAATCTAGCAACATACAACACCGCTCTGAGTGATCTGCGCTAATAAACATTGCAAAACCGGTACAGATATCTAACAAACCATTAAAAGAAACCAAGTGCCAGTGTAGACTTTGTGTCCTTTATTTACAAAACCAGCGATCTAAGCCACGAACCAAGCCGGGGTACCCCGAAGAAGAGGATCTCCTAGTGCGGGTGAGTGGTGGATACAGTCCTACTAAATTCATTTCCTATACAATCAGTAATAATAATGTTATGATTAAAATAAAAAAAAACTGGGGTGTCGTAAAGGCGAACAATAGAAGTGAAACTTTTGTATAGCAGTAAAAAAATGTGCAATAAAAAGCCAACGTGACGCGATATTCGCAGGCAGTCGTCCATCCAAATACTGACCGCACTCGACGTTGCTTCACTACGGTGATCGGACTAGAACCGGTGTTACCAACACAATTCCGATACAGTGTTTATCCCCACCATTTTTTGTCATTAAAAACGTTGCGGATCAGAATTTAAAAGCTCTTTTATAAGAACATTGACGATCATTTTATTTGTAGTTATAACGTATTGAGGCCATTAATCGAAATATAAATTATTCTATCTCTCAATTTGGATCAAATTATACATAAAGTTTCGGAGTTCATCGTGGACAAACATGATGACACTGAATTATTATATATTTAGATCAGCAAAATGAGCCTTAACAATGGATTATCATAAGAATGTTCGAAAGCTTAAGATTAATGAAAGATTCTACACTCTGAGCTCTCATCCCTTCGAAATTACATAAATTACAAGTTAAATCATAGGGTAAATTTCAACAAAGACCTTGGAGAATAATAAGCTTATAAGCACTACTCAAATTTAGAAGTTAAATATGTATTTATGACCTCTGGGCGTCCCAGTGGTTGCGCGTATAATTTAACTAAGTTATGGATTACTTGCGTATTTTGTAAAAAAATAAAATATTTTTACATTTAGCCCTGGGAATTCACGATCTTTAGAAAAGTCTCCAACTACTGAAAATTGATACTTTGTTTATATTATTGTATTATCTTGTGAGCTATTAATTCCGACGTTTTTTCTCTTTACAATTAGTATTTGATCACAATTGAAAGAACTAAAGTTAGCATTGTAAGATGAGCGTAATATTGGTATTGTTTGCGTAATATTTTGTGCGAATTTAATGAACATTTTATGTCAATATTAGAACTGAACGTTTCTTTTGAGATCATGACAATTAATATTATACCAGTTTTTTATTAGAATCGGTATTAAATAATAACAAAATTTTGCATATGAATCCTTGAATAGCCGATTTCTTAACTTTTGTCCAAAAATTATACTGTGTGTGAGATATTTCAGATTAAGAAAACAGAGTTTGTAGGTTATCAAATTTTTTTAACGTAAAAATTACCAAAGTAATACAAAGAAGAACTGTCATATTAATACATGAGCGGATTTATGTACTTTTTTTTTATTTCGCTTGAGTCTTCGAGCTACTATAGCATATACCCAAAAGGAAAACATTTACTTTAATACTTCATTTATAAGTTAGAGACAGTGTTTCGTTTTTGAGACATTATGCATCTAAGAGTGAAAAAAATGTTCTACTCGTAATACAGCAAAAAAATATAAAAAATATTTAAATACTAAAGATAACTTTAAGAAATACTAAAAATTAAAAAAACGATTAGTAGACTTTTATAAGCGATAAAAGTCAACACTCGACCATCAGATTGTATCAGATCTTCAATTTAAAGAATGTAACTACGTAAACGAGAGATAAATAAAGTGTAGAGTTAAGTCCCAATGTTTTTTTTCACTAAAACCTCGTTATTGTTATAGTATCCAAAGCCTTGTCGATACACGGGATATTCGTATACATTGTCATTGATTGATGAGCCGTTTAATTATAATGATAGCTTTGAATTACTCTTACATTTTAGGAAATATAACTATTATCAACTGTAGTGGTCGATCTAGATGAATTCTTACCAAGTATTTTATTGTACTTAGTCGATTTTCTAACATAATTATATTATAGTAGAAGGATCGTAGAAATAATACAACAAGGCATGCTTGTGTCTACGTTCACGTAACGACAGATTACGCTACCGTGGTCTGGTGGTCAATATCGCTCCCGCGTATTCGCCGTGAAGATATACAGAGGGCCATTCAATGCTCGTAAAATTATGAAATTAATTATCTTTATTATCAGTTATCATTCAATATTATAAATTAAATTATTGAATGTCCGATAAGTTCAAATCTGGACATGTAACGACGAATTTTTCGGAATTCGCCTAACTAATTAAGTTGATATAACCTAAGAAATGTGCTTAAAGTATCACCGTATGTGGAAATAGAACTGTGCATTTCTCATAGCTTGAAATTGCTAAAACATATGCCCATATCTCCTTTCCGGAAGATGCTTACCCTGAAGTAGATATCTTAAAGGCTCATGTGATGATGATTATCAACAAAGAGAAATTCAGTGTTGGGCCTTTTAAATGATTAAAGTAAAGTGTAAATGTGAAAATTTATTCTCACTACGTGAGTTATTATCAGCCTGTACATGCGGGATGAAAATACGCATTGCGTAAAGTACGAGACCTTCAGATCGTAGTATAGGAACGATCGCAGAGAAATTAATATGCATCAACAGTTATCGTCGGCACGACCGTTTGTAAATACCACGACAAAAACCGGTGAATACGATACGATATTATATAGGAGTATATAGTTCATATAGCTGTTTGAAACGCCCTGTTCAATTAAATAAGATTGATTTTTAGGCCCAGGCAACTTTTATATGATGGGTGGGCGTCCTTGACTTGCTTATTTTTGAAGACGTAAGAGATGGGAGGTCAGGGTGGTAATTACCTCTGCAATATTTATATAATTAACCAGAAAAGACTTAAAAATACTTAGATAAATGTTCAAGTCAACGTGGGAGGGTGTAAGAGCATTACTTACTTTTGCTAACCAGGGAGAAAGGACGGTTTGAAATTAGAAAAAATTTGCGTACGTTATCCTTGAACGGCTCCTTTTTGCCTATTATTTATCCGTCTGGAATGACCAAAAGCAATGGAAAATGATAAAATTCGGTAATTTATAATACATTTATATATGGATCATCGACGTGACCGTTTGATATGCAAAGTGGAATACCAGCGTATTTTTTAAATTTCGAATTTAAAAAATATCTCGAGGTTTTGGCATTTTGTAGCCCCGAGGGTTCGTGTTAGTTATGCCCGGTGGAGAAAAATATGCTGGAGGTGCTCTATTGACTGTCCTAGTACTGCAGATGTAATACAAGTAATACACACTGTGATACAGATATTTTGAGCAATGTAGTAACTCACGTTAGCGTCCCTACGCGCCTCAGGTGAAAGTGACAGTTCTCAGGGTAGCGCGTGGGTTTACATGTTTTGGCCCCTGGATACAAGTATTTTAGGTGCCTTGTCGGCAGTGTTACCGGTCTTATATCCTAAGACTTGTTCAAACAAGTGTTAATAAAATTAAGAAAGGTGGAAGGCCACAAGGTGATATAAAGGTTCATAACGAAGGTAGCGTTAACATTTACATTTGTATTACGAGGTAACGCTGGTACTAGTTCCTCACAAGCACGTTAAACTCAATTACTCTAAGCTGGATACTCAACACAGTCAACCACAAGTACCAACAAATCAACCGCTTTCACGGCTAGACTATGTAGGTAGTTAAAATTAATTTCCAACGCTCGGTCTATCCGTACGTCAGCAAATTTTATACGACCTTTGTACTTTGTATTCATAACATTATTATTATAACAGAGTATATCAAATTTAACTTGTACTTCAAATCCTTTATTCTACCTTGGTTGGTAATCAAAATATTATGATATAATAAATAAAAATCAATAGCTGAATGTATTTAAATGCATTACTTCGCAACGTCTACATTTATTTAGCTAAGTCTTGTTTTTGTTGCGTGTGTAATCTTCAGGACGAGCTTAGTTTGGAAGAAAGTGTTTGAAAAATCTTACGGAAAAATGAAAAAGTTGGGTTAATTAATCTCTATATTACTTGAGACAAAACGCAGTAATGAGGTTTTTAAAAATATTGACAAAATTGTTAAACTGAAAATTATTCCATTTATAAAACTTTGTATAGCTTCTTCGAGTGGTAGAATATTATAACTGTTATATTATTATTATATTGATTCACTTAGGCGTATTTCATTCCGGGATAATCCAATGTATGTCCAGTAATCAAGTAGAAATTAATGTGTATTCAAACTCGTCACAATGACTCTGTTTCAGTTTGTTGCGCTTTGGGATCAGACAGTACATATAAGTCCAGTAGCTGTGAGGCTTGTAGGTCAGGACTGAATGTCTCTTTATGTTCACTGTCGTTTTCAATTTTCTCCTTGAATTATATATATCTTTATACAAACTTCCGTTACTTTGTTATTCCATAAAAAAAATAAGATTTAAAAAGTTTATCCGTCCGGTCCGGTCCGTCCGGTTATCCGTATTTAAGTCTATTTTTATATCATTTAAGATATTTTGCTATCTCTTAAGACGTATCTCGTATTTATGTTAGAATAATGAAATGTAATCAAAATCACCGCAAAAATAAATATTTTGAAACAGTTCATCCAAGCCAATGCTCCGGAATCCTGAGAAAAGTCTAATGACATCAGAAACATGGTTACTCTACATTTTCTTTGTTGTTTGAAAAACTTATATTTTACTACATAATACTTTAAAACCTTATTCATACTCCAAGTGGATTGCAGTATCGTAAAAAATCATAATTAGTACACGAGACGAAATTCTATAAAAAAAAGCAGTGCGTGTGTCAGTGTGGAGAAATATATATGAGAATGCTCATAAACTATATACTGTACGAAGTCCCGTAGTATAAATACTGAAATATACATTTACTCATTTTGGTATACTACTAGACACAAGCAGACATATATACCTACATGTACACAAATATACATACCTATCTTACGTTTAATGGCGTAATGCAAATTTTTCACTACCCTTCCCTATTGTAGGTGGTAGAGCCACGCTGAAGCTATTCGTGGTTTCAGCATGAATGGGTCGGCTCGCCCGGGGTAGTACCACTCTCTCATAGAAAATCAACGTGAAGTAACAGTGCTTGTATTGTTGCGTTTCGTTAGGTCAGTGAGAGCGCCGCAGGCTCACCTCCCCTCCCCTCTCCCCCCTCCCTCGCATTTCCACAAACACAGGCTGGCAACGCTCTTTCGACTCTCCTGGTGTTGTTAGTGTCTATGGACCGTGGTGATTACTTAACATCAGGTGACTCACCTATCGTTTGCCTCCTATGACAAAAAAAAACCCCGTGATAAGAAGTTATACTTCAAAAATATCTCAAATGTAGATAAAATCAAAAACCGTTGGAGCGATCACCACGAAAATGTTTTTTCATATAGGTTTTTATGCCATCATTTTTTCATATAACTCGCCTCCAGATGACGTCAGGCTGTATTTTATTGTTATATAGTTATATATTTCAAATACGAACAAAGTCGCGGGTGATTGGCAGTAATAGTGTATATAAAATGAGAAATCCCGACAACATATCATTCTTGACTGTTTCCGCCCGCGCTACAATTGTATTGCTTGTCATTTTATTCTGACACACGGAAATGCATTTCGCTCGGTGAATTTCCATTATTTCTTTATGATTTATTTCCATTCATGTGACAGTGTCCTTCCAGAATTAACTCTTCAACTGATTTTTCAATTTTATTAATGCAAGATTTTATTATATTTTTAGAAGGATGAAGAACACGTGGAGGGTTCGGTGTATGGAGTTTTACGGAAAAAATGTTTTCTATATTATTATCATTACGGTTCTACAATCGAACATTATCTATCGAAATGAATTTATGAATGAAAGAAACTAGTCGTTTCATATTTCAGATTCGGTAAACCCAGTAACAATTTCTTACGTCAAAGTGTTTGGTTTTATAAAATCCCAAAGTATATTACCGATTTGCCGGACTATAAGTTTAAGCGCCATGTCAAGCATGTTTCGGTGTCAAAGGCTATTATAGAGTGGATCAATATGCAAACATAGTGTGTAATTAAAAATCACTCTAATGTTCATAAAAACAAAACTATTAAAGAAACAAATTCAGTGTCTCCTTATCGACACTCGCTATGTAAATACATTATTAATACTAGCGACCGCTTGTAACAACGATGTTTACGTTTCTATCTTCATAAACGACGAACTCTAGTTATTTATGTAGTACATGCAGAGTTAACTCTCAGGGAGCACGATTTCAAACTCACTAATAGTTTATTTGATAGGTTCAAGTTCTAGCAACTAAGTCGGAACTTTCGGTGAAGGAAGACATTGTGTTAAAGGCATAATATGTCGGTATGTATGTACGCGTTGGTGTGTTCCAGCAGTTGCACTTGAGAACCAGTTCTTCTTAGGTTTAGCATATTTATCATTCTATACTACATTATCATTTAATATCAGCTGAGATTATGGACAAACGCTAAAATCTACAAAGTAATAAAAAAAATTAAACAATATCCTTATAAATTATATGTTTAAGTTTTATTCTGATGCATAAGCTATATTACTAGTTTTATCGATACCTGTTCAATAGTTTTTGATTGAAAGACAATCGTCCACACTCACACTTTTCTCACTAATAGGCAGAGGTTTTATACACGCAAGAGTCTGTGAAATTGTATCCAGCTGATTGGTTTGCTCCGTAAGCTCGAGTTATAATTTTTGACTCTCACTAGAAACTCTGAGAAAGGCCCGGTAAAGTTTCTAACGTTTGGACGACAGCTGTCGCATCATTATTTATACATAAAGTCTTGATAAAGCCATTAAATATGAGTGCCTCACTCAAATTTAGCTTTTTTATCAACTCTTCGTCCTTTTTAATATTAGGTTTTGATATGATTCTTATAACCATTACAGAGTCAGTTATTGATACATTATATGTTCCTCTACGGCCTACCACTACATTTATAATTTCAGGAACATCAATTACTTTACTTTTATACTTTTTTCAGTATCTTAGTACCTCTTTTTAACGCTAGTGGATCACTTTTGACTACAAAACTTCAAAGAAGAAATACAGGAATGAAAAGAAGAAGACGAAAGGCTGGGTTGCCTAAAGTCTTTGCAGAGGACTGATGTATTGTACAAATAAGAATATAATTAATAATTTCGTTATTTGAGTAGTTTGGGTTTCTGTAAAATTTGCTTTTTCCGATCGTTTATCGCTTGCGTAGTTGATCTTTGTGAAGTATGTATTATCTAATACTGGGATTGATTAGGCTAATATAAATTTCACGCAAGATTTAGAAGAGAGGCACAAACAAAGCAATAGATGATGATTTTACTTCTTCCACTGATTTAGTTTCGAACTGAATTTGAACTAAGCGAATTAGTTTCCCACCTAAAAGATTTGACTAATACGCATAGTAAATCATTGCTGGTAATATAGATTCAGTTAATACTTCGTTTGCAAATTTTGCGCTTTCACAATTTAGGAATATTTGCTCACGTTCTCTACGATTCGAGTCCCCGGATTCCTTATATAATACCTTGAGCTTGCAAAATGTAGGGATTTGTGTTTTCTATTAAATCCTTTACAAGCCGATGATGATAAACAGGAATTCAGGAAATCCGTACCCATTGCAACCGCAGAGCGGGCCTTCCGTGAACTTTTACAATAAACTGAAATACCCGATATCCGAAGTATCCGAAAATTTTAACATTGAAGTTATAGATATACTTTATAGATAATCTAAAAACTTATTATAGTGATGGAATATTTTAATTCAAACTTTTAACTTGTATAAGATTTTTTTATATTATGGCATGATTTGATTTTGTTGTGATTTTTTTTTATTTTTATTTTTTTTTAATTAATGGTATTTACATGGTGGTAGGGCTTCGTCTAAGACCATCTAGCTAGCTACCACCCTTAATTATGGAATAGCCGAAAGCCTAACTCAGTTAACTCTTAGGAATTATTACAACCAAGAAGCCAAAGGTACTGGTATAATTTACCAGGTCAAAAACATTCCAAAGAACTTATCAGGACAGTTAACCAGCGTAGTTAGAGAGAGAGGCCCTGACGCTCACTAGGAATCAGTTACGGCTTTTCACGAGAGCTCTCACAGAACACCATCGTCTAAAGAAACATCTATATAACATGCATGTCCAGAGGACAAGAGAGCACAGATTTTGTGACAGCCCGGATGAGACTCTAAAACACCTTGTGTGAATTTGATCCATTGAAGCCTATACGCAACCGGATTCTGGGAAAGCATGTACTTTCAGATGAAGTACATGTACTCTCGGCCAAAAAAGTCCTACAGTATATAAATATTATAGGACTAGGCAGGGAGCTGTAACAATATGGGGCGATCACAATAGATCATACTGGTCGCAGTGATGCAGGATTAAAACCTGAATAGCCCCCGTTAATATAATAATACTCAAGTTGAAAATGCATCTCCAAGTACCTGTTGGTATGTTTCGGCACCTGTACTTGAGAACCAACCTCTTTTAGGTGTGTCGTGGTCACTAGTTTAGACCGCATCCTAATTTAACATCATATGAGATTGAGGTCAAACGCAAAATCTATAATGCATAAAAAAATGTCACTGTGCAAAGCAAATTAACCGTGATTACCAAGAGGTCTATAATCTATCGTCAGTCGCCGTTATCGTGGCCTGGAAACTAGAGCTTCTAGAGCGTCACAGTACGGCGTATTTTTATGACTACCACACAATATATTTAAATTAATGCGATCTGTAAACATTATCCTTATTCGTCTTTTGACAAGCTTCGCTGTCTCTATAGTTAAAAAGATCTATAGTTAAAAGAAAAAGAGAGATCTCATTAAAATATAACGTGGCTCTGTCCACTGATCTATTTTAAAATAGATTTACCTAAATCTGGAATTCAACATACATAATAAAGTTCGTTTGTAATATTTATTGGGTCCCCGAGGGTGCCTCATCGGGTCTAGGTCAAAACTGAACCATCATCTCGTATTTTTGGGAATAATCTATGCAAATGTATGCTAATCTTTCATCTAGTCTCGGGCTGTGGGTCGGTGCTTGCTCTGAATTATAACTAAAGTACGTAGACAATTTAAAAGATTACTCCAAGGAAATAAATTGATTGTTTTTTTATATCATTGGAGGCAAATGAACAGGTGGGTCACCTGATGTTAAGTGATCACCACCGTCCATAGATACTAACAACACCAGGGGAGTCGCAAGTGTTTGGCCGGAAGGGGAGAGGTGAAGGGAGGTGGGCCTGCGGCGCTCTCACTGACCGAACGAAACTCAACAATGTAAGCAATGTTACTGCACGTCGGTTATCTATGAGATGGTTTGTAGGAGTTACTAAATTAAAAAAAAAGATGTTTGACATTGTATATCATTTCGTATAATCTGTATATAACTAAGACTATAGCATCTTTTTTTTATAAATCAAAGTAATCTCAGGCTTAAATATAAATACTCAATAAAACACGAGATTGGAAAGCGCGTCCGTCCCCAACGACATGTTAATATGTAATGGCCATCATTATATATTTTATTTATAGCGTTGCCGTATTATTCCATTTCTAGCATCTTATTGAATTAATACTGATATATTACAATCGATTTAGAATGTGTCACATTATTTTGATGAAGCAAAATAATTTCTAATACATTTGACTGATGTTTTAAAGTGAAACTTTTTTTCTATCGCCTCCATTTTTTTCGTCCATCTATCGCATGTCACATTACAACCAGCCGCGCGCGGAGTAGGGGTAAAGTGAAATACGCAAGGTATAGCGGTGCTCGTATCTCAAGTCAAAATGATTTAAATAAATATTGTGCTTAGTTTTTAACATGCGTCTATCATCTGAATGATTTGTATTTATTATGTATGCCGTACTGTAATTATCAGGTTGAAATTAAAATTTGTAGTTGGATTTCTTGTCTACTTTTGATTCCCATTATTTTTCCCATTTTCCAATTATCAAATTAAGACTAAAAACGCAATTTTAAATCGTATTTTAATTGTAAATCGAAAAAAAATCCTATAATTTGCAGTTAAATGACTATGATCCCAAAAATAATTTCCCTTGCATCGTGGTTTCATAAAACCGCACAATTTTTTTTAATGGGATAATTACGAAAATGTTTGCGAGAATTCTCTTCATTAAAATTCCTTTACACAACAAGGTTTAACATTTCAAAATATACTATTGAAGCAGGTGAAATACGAGTCGATGATAATGCTCACCCACCTACGTCGTTAAGAGGGTGCCACCCTTCATTGCTACATTCGCAACCGCTCGCTTATCTGTTGTTTTCCAATTATTGCGGTCTGTTAATTAAACAGTCTTGTTTCGAAAGGATTAAACGTTTATATCTGAGAATAGATACGATAGACGCGACGCCTTTTAATTTTGCCGATATTTTATGTGACTGTCTTTTGATAAAAGAAAAGAAAGTTGATATTTGTAAGGGGAGTCAAAATTGTTTGTATACAGTTTCACACCAAGTACAGTCTCTACTAGGCATAAAAAATTGAGTCGTTCAAAATGAGCTAAACAGAATTTTAATCATTCATATAACATGTTTATTTTTTTGATGATTACCAGTTTTTATACACCTAGAACGAAGTTCATGTTTTGCCATTCGTAAGGTTTTTTTTATGTTCTTCATATTTTACATGCACCCAATTTGAAAATCTTGAAGTTTAACGGAACATATTAGTAACGGCTATAATTGGATTTAGCTCTTTTTTAAATGTAACGACTCAATTATGAATCACTTCTATTTTTTAAAATAAAATGAAAAATTATTCGTCGCCATATAATAAAAGTGAATTTGTAACATTGCTATTTCTCTTATGTTTGAAAAATCATTTATCACATGGTTTATAACCCGTATCATCGTTATTTTTCACATAATATAAATAATAAGTTATTATATGAAATCATTAATTTGTATAGCTGCTATTTTATATTTATTTCATATGAATAACAGAGTGAATCCAAAATATTTGTTAATTATTATTTGCAGCATTCATTCTTCTGCTTTAGCAAATCCTTTGTATATATGACACTTTTTTTACTACCGAAAAGCCAAAAAAGGTCTCTTGAGCAGAAACCCTTCGTATATATAAAACTTTTTGTATTTATTTGTATAGGCACTTTGTTAAAAACCAATTAGAAATTAGCATATCCACGGTATCACAATAAGCTTTAATTATAACAGGTTTATCACATTTCATATCTGAAGTAACAGTGATGTAAAAACTAATTGTAATTGTACGTAATTTCACTACTTTGTTATATTAAATCAACTGTAATTTAATGTCTATCCTGCATCAAACTACAAATATGTTGATTTTATGCTTTATTGCTGATGTAGGCTAAAATAATTGATATTTTCCTCTATCATTTCTCAATAACGAAGCTTTCTGTAAGTTTATAATGATCAATGTGCGTTCGTCAGTTTTGAATATATTCACATTTCGTTATATTTTTGTGTGTTATTTACCATATAATAATTGAAGTTTTATGATACAAGTCATATATAGCAACAAATAGACAATACATTTCCAAATGATTAGTTTAAAAAAAAATAATATAACAGAATATATATAATATCGTTATATTACATTTCTTCGTTTCTCCAGTTCTTCGTTAAAACGAGATTCCAATGTAAAGGATTCATACAATAAAAACTTATTTCTGATTATTTATATTGAATATATCACTTAATATTTTCGATAAAAGCAAAAAAAATACACTTCCACGGCATTTCTTTATATTTTTTAATCTATGACCCGTATTGTATTTATGATATTCTCCATCGCTCCCCCGTCTAAATGTCTGCTATAATTAAATTAGTACAGCCCTTGTGTATTACTGTTGATAGCCTCGTAATGAAATCGTCGCATTTTATATTAATTTGTACCTTTTGTTGTAATAATAATTCATACAACCATGTTGTTCCGTTGCAACGTTCTATTAGTACAATTGATGCTATATATTTTAAGTATTGCTCGACTAGTGAGCTACATTAACTATTATATTCAAAAAGCATATATAAAGAAGTCTATTAACAATATCTAATCCATGATTTTACATTCATTGTTGTTAATTTTATTTTATGTTGTGGCTAAATCCACCAATTTATGTGGAACAGTGCAGCGGACAAAAATTGTTACTCTTTAGCAGCACCCGGGGAGTACGTGCAGGGAAATGAGAGGTACGCTTCCTGCGAACGCGAGTAGTACCAGCCCCTCTGTAACATTGTTATTTATTATAAAATAAAACGACATTCTAACGAGAATGAGAGGTATAAATTCCTTCTTTTCCTTTTGAGTCCTTCCTTTATTGATTACTCAAGTCATTCTGCTTAGTTACGCAATAAAAAAATGAACACTATAACAAACTAAAGACTAAAAAATTATGAACCAAAAAGAAAAGTGTTAACACATAAATTAATGTAAAAAATAAATAAATAAAAATAAAAATGGCCACAACCCTTGTGGTCAGGCGCATAAGGAGGTTGGGCCTCAGGGTGGTCCTCGAGAAGACCGAGGCCCTGCTTTTCACCAAAAAGAAAAGTGTTAACACATAAATTAATGTAAAAAATAAATAAATAAAAATAAAAATGGCCACAACCCTTGTGGTCAGGCGCATAAGGAGGTTGGGCCTCAGGGTGGTCCTCGAGAAGACCGAGGCCCTGCTTTTCCATGGGCCTCAGTGAGGGCCACCACCTGGGGCCCACATTATGGTGGAGGGCGCCCGGATCAGGGTGGGGACCCAGATGAAGTACCTGGGCCTCACCCTGGACGGGCGCTGGCGGTTCGAGCCCCATTTCGCGGGGCTCGGACCGCGAATTGTTGGGGCGGCGGCGGCACTCGGCCGGCTGCTCCCCAACATAGGCGGGCCGAGTGCTGGGTGTCGCCAACTCTATATGGGAGTCGTGCGAGCGATGGCCGCCTACGGGGCACCGGTGTGGGCTGACGCCCTCTGTGCTGACAACGTGCTCGTGCTACCTAAGGCACAGCGCACGGTGGCACTGAGGGCAGTCCAGGCGTACCGCACGGTGTCCTCGGCGGCAGCCTTCACGCTCGCCGGCTCCCTGCCCTGGGAGCTGGAGGCGGGAGTCCTCGCCGCTGTATACGAATACACGGCGGCGAGGAAGCGTGGCGAGGAGCCACCGGCTCCCAGGGTGATAGAGGCAAGACGGCAAAGTTTGAGGGAAGTGGCAGTCGGGAGATGGATGCAGGATCTGGCGGACGCGCGCTATGGCCGTTATACAGTGGACGCCGTCCACCCGGTCCTGCGGGAGTAGATGAGACGGGAGTGGGGCTCCCTGACGTTCCGGGTGGTGCAGCTACTCACCGAGCACGGTTGCTTTGGGTGGTACCTGCACCATATCGCACGCATGCCATGAGTGCGGCGCTGACGAAGATACCGCGCAGCACATTCTATCGTCGCATTTTAGCTGCGGCGGTGGGGAATGTAGGGGGAATTTATCGCTGCCGAGTGTGATTTCGGCCATGCTCGGTAGCGAACAGGCGTGGCAAGCAACGGCCTCCTTCTGCGAGGAGGCCATCTCGCAGAAGGAGGTGGCGGAGAGGGCCCGTGAAGGCAGACCCACTAAGTGGCCGTCTCCGCCAACGGAGGACCGGCAGGAGGAGGCGGCGCTTTGCCCAACTCCTCCTGCCACCGTAGCCAGACCTGAGGGGATGGGCCGGGGGGCTCATCTCCTCATTGTACATTGTACAGGTCCGGCGGACGAAGAGGGGCAGCCGGTGTGTGGTCACCTTCCGCCGGGCGGACCGTGGGGGCTCTACAAGGTTGATTAGCTTGAACGATCCCTTGCCGCCCCCACAAAACGGTCTGTCGGTACACCGTGGGGTTTTAGTCCGTGCGAGTCGGACATAACTCACCCTCTCCCCCGGGAGGGTGCCGTATCCATAAGGGATTTACCCACGTTAAAAAAAAAAGAACACATTTTTTTCAGTTGCTCCAATTTAGTATTGTATTGTATGATATTTTACTTAACAATATATTATGTCCGTCTGATTTTAACAAACGCACAAAGTTGTGTATTTCCTCCTTTTGTCAATACTCTGGCTAATCTTATATATTTTAACAAAATTAAACTTTAACAGTAATTATTAAGTAAGTATATATTTATTTAAGGCATGATGTATGCAAGTGTTGTGTTTGTCTTTGTGTATCTCAGTGGCCTAATCTGGAAGAGCTAAATTATATAATAGAAGTTTAATACTACCTATAAAGTGACTCTTCCATGACTGACTTGACACTGTTAGAATTCGTATCTATAAAATTCCAATATTAAAAAGTTGAAGTTAGTGAGTTTGGATGTTCGGGGTAATCTCTGGTACTACTGATCCGATTTTGCAAATTCTTTCACTGTTAGAAAGGTATATTAAACTCCTTTTTATTTTGGTAATTACGTCTTATTTTCAATACTTGATCACAAATGTAATTCAAATTAGCAAACTCTATAACATAGCGTGCTGGAATGATTTGAAATAAAGGATTTAAATCCGAAGCAAATTCATTACTGTTAGCTTAAAAAAAATACGAGACACCATATATCTAAGTTCAATATCTCAGCCGAAAAGATTATTTTTATGTGAAAAAGAAAACAAATGTTTCAATTACAAATTACTAAAATTATTAGATATAGGTTTCATGTATACTTTACAAATTCTTATTCAAACAAATAGCTAAATACCAAATTGAATATTTTATGAAATTGGTTTGGTCATTCTTGCAGAATGGCTAAACGCCGGAAGCAAAAATGCTACCAGGCTTGGGTTGACGCGTTGGTGTCAAAAGATGTAAATACCAGTGCTCTCAAAAAGGAGTATAACGTTGCCTCCAGGTCTTTCAAAAGAGCGATTGCCTTAGCAAAGTCCACCTTCATTGGCAGAATTGGTGAGAGACTGGTTCGTCTTCCCTCTGGAACTCGGGCGTTCTGGTCTCTCACCAAAGCCCTAGGGAACTTCAGTCTGCCATCGTTCCCACCATTGCGAAAGGAAGACATCTCGTTGGCCTACGACGCAAAAGACAAAGCCGAACTTCTTGGTTGCCTTTTTGAGTCGAACTCGACTCTAGATGACAACATAGCGAACATAGCGCGTTGGAAAAGCTGCTTGCCCAATGTGCAGTTTTTGCAAAAACATATACGCAAAAGGCTCTTCTCCTTAGACATCAGGAAGTCGAGTGGACCCGACGGGATTCCCGCAATTATGCTAAGGACATATGCTCCGGAACTGGCTCCAGTGCTTGCGCGTCTTTTTCAGTACTCTTATTGTACAGGCGTTGTGCAGTATCTTGGAAGTCTGTTTTTGTGCACCCGATCACAAAAAAAGGTGACCTCTCAGAGCCGTCGAATTATTGGCCAATCGCCATAACTTCCTTGCTTTCCAAAATAATGGAGTCCATTATTAACTGCCAGCTCTTGAAGTATCTAAAGGAGAACCAGCTTATTAGTGACCGTCAATATGGGTTTCGCCAACGTCGCTCAGCTGGTGACCTTCTAGCCTTCTTGACACATCGATAGGCGGAGGCAGTCGAAAGCAAGGGTGAGGCCATAGCCATAAGCTTAGACGTAGACGTATAAGTTTGCGCCTTTACCGCGAAAAAGATAAAGTTTGACGTAATGCCTAGCTTTCAGGGAGTCCCCTTAGTTGCCAAGCCCAGTATTGGTATCCTCGGCGTTGACATATCGAGTGACATTCAATTTGGCGTTCATTTGGAAAGCAAAGCATTGTTGGTCTCCAAAAAACTAGGTGTCTTTAATAGGGCAAGACAGTATTTCACACCAGAACATCGCTTACTACTTTATAAAGCGCAACCCACGCAACCCACGCCCACACATGGAATACTGTTCTCACCTCTGGGCTGGAGCGCCTCAATATCAACTGCTTCCGTTTGACCGCATCCAGCGTAGAGCGGCTCGAATCGTCGGCGACGAGGTAATATCCGATCGGCTTGACTCATTGGCACTGCTTCGGGACATCGTGTCTCTTTGCTTTCTTTATCGCATTTACCACGGCGAGTGTTCAGAGGAGTTGTTTGGACTTATACCTGCCGCTACATTCCACCATCTTACTACCCGCCTAAAACTAAAATTTCATCCACACCACCTGGATGAGTGGAGGTCTTCCAGGGTGAGGTTTTCAAGGTCGTTTCTGCCTCGTACTTCGACCTTGTGGAATCGACTCCCAGCGGCGGTATTTCCAAGCAATTATGAATTGACGTGCGTACACTTTTTTAAAAGGTCGGCAACGCACTTGTGACTCCCCCGGTGTTGCTAGTGTCTATGGACGGCGGTGATCACTTACCATCGGGTGACCCGTGTGTTCGTTTGCTTACTATAATATATATATATATATATTCATCCAACTTCATCAATTAACATGCTGTAAAAGCAAACTTTATCCTAAGATAATAACATAAAAACTATAAGCCAGTAAAATTATAGCGTTGTTGCGAGGATAGTAAATGGGGCACAGAGGTGAGGGCCACAGGAGCAACACATGGAATACCGGGAAGATATTTCTTGCCAATATATATAGGATTACTTGGAATCATAATTGGACCCGGTAGGTGTTGCTATAATCGGGTTTTAGTTTTGTTTAAAGATTTTTCGCGTCTGGAAATAGAATTGGAACCGGTAATAACCGATTCAGCACATACGAGTTGCGCGGGTCAGCTAGTTTGTAATAAATTTGGAAATAAATAATAATAATAACTATTCTTTTATATTTACGTTTCATATAATTTATATTAACAAAAAAGATTTTAATATAAATTATTGCAACTTATTTACATAAAATTCTCTTCCATCTTGGCTTCTATTCACGTTTGCAATATACAGTTAAATTATTCGATACATTTCCAACAGAAATATTGACCATTTCGTTTTGAAACGTTACACGTTCCTTTAAAAATTTTCAACTTTATCCCAACAGAGGAATATTAACTTAGGACGCTTGGTAATAAAGTAGAAACTTATTTGAAATTTATACTTTTGTCCCCACATGTCCACTCGTCGCCTTCGGGCGTATATTCTAGTTGGAGATGTAAAACTCGGTTTAACTTCGCATAATCAAATCTCTTTAAAACGAAAGTCTCTGTATATCGAAACGGTATTATAAAATATATTAGTAATATTCTTCTATACATGTAATAAGAATGTAAATGTAACGTATCTTTAATTTTTAGATTTTTGTACAGAAAAAAATGATTGCATGTGTCTTGGAATAGGTAATAAAATACATTTCAATCATTTTTAGAAATGTCTGTCTGTCTGTTTGTTTGAACACGCATCACTGCTAAAGTACTTCGTTCACAGTAAAATCTCAACACCGACGAAAATCATATCTTCGACTAACATTTAGCCTTTGTTTCATTAAAATCGGTTCACTCTATCGAAAGTTATTGTAATTTTAATGACAACGCAACTTAAATACGAGAAGAAAGTAGATAAGTAAACGAACTTAATACATTCATATGATATTATTAGTCACTGTTTTTTAATTTATCGCAAATGGATTTAATATTTCTATTACCGGGTTCCACGGAATGTCAAAGAAATCTTAAACATTATCTTAGAATTTAGTCTCATTTGCATGAACTATATGTTGATAATCAACAATGCAAGGAAATCGGATAATAGAGAAATGAAACGCTTTACAATTCCATAGAAGCACGTTAGACTTCAACTCGCATGCAGGCATAATTAAGAAAGCATAGATAGAGGTAGGTTAATCTTATTGGGTAGAGCTTGTGTCTAGACTATGTCGACTTTGTTTACTAAATAGTTATGCAACTGTACGCCGGAATAAGTGATTTAATATAACAGCATGTGCTACAGTACATCTCAATTTACCCCTCATTTGATCAACGTGGCACCTTAATAAAGTTTTAGTGTAGGGTAGTTGGCTGACTTGTTTACCACTAATGGAAAAGATTTCAGTTTCTAAGATATTGTTTAAACAATATTTTACACTAACGAGTGCCGAAAATGCTATTTATATTAAGTTATCAGCGATAGATTTTTATTTTTGTTTTATACTTATATTGACCCACCTGATATATATAGATATATTTTGAATTGTGTAAATTAATTAAGTAATTTTGCCCCATTATTAGGCAGTGGAATATTGATTGATGGTGGTGCATCCAAGTGTAAGCTTGTTTTAAGGATTTATCTGAATTCGCGTATATTTACTACTTTCATTGCAAGTGTTCTGAAGAATTGTTTATATTTGTAATCTTTTTAATAGAATTGTACGCTCCGGTCTCAATATATTTAGGTTTACGGTAACTTCAACCTTAGAATGCTTAAAAAAGGATGTAGGGTAACTTACATCCGGTTTCCGAAGTATAGGAAAAATCTATATTGTATAGTACAAGAGGAGCCGTGAGAAGACCTAGTCATTTATAAAGATACAGTCGCAAACTAAGTTACAAGCGGTCTTTAATAATGTTAAAACGAAACATTGTTGGATGCTATCGGTATCCAGCTGAATCGCTATCACCATATATGAAGTTGACGGACCTTCACAGTTTCACTAGACTAATTTGGCGAACACTTAAGGTGCTCAGTCGCTTGACAACAAGCTCAAATGTGCCAAAGTGGCCGAACTTCATCTCAGGATGATGCATTGAATGCAACAACGCGAATCTTACTAAGCTAAAATACATATTATAACGATTAGTGAGACAGACATATGTATCAGCGTGTCTACTTCACGAACTACATGTATTCTGTACTTGTAAACCACCATAAGTGTACCGACCTGTGTGCGTATGCACGTATGTGAGGGTGATCTGTTTGGGATGTTTAGCTAGTGAGTGAAAAGTTGTCAATGTTACGATGGTGTTAGCAGCATGCTTAAGGGCTCCACTCCGGGGTATCGAACCAAGGCATGAGCCGCTGCCGAGAGGTGTCGCGGCGCGTGTATAGGAGCGAAATTAATCGTCAGACCACGATGGCGTTATCTGTGGTTACAAGGTCGTAGATGTTCACTCACTGTTTAAAGAAAGTCAGAGGTATTGATCATGTATGTTGTGTTGCGAGATTAGCTTGCATACATCGAATATATAATCGGGTTGGTAGATTAGTTGTACCTGCTTTTTATACATCCAATCACCTTGTATTACAAGCTTACAGGTTTGCATGACAACGGCGACTTGCGGCGGCGGCACTTGCTTCCGATGATTGTAGACCTGTCAGTGGTCACTGTTTTTTTAATAAGGTACAGCGCAGTCACTTTGTCGTGTTTGTAAAAAAAATCGCACCTACCTTATTAGTCGTTTTTCGAAAAAAAAGGAAACAGAACGGGTTTTAATATCTCAATTTCGTTGTAAGGAAGTCTCGATTAGTCGTAATATACGTTCTTTCACAACCGTTGCCATCACTCCAGGCTATAAAAGCGATATCCTTATTTTCAGTTTGCGTTATGTCCAGGATACGTGCTTGTTAAAACTATATGAGGACTGGTCCTTTTTTATTTGTGATGTGTGGACGGTGCTTACCTTCAAATTCTCTCGGATTTTGTTAGGTTTATTATATTAAAGTAGAGTATTTTTGGATTTATTTGATTATATTTTTCCAATAAACTTAAGCTTTTTTTTAAACATTAATGACAGTTCATCCTGTTACTCATCAACGAAATATGGTTACGCGAAGTCCGCTTTTATAGTTTCCTGTCATTTAAACTGTGGAATGAATTGTTGACATCCCTGTGCCTTGAGATTTTATTAAAGAGTTATTATACTATAAAGTTTTTAAGGTATGGTTGAACAGATCATTGATAATGCTGCTCATGTTGTTGCGTTATTAGCATACATTATAACTTAAAAAAAAACAGGTCTTGTGAGACTAAGGCCACGTTAGTATATTTTCATTCGTAAACTTACACGGCGCGAAATGGCCAAACTACGTAGATAAAAAGATTCGTCCCAGTTAAACCTTAGAAAGCATTCCGAACGTTGTAAAGTCACATAAAATAGATAAAGTCAGAAAGGTCGAGCGAAGTCGGGATTCGATTGGAAATCACTGCGCGAACCTGCGCTGATAACAAGTTATTTAATGTTAAACTTTGTAGACTTGGTTCCTTTAAATAATGATTATGCCTCTGACCACAATCACGGTTAAGAATTCCAGTATTCCAATAGTTTTACTGAACGTTGGAACTATTTAAATTTCCAAACGAGTAACTTTATGTCTGTACATTTAGCCAATAATTATATTATCATTTGCTGGACTGCTGCTCGCAACCAGCTAATTCTGCCAACTAGATTGTAAGACCTATAGAGTCACAACGAATACCTACTCATGCTGTCTATTACGGTAGTGGTATGTTTTGTTACATTCGTTGGGTATGGACTGATAAAATAATTGCCACAAATTCTACAGTCGCGATAAAGGTTCATTTGCCGTTCATAACAATTTTTCATAGCAGAGACACTGACATAGATGACATAGAGTTCCGTGACAGGTATATATAGTGATTGCGTAGGTTTTTAAAGAACTCAACTGCTGCAGGTCTCGTAGGAATTGGGACAATTTCCAATAATTAACTTAGAATTGTTTTATTGCGGCCTCCACTAATTTATCCTTTCATATAATCTGCTTGACTTCATCTTTTATCTCAATTAGACCAATCGGTTTCATCTTAATAAAACCACAGTAATTTTGACGTTCCGAAACGGAATTCGGTAATAAAACTAGTGAATTTCTCCGGTTGAGTAATAAATTTTATTTATCCCTACCGGGGGTAGATGTCGATTTTTACGATAGCCAATATCTTAGTATCGTTGTATTATAACATCAAACTATATTGTATCATTCTCGTAGAATAAGGTATTCCGTACATTTATTGGTCTCCGGGAATCGAATTGTGAAATATTATATAGCTAAAGAGTTTGTTATTTTGTTTGTTTGAATGCGTTATTCTTTGAAACAACCAATCAAATTTTTTATTCAGGTGAAACTTTTTTCCATAGCCTGAATCTTTTTAGACCAACTATTGCATATCGGATTACAACTGGCTGCGGAGTAGGAGTAAAGTGAGGGCACTTGGCAGTACAGACAAGGCCAATATGGCGGCGCCCATCGTTCAATTCAAAATGATTCAATGAATAAAATAAATATTGTGCTCAGTTATTAACATGCGTCTATCACACGTATTATTGTTTTAATTATGTATTCTGTACTCTAATACGTAGATTGAACTTAACATATATCGTTAGATATCTTGTCTATTATTGATATCCCATTATCAATCCCATTTTCCAATTATTAAGTTACGATTAAAAATGCGATTTTAAATCGTATTAAAAATCCGATTTTAAATCGTATAGTTTTACTTACTTTTTAATACATTGGTTGTAACCTTTGGCTACAATCTCACATATGACAATGTGGTTCCTATAGTATATACGCCAAAACTAGAGGGACAGGTTCTTAAGTGCAATTTCTGGAAAGTATCCATAGGTGCTTTGCGATAGATTTTCACCTTTCACCTCATACTAATTAGGTGGGCTTAGAAAAAGCTCTATCTCCATACTATGATTTCACCATTATGTTTTTCCTTCCAAAGGCTCCGGCTTATAAGCAATTATACGAACCTACGTCGAATGATGCGGTGTTCGAACAACGCTAACAACTAAGCCATTACCGTTCCAATTCAATAGTCCTTGTTGGAAATTGTATTCTAATGATTGTTATAGACTATGTAACATCGGACATATGTAACAATAACATAAATACTACGGACCTTAGTAGCTAAGTAATTAACATACAAAATGTGACCTACAAAGTAAGTACGTTAGAAAATACGTTAAGCGAAGGCGAAGGAATTAAACAGACAGCGGAGACAAAAACTGAATGGCAGTGAAACCACGGGACCCGGATTTTTCTGTTCGAAATACTTATTAGTTAAAGATGAAAAACAATAAAGATCCATTTAACCTATTAATTTCGAGAAAGTCAATCATTGTACTTCGTTCAAATAATACAATTCCAGGTAGTGTACAGGTGTATGCTCCATTTAATAATAAATGTTATTTATCTACTTGCCTCTTTGTACTCAGAGACTGTATAATCATTATGCGAGAGTCGAAGAAATTTCCAGAAGCTTCTGAACAATACACTCATTATAAATATAAGCCCATGATACACGGAGCGTGTTTATCTCCGTTACATTTCAATTACTGAGCCCCTTTCCACGGTGAGCTTTTAAAAAAATTTTTATTAATTTAGCCCCTCGACGCAGGAACGTATCCAGATATTGAAGGGGGGTCAAACTTATTTTCTATCAACGAAAACTGTTGTTATTGTTATCAGCATGAAATGATAATCGCTTATTACTAATCTGCTGAAATCCAAAAATCGAAATCAAAAATACTTTATTCAATTTAGACCTTGAGAAGACGCTTATGAACGTTAAAGCTACCACCGGCTTGGAAAACAACCCAGTCATGGAGGAGACATCGATTTTGTTGATCGTTTCATGATATATATTTTTACAAAACAGACAAAGTCACATTTGTTTTTACTGGATGCATAGAGAGGGGTATTTCATATATTTTTTTCTTTCATTGGCATATCTTTATCCTTCATTATTTCCCTGAGGGACCAAAACCGCTTCCATGTATTAGTTATCCTTCTTTCTATTTCTTTATTCATACAATCATCTGTAGATATTCTATAAGTAAAGTATAATTATGCAAAATTGTTATTTCTTATACGTATTCTTCATATATTATTACATTACTACTCTGTAGTAAGAGAGTATTATATATTACTAACGGCCCGGGCACACATTGCTGTGGGTAAGTTATTAAATGTTGAATTAAAACGATGATAAAGTATTTACGTGAGATTGCGTACCTATGAGATATCTATAACGGTCGCTTCTTCAGTTTTTTGTTAACAAACTGATTTAAAGTGCCATCTGTTCGATACTGATTAAACTTACAATAATAACATTAACAGTAATTTAATTTGTAATTAAAAAATATTGAGGCCATTAATCTAATATCTCTCAAGTTGGACCAAATTATACATAAATGCCAACTTTAATGAAGATCGGTTCAGTAGTTTCGGATGTGACAAACATCGTGACACTACATTTTTATATATTTTGATAGATAAGCTTATTTACTATATAAACTAACTCCCTTTTCTCGTTACAGTTTCAGTTATTAAACGAAGAAGTAACTTGTATGATAATTTAATATTATATCAGAGTGGGGAGTAAGTCTCTCAATTATGGTCAAGTACAGACCTGGATTGTAAAAAATGGAAACCTGGTTCCCACGCAGGTAACTTAAAGGCGTGCTTTCAGAAAATATAGAACCGAATCATATTTAGGATGGATGATGGAAAATGGATGAGGGATTTACTGAGTGGATCACCTTACTTGATGGAAAAAGATTAACTATATATTGAGTTGGTATTTGATAAAAAAAAAACTGTATTTTTCGTATAAAGGTCACAAAGAAAATTGAGTTTCTTTTTAAATAAAAAAGAATCTACTTAAAACCCGAACTTAGATGTTCTATCAAATTAGCCAGGCATTATGGACACTACAATGTCTAGAAGCTATTTAAAAGGCTCAGTAGTACTAGTTTGCATTATCCCATTGCTGGGCAAAGAAACAAGTTAGTCGTGGTGGTCAAGTGGTTTTACCGGTGGAATACCAACCTGATGTCCGCAGGTTTGAATCCCAGCATGTAACAATTAATTTTTCCAATTCGTGTTTCATTTACTAATTTAAATTAGCTGACGGTGAAGGAAAACATCGTGAGGAAACCTGAACCTGAGTTATATTCTTGTAGTACTACTGTATTAGTAGTGTACTGTACTACTGATTCTTTTACAACTAGAACAATATTTTAATTTCTTTAGTATTATGTACCTCCTCGGTTGCTAATATAGCTAAATTTACCGCTAAATGCTAAGTAGGAAAAAATCTTACCAAGCGAGAACTACAAGTAACTCGGTGCGCGCTGGGTAGATCTTTACAGTCGATTACATAAAGATAATGTAAGTTGTCATTTGTAAAGACCTAAACGCAGACGATGTCATGGGCAGCTGCTAGTAGACTATAATAAACAAAGAGATTTTTTCCAATCTGTCTGACATATACATACATATGCTTTCAAACAAAACAATAGACAATCAATTACGCTTTAAAATATCAATATAGATAAATAGTATGAAATTGGTCGGAAAATATATTCAAAATTGAATGGGAGGCTTCGGTTACTCCGTGAAAGGATTCGGATATCGTTGAGTTTTGCTCCTGGAAGTAAATATTGACGGAGGGTATCTAGTGTTTTGTCACCCGCCCTCAGCAAACCGACCCAATCATAATTCATGGTCATCTCTCATTGTTATTTCGAGATAGGGGCGGTTTTACATAAAATAAGAGATTAGAAAGTTTATTTTACAGTAATAATAACGCATTCTATTTATAATCTACTTATTTATACTGCAATAGTAATGCAAAAAGTCACTTTTTATACTTTATAGGTTTTTGGCATTTGACCACAATCTCAACTGATGTTAAATAGAGGGAGCCTGGCTATCAAGTGCCAGTTGGACAGACCAACCAGTGCTTGGTGACGAATTTTAAATTTGAGGGTGGTAGCTAGCCAGGGGAGCTAACAAAGAGCGCTACAACAATGCGAGGGTTTCAACACCATGTTTTCCTTCACCCATAGCTGCGACTAATTTGTTAAGATTCGAACCTTCGTCCATCGAAGTGGTGTCAAAACACGCTATTAACTTAGCACTCATCCCTTCAACAATATTTATTTTTATTTATTTATTTAAACTTTATTGTACCCCAATTACATATATATACATTTCAAAAACATTTCACGTTTTATTAACGGTACAATGGGCGGCCTTATTGCTATTAGCAATTTCTTCCAGGCAACCTTTGGATGGATTTTTCAATGGAGTAGAATCAGGGGTATTCTGGGTGTACAGGAATAAATACTAGGTAATACCACCTAAGATAGTGGCACGTAACTGTAATATAATAATGTAATAACTATAAATAATATAAAATATAATAACTGTAATGTAATATAATATAATGTAATGCAATATAATATATATATATATAGATGTATAGATTGATAAATATATACACATAAGCGAATTTTAAATAGATAAATAGTGTTTTTTGACAGAGTTTCTAAAAATGCCCATCGTCTGCGCCCATCTTATAGAAATCGGTAGAGCATTCCATAGTCGGACAGCCTGGATTGTGAAAGACTTGGCGCTGAAACTAGTGGAATGAGCAGGGACTTCTAACGTTAAATCATCTGATGACCTTAAATTTCGAGTATGCCTATCGCACAGGAACTGAAAACGATTTTTTAAGTACAGAGGAGCGATAGGGTTAAAGAGAGTACCGTATAGAAGATAAAGAGTGCGAGCGTTCCGGCGTAGCCTCACAGGGAGCCATTTTAGTTTTGTTCGAAATTCTGATATGCGATCAAACTTACGCAAACCAAATATGAACCTAATACATAAATTTTGTAGTCGTTCCAGTTTATCAAGTTGAGCTTCAGTAAGATCTAAATAACAAGTATCAGCATAGTCGAGGATAGGAAGGAGAAGGGTTTGTGCAAGCGAAATTTTAGTGGGAATAGGGAGAAAATTACGGAGTCTTCTTAGGCATCCGGCTGACGCGAAAATTTTCCGACTTAGTTCATGAAGCTGTGGACCCCAAGATAAATTTATGTCAATATAAATTCCTAAGTTTTTTACTTTATCACATACAGGAAGGATAGTACCTTCAAAGATGATAGGTGGGAGTTGCATTTTCTCAATCTTTACCTTAATACCTTTTTATAGACAGGATTTTTATGATATACATTTCATTATAACCAACGCCTACCTATGTTAAGTTTCTTTTATTATTTATGATATTTATCCTAAAAATTAGCTGGCTAGACGTTATATAAATTATGACCTCGATAATACGGTACATGGATAAGGTTCACCCAGGATGGTCGGCTCCATAACTGTGCCAAATAATAGTGTCGGATCGTGTCGGTTGTCCGCCCTCCCTGCGTCAAGCGCGCCCCTCATCAGCTATGCGACTTGTCGTGATGGATTGCCGCTGACACTTCAGGCCCTCCTCTATTTTTTTTGCTTATTTTTCTCTTCACATAAGAAGTATCTATTTGATATTAAACTAATGTATTATTAAGGAAAAGTATACGCGTTGTAAACTTTCCTAAGGATCTTTTACTAATTAACCAAAAAAGAAAAAAACAAGTCCCTTACTGAACCTATTTTCCCACAATGTGTGGCGTATAGTGTGCGTGAGAAACTATTTTATTTAGTTTTTAATTGCAGTATCATTGTATTGTATCACGCTAGCAGTTTGTGAAGGCTCCATCCTAAGGGATCACATTTAGGTTTGAAAATCTGCCATGTGGAGTAGCGGTCCGTTGGGTGTGTGGGAGCGAAGTTAACCACCCGTACAAAGCGGCGTGAACGGTGAAAATGTCTCGGTCGTCTATATAGGAACTTAGTTAGGTTATATAAACTTATTTTGACTCCGTAAGATAGTAAACATGCTACACTTTAGGGGCCGGCTCTCGAGTGCGCAGCTGTCGAAACAAATCCATAGACGCTTGGTGACTGAGTGAGTGGTGAGTTTTTAATTAAAGGGTATATAGCTAACCAGACTTCATTGTGCTATGGCTTAATCACGATGTTTACCTTCATCAAAATCTTCTAGTTATGAACAAGAATTCGAATTTACGCCGGTCGATAGGGCATCTAAACAGGTTAATCATTGAGCCATCATCGCTTTAAAATTTTTCTTGAATACTTAGTTCTCTACTTTTATATCCTGTTGTATGTTGTTTCTCAGAAATTTCATTATTAATGCTTAGCCGGTGTGGAAAAGCGTAATGAAATAAGTCTACATTACACTTGAAATAGTTCTCAAGCCAATAAAAATCACATAAAACACGTTTAGCCGTTTCTATCTGAAACCGTAATTATATACAGATAAATCTTAGTTCAGAGGTGTGTAAATCAGTTTTACTTCAAAGTTTAACGAGTAAAAGCTAATATGATACATTATGCTCCATTCTCGACGCTTGACGCCTACGCTGTGTATTAAATACAGTTTACAACATATTATCAAATCTAACAACGCCGAAACTTTTTATGATATTATATATATGTAGTAAAGATTAAAAATTATCCAGGGGTGTATTTACCGTACCAGATATCAATTTCAGACATGAAATTTTCTAAGCGATAACGACTTAATTGATAGCGTGTTCGGACACAATGTCGATGGATATAAGTTCGCATTGTAACTGAGTCAGAGATGCTGGTGAAGGACTACATCGTAACGAAACCATAACATCTTGGTAGGGTTTGTTCTAAGTCCACCTAGTTCTAAGCAGTTCTAAGTAGTTCTAAGCACTTGTTGGTGTGTCCCGGCAGCTGCGCTTGATAGACTTTCTAAGTTTGGCGTGTTTACCAACTTATACTATGTCGTCATTTGATATCAGACGGTGATTAAACGCTAAAACCTATAAAGTACAAATATATGATAGGATACAGGCTCCCTCGAGCTAGTACGCTCCTGTCGTGTGCGAGCAGAGACTCCCAAATTGTTATCCACAATCTCATTCCTATGATATCCATTCCATAAAAATGGGAACATGAAAATAACGATAGTATTCCTAAATCCTAGTTGTAGAAATCAGAAATCTTAATATAGCAGTGAACAACTGCCACTAAGAAATTCTGACACGAGACCCCTTTAAAAAACGGGTTACAAAACTAAGGTGACGATTACTATATCTAACGCTATAATGCGTTATTATACCGTGCAATGGATAACAAATTATTTAAGAAATCATTATTCTGCTGTTGGTTAATTGTTATTGTTGACCGTTATCAGCTAATTTTATTGCAACAAGTGTAATGCAACAACCGACATGTGGGAAAGGAGCACGCTTTACGCTGATCATATTCAATATCACGACAGAATTCTTATTTTATTAACATGTCACTGATACAGACTGCAATACGCTTGGACAGCAAATTATTCAACAGCAGAATAACTGATAATGGTTTTATTATCAATATTTGAAAATAACACAACAGTATAATTTAATGTAGTTATGTAGCGGTTATTACTAAGACTATTAAGTACCGTAGCTTTGAGAATACAAAGCAATACAATTACTGATATTGTAATTCGGAATTGCATCAGTGGTTGGTTTAATTTTTTGATGTTTTGATGTTTTATTTTAAAAATGTAACCTATTATAAACTTTATTACAACTTTACTAATATCAACAATGTTTTTAGAAATTATAAAAAAGTGAGTAAATTTAATTTCATAAAACGAAAATTATCATCGAGCATAACGTATTCAAAATTTCGGGCACATGTAGTTTCTGATAAATGTCGTGATATACCAAAAGCATAGTGAAGTGGAAAAACAAGTAACAAGTTCTAAAAATAATTACAGAAATAAACATCATCAAATATGACTTCAATAGTATAATATTTAGACATACAGTAGTAGGTGGCACATGTTAAGTTGAAAAAAGAAAACAATATAATGAAGAAAACTAAAAATAAAAAAACTCTACAAAAGTGTGTCTTAGGTGTTAGGTTCAATAGTATAATATTTGTGTGCCAGAGATTTAAAATTCTTGGGATAGTTGCTAATAATAAACCTTGAATAGGTCGTGTCATGAAAATTTTCATAAGTTTTCTAATAATATTCAATGAACACCTCTTTAAGTGGGAGTTCATAAGGGAAGTTTCGAAGTTGGCAACACCACTTGAAACTTGAACTGTATTGTTAAGCGAAGTAGTTCGTTCGATGACTTCTATAGTACACCAGACGCGCTGTTGCGTCCTTAAAAGTATTGTCAGACATAAACAAACAATTGTCGATTACAAAAAGTACTACACATGAGTTTTGAACCGACAAAAAAAACGGAGGAGGTGCTCAAGTCGATTCGTATATATATTATGTATGACCACAAATAACTTCTTACAAAGTAGTCAGATTTTTAAAATTCTTGTTTTTATTGGAAAGTTAAAGTACTGCTTTCACGATAAAATCTTTTCAATAAAATCACAAAGTATATCTTCGAGTAAAGTTTAGACTTTGTTTTATTAAAATTGGTTCACTTTATCAAAAGTTATTGTAATTTAAATGATGAGGCGACTTAAGTACGATGCAAAAGTAGGTAAGTAAATGGATTTAATATATTCACATGACCTTATTACTCATTGTTTTTACATAAGATTCCACGCGTATGAAGTCGCGGGCACGACTAGTTATTTATATATTTAAACAGAAATAAAAATTAGTGAACAATAATACAAAATAACTACTTAAGTATTTGAAGATACGTTTCAAAGAGGCTTTGAAGTCAAAAATGTACAAAGAAAACTATTATTATTTCAATTATGCTGGAATAGTACTTATAAATTTGTAGAAAGAAAGTAGCATGGAATGTACATACATATACTAGAGGCGACAATTTTTTTTTTTGACGAGACTCGTTTTGCTTTTTTTTTTTTTTCACGAACTGACTACGCTATTGACCCTGCAGGGTCTTTACAGCTTCACCGGACTACTAAGGCGAGCGCTTAAGGCACTCAGCCGATTTGGTTTTTAGGTAACATACACAAGGGCGCATGCGCACCTCGGCTTGGGATGTTACCTGGAAAAAGTCGCGTCTGACCTAGCTAACTATTCTAAGCTATTCATACATATATACATTTGTGAACCATACAGTCGAAATTGCATGATTCACAAATGAATACGTGTGTATCGGAATGAAACGAACTAAAACTATTCGATTCAGTTCGTTGAGGGAAAAAAAACAAAACCCTCCCACCATGTGTATGTATGTGCACGTGTGTGAGAGAGATGATCTCATATGTGTGTTCAAGTGATGTAGATGAGTCACTGTATCGCGAAAATAATATCACGAGGGCTCCGCGCGGGGACGACCTGGGCTCGAAATATTACTGAGAACCGCGATGTGTGCGGGAACTAAAAAGGATCGATTACAAAAGCGCGGGCGCAACACGCATTTAATAAGATCGAATTTAAATTTACTTTACAGCGACGGCGCCGAAATCTAAAAATAGACATAACAAAAATTATTATTATTGAACGGTCGTTTTTAGGGGAAGATAGACGTAAATACGCGATTCACTCTATCTTATATGAGTTATTTATTTTGAACAGCTGCGCGCGCGAGCCGTTGTAATGTAGCCGTGATGGCTGGAAACCTATGTATTGCAGTGACGGATCCTAGAAGAGGATTTCGGGCGGTTTCTTCGTATGCCGAGATCTCCGAGATCTCGTGGAAGATGAGTAGTTGACCTGTGTAGTCAATACTTGATAGGGAGAAGGAATAGGCGGGGTGATCCTGTGAAGGATTAGCCGCCGGAAGTCTGGGAATGGGCTGGGACACGGGCTTAGGAGCCCACGGAGCCTGAGAGGCCCGGTAGGGGCGGAGGGGCGCGCTAGTCGCGGGTGCGGACGCTGCCGATGCACGAGACATGCTCGGCATGCTCGGGAAGGCCTCTTGGGACATAAAAGGCGGGGGTCGAGGGCGGGCGGGAGCGACACGATTTGCGTTTCTGCCAGTGTCAATATTAGTAAGACAAGAGTTAGTAATGTTTAATAAGTAAATAGTAAAAAAGGTTAGTAAGAGTTAAAACAACATTAGTAGTGGTTTAAATTTTTTATTCGTAATCTTGCGTCATTTGACTTTATATTATGTAGTTCTTGGGGCAGTTTTGCATTATAGCTTCATTCTGAGGCGCAAGTTAAGTGGTTGAAAATTAAGGAATCATGAATTCTGAGATGTGATGATGATGTGATGAAGCTCTCCGAAATTTACTAGCAAAATGTCCACCATTTTGTTGGAACAATGACGTCATCGCTAGAATTTTGTAATAATAATTTAATTGGTAATCACAGTAATAACTCTTAATAAGGAAGATTGGTTATCAAACTAGAAAGGAATAAATAAGAACTAAATAAATAGTAAAATAAAACGTTATCAGAATTGGTTAAAAAATAATACTTCGCAACTGAAGCGGATTTTGATATATCTCTTCCAGTATTGTAATATAATATACTTCATTGTCCTATTATGAAATTGTATTCTCAGAGAAACGTAATAAAATTCATGTTACGAACAAATATTTACATTATATTGAAATGTTAAAGAATTTTTATTACTAAATACGAATGTTTAATTTTTTTTTGTTTGCTATGGGTAAGATGCTAGTATATTGTATTGAAGCGGCGATAGCTTAGTGTTTAGCATGCTTTCAAATCATATGGGTCGACTAAGGTTCGAATTGTTGCGAATGGAGTTTTCGGTACAGGAAAATATCGCGATGAAGGTATAGTATGGTGATAGGGTTTTTTCTAAGCTTACCTGGCTAACTATCACCTTCTAATGAAAAACTATCTTTCAGCATTTATGGCTATGTTCTAGCAGTTGCACTCGAGAGCCAGTTACCATCTACATAGGTTTAGCTTGTTTACCAGCTTACATCATCTCGTAATCTAACATCATAAATATATAAAAATCCAATCCAGTTATGATTTGATCGATCAATCCATAAAGTCCAATCAAATATAAACGTTAGCCGATACAGAAATGCAACACTGAATTTAGTTGCAATGTATTATCCGTATATGTGACTAGCCCAACTGTCTGAGCGAGAATGTACAGTGTCTCGTAGTTGGTTGCCTTTTAAGGTATTCAGCCAAAGCTGATAGCCAATTGTAATCAAGATCCATGAACAGCCGATTCCTCTAACCAACGGTATTTCAGAACGGAGTACATAGAAGCCAGTCGATGGTATGTCTCCGCTATAGTCAGTAAGTACGGACCTAAGGCAATAGTAACTCCCCCGATATAGTAAATAGTACAGACGCAGGTCAATGGTAACTCCCCCGATAGATATTTTTACGTTTGTACGTATATTGATTTTTATTATAACAACTAGCTGACCCGTGCGACTTCGTCTGCACCAAAACGGTTATCACCGGTTTCAATTATATTTTTAAACCTAAAACCCGATTGCAGCCACACCTACAGTTTCCAATTGTAAATCCAAACTATCAAGGGGCTCACTCAAACATTTACCCAGATGGTATGTGATAAATCTTTTAAAATAAGCCTACAACCCGTTCGTAGCGTCATCTACGGGGTTCAATTAAGATAAAAACTAACCTACAAATATTGGCGGTAACGTAAAAAAATAATTTGAGGGGTCTATGGACCCCAGTTGGAACCTAATTACTTTCCCTTTTTTCTAGACGTTTACTATACAGTCAGTATAGTTTACATTATAAAATATCAAGTTGATAGAGTTCAATTGTAAATTAAACGATAAAAATATTTATAAAATAAATAATAATAAATTAAACACTGAATGATCTGGAATAGTCAAGTTAATAAAAGTTAATACATCAAAAGGTAATTCTTGAGTTGGTTTGATATTGAAATGAAAATTATATGTAGGTCTGTCTGTCTGTCTGTCTGTCTGTCTGTCTGTCTGTCTGTCTGTCTGTCTGTCTGTCTGTCTGTCTGTCTGTCTGTCTGTCTGTCTGTCTGTCTGTCTGTCTGTCTGTCTGTCTGTCTGTCTGTCTGTCTGTCTGTCTGTCTGTCTGTCTGTCTGTCTGTCTGTCTGTCTGTCTGTCTGTCTGTCTGTCTGTCTGTCTGTCTGTCTGTCTGTCTGTCTGTCTGTCTGTCTGTCTGTCTGTCTGTCTGTCTGTCTGTCTGTCTGTCTGTCTGTCTGTCTGTCTGTCTGTCTGTCTGTCTGTCTGTCTGTCTGTCTGTCTGTCTGTCTGTCTGTCTGTCTGTCTGTCTGTCTGTCTGTCTGTCTGTCTGTCTGTCTGTCTGTCTGTCTGTCTGTCTGTCTGTCTGTCTGTCTGTCTGTCTGTCTGTCTGTCTGTCTGTCTGTCTGTCTGTCTGTCTGTCTGTCTGTCTGTCTGTCTGTCTGTCTGTCTGTCTGTCTGTCTGTCTGTCTGTCTGTCTGTCTGTCTGTCTGTCTGTCTGTCTGTCTGTCTGTCTGTCTGTCTGTCTGTCTGTCTGTCTGTCTGTCTGTCTGTCTGTCTGTCTGTCTGTCTGTCTGTCTGTCTGTCTGTCTGTCTGTCTGTCTGTCTGTCTGTCTGTCTGTCTGTCTGTCTGTCTGTCTGTCTGTCTGTCTGTCTGTCTGTCTGTCTGTCTGTCTGTCTGTCTGTCTGTCTGTCTGTCTGTCTGTCTGTCTGTCTGTCTGTCTGTCTGTCTGTCTGTCTGTCTGTCTGTCTGTCTGTCTGTCTGTCTGTCTGTCTGTCTGTCTGTCTGTCTGTCTGTCTGTCTGTCTGTCTGTCTGTCTGTCTGTCTGTCTGTCTGTCTGTCTGTCTGTCTGTCTGTCTGTCTGTCTGTCTGTCTGTCTGTCTGTCTGTCTGTCTGTCTGTCTGTCTGTCTGTCTGTCTGTCTGTCTGTCTGTCTGTCTGTCTGTCTGTCTGTCTGTCTGTCTGTCTGTCTGTCTGTCTGTCTGTCTGTCTGTCTGTCTGTCTGTCTGTCTGTCTGTCTGTCTGTCTGTCTGTCTGTCTGTCTGTCTGTCTGTCTGTCTGTCTGTCTGTCTGTCTGTCTGTCTGTCTGTCTGTCTGTCTGTCTGTCTGTCTGTCTGTCTGTCTGTCTGTCTGTCTGTCTGTCTGTCTGTCTGTCTGTCTGTCTGTCTGTCTGTCTGTCTGTCTGTCTGTCTGTCTGTCTGTCTGTCTGTCTGTCTGTCTGTCTGTCTGTCTGTCTGTCTGTCTGTCTGTCTGTCTGTCTGTCTGTCTGTCTGTCTGTCTGTCTGTCTGTCTGTCTGTCTGTCTGTCTGTCTGTCTGTCTGTCTGTCTGTCTGTCTGTCTGTCTGTCTGTCTGTCTGTCTGTCTGTCTGTCTGTCTGTCTGTCTGTCTGTCTGTCTGTCTGTCTGTCTGTCTGTCTGTCTGTCTGTCTGTCTGTCTGTCTGTCTGTCTGTCTGTCTGTCTGTCTGTCTGTCTGTCTGTCTGTCTGTCTGTCTGTCTGTCTGTCTGTCTGTCTGTCTGTCTGTCTGTCTGTCTGTCTGTCTGTCTGTCTGTCTGTCTGTCTGTCTGTCTGTCTGTCTGTCTGTCTGTCTGTCTGTCTGTCTGTCTGTCTGTCTGTCTGTCTGTCTGTCTGTCTGTCTGTCTGTCTGTCTGTCTGTCTGTCTGTCTGTCTGTCTGTCTGTCTGTCTGTCTGTCTGTCTGTCTGTCTGTCTGTCTGTCTGTCTGTCTGTCTGTCTGTCTGTCTGTCTGTCTGTCTGTCTGTCTGTCTGTCTGTCTGTCTGTCTGTCTGTCTGTCTGTCTGTCTGTCTGTCTGTCTGTCTGTCTGTCTGTCTGTCTGTCTGTCTGTCTGTCTGTCTGTCTGTCTGTCTGTCTGTCTGTCTGTCTGTCTGTCTGTCTGTCTGTCTGTCTGTCTGTCTGTCTGTCCCTGTGAACGCGCATCACTCGGAAAGTACTGAACCGATTTTGATGAAACTTGGCACAGTGATAACTAATGTTACGAGATTACATTTAGGATACTTTTTGTCGCATAAAACGCAATGGATTCTCCAGGATCTGCCTGTTTGTCTATACCTTTAAACACGAATCACTCTGAAAGTACTGAACCAATTTAGATGAAATTTGGCACAGTTATAACCAATATCACAAGGTTACATCTAGGATACTTTTTATCTTATAAAACGCAAGGGATTCTCCAGGATAACGGACGAAAGTAAAAAAAATGTAGTTCATGGTAAGACAGACAGACAAAAATTTTAAAAGGGTTAGTTTTGGCTTCTGTATCGATAACAAAGCCTACCCCGATCAAAATTTTCAAAAAATATTTAATGTACAGATTTGACCTTGCTACAGTTTTATTATAATATAGATATAATAATACAGATGGAAACATTCTGAATTCCAATTACGCCATAAATATTGTATACGTACACTTTTTTGTAATTATTTTGTATTTTGTAATTCTATGTAAATTAACTTCTTTATTTAAGCAAACCCGGTAACTGATGTTAGTTATATAAGAATAGGTCGTCACATAACGTCGGTTACCGCTGTATCCGGGGAAAAGACCGGTAAGGTTTATGTATGACCTTATCGCATCCCCGGGGTTGCTTTAAAAATATGCCTCCGGTATTGTGAACGTAGATGGCATGCCTAGTTTATTGTATTTAAACCCTTTATAAAGTTTAAGCTATATTCGTTTTCGTAAAACTTAATAAATAACTGTAAAATTAAATTATATTAGTAGGTATTTGTTTATTACAGAGAAACGGATGACAGAAAACTACATGTCGCAGGATGCGAATGTTAAGATGCATGTGTGGTGTAAGTAGAATTGATAAGAATGAGTATATAAGAGGAAGTTGAAAATAGCACCAGTGACTGAGAAGTTGAGGAGTAATAGGTTAGCATGGTCCGGGCGTGTCATGAGGAGAGATGAAAACCATCTTCTTCTTCTTCTTACCCTTATCCCACATAAGTAGGATCGGTACAACATGTTTCTCATGTTATGATATATGATTTGGTTTAATTTTTACGATCGGCCGTCTGCCTGACATCAACCCTCCTTGGGATTATTTTGTTGTACCACTGTATGTATGATTACGAATAGTTACGAAGTCTGATGGGCTTTTTTAACCTTAAAATTTTTCGTTCCGGTTAAAAACAAAGTTCTTCCACATTATGGTTTGCATGCTATATTGCCATTTTTTTTTTCATGCACATAGAGTAAAGAAAGACCGACAAAGGTATGGGTGGATTGTGTAAAAAGTGATATGTGTGTAAAAGGTGTGAATACTGAGAGTACATGTGAAACAGGAGAGTGCAAGAGGAAAACGTGCTGTGCCGACCCCATATAGGTGGGATAAGGGTAAGAAGAGGATGATACTATTTTTTTTGTTAAATTTTCTTTTAATGAGTCCCAGAATATTCGCAAATTTATAAACATCCAAAGGCAGTCGCTGTTCACGCCGACCTATATAGCTTCCACGATGAAAGTCACCAACTAGCTGATCTTGAAAATCAATACACTTTAGCGAGTCACCGTGACTGACTTCTTACCGTATTTCAAATGGCCGTGATCCGGTCGTCTATAAGTGTATTATATCGCTTGTATATCTAGCTTGTCTCACTCTATGTTACTGGTTATTTTTCGTAAGGAATATCTTCTATACTATATATAATAAGAATGTATATCTAACGTATTTGTATTTTTTAGATTTTTGTGAAAGAAATTGTTGCAGGTGTATTAGAACAAGTAATAAAATACATCTCAATCATTTTTAGAAATGTATGCCTGGACACGCATTACTGCTAAATTACTGCGTTCACGATAAGACCTTTCCAAGAATCATAAAGAATATCCTCAAGTATCATTTAGTCTAGGTTTTATTGAAATCGGTTCACTCTATCAAAAGTTATTGTAATTTTAATGACGACGCGACTCAAGTACGAGAGAAAAGTAGATAAATAAATAGACTTAATATACTTAATCAGATGATTTTATTAGTCTCTATTTTTTTAAATAAGGTTCCCCGCGGACGAAATTACGGGCATAGCTAGTTCTATGTATAAATAAGTATCCGCTTGCTACTTCATTTACATTTGTATTTTTTTGAATGATCATTATATATCATACATTTGTCGGTGAATGACACCAACTGATGCTGGTCGGCTACAAACATTTCGAAGGACCTGGATTTCAGTATTCATGTACCCCAAGCTAGCAAAAGGTTTGCAGTCAACAATTTGAATCAACTAATCTTTGTTCTGGAATGTCCAGCTTCCCGCATTAGTTCAGTTGACGTGATGATGAGCTTAGAGATGTCACCAGCCCTTATTTTTTTTGGATTGTAGCGCACGGCACGAAGACACTGCTTTTATTGTTCGCGGTCGAACAGTCACGAGCATAATGATTTCGAATTTGATTGTGTGATAATGTGTCAAACTAAGGAAGTGCCCTATTGTGTCGACTTTCGTTCGGTACTGCTTTCTGTTTCATCGGTTCAGTTTGTGAATTTACATTATTAATATAAACTCTACTTACAAGGAGTACCGTATACTGAACATATTTCCTTCGTGTAGCTCTAACGATTTATGTAGCCCAAGTCAAGATAGCTTTCACATAAGAGAGTATTTCAAACTTCTGATATTCTGGTCAATTTAAATGGTATCTTTGAAAATTATAGTTTATGTATTATTCTTACGTAAAAATCTGAATACTAGAAACTGTAACAAACTCGTCGTTCCATGTTTCTGACTCTGTAAAACCAGTATTAGTGGTTTAAATAATAGTGCTAGGTTTTACAACAAAGTCCCAAAGCATATTACCGATTTGCCACTCCACTTCACTTAAAACTATTGTGATGTGTATTGTTTTCTAAATATACAAATGTTGAAAAGATAAACCCGATCGAGATTTTTGCCGGATCTTCTCGAGTTCTGGGTTGTTTGTCTGAACTGGTGGTAGTTTTTGATGTTCATAAGCACCTTTGTAGGGCCTAAATTGAATAAAATGTTTTTGATTTTCAGAAGTTTTATTACTGTAAAGTTTTATTATAATACGTTGAGTAGTTTTTGTTTTATATTGTAACAAAAGTCCATTCAACAAACTTTGTCATTTATAATATGAATACTAGCAAGACTTAAACCACGGTAACTCGAAGCTCGATAACTTGAAAGAAATCTTTGTTCCCGTTTCTTGAAGTCTGTATACCTTAATTGCTCGACTGAGCCTTCCATGAGGTAAAATAATCAGTTTTTCCTTATAAAAAAATATATTTCATTTCTGTACCTCAAATATCTCATTCATTTAATTACTTTTATAACTCAATAATATGTAAAATTAGTCGCTATATCTCAAAAGAAATATAGGTCAGGTGCCGATTTAAAAAATATTGGTGATATGTACATTGTACATGGTATAGATCACACTTGATCAGGGTAAATTTATACTACCCAGGTAATATGAATATCAAGACTAATCAGGTTACATAATTAATATTTGTGGAAACTTAATTTTATACTATTTTTGGACATATTGAATTGGATTATTGGATTATGGAAAATATAGATTTTTTACCATTCATTTATTTTTGACTAATTATAGTCGCAGTGCTAACTTAAACAAATCAGTCTAGTTCATATTTAGCATTGCATAAGAAGATACTAAATGTGTTATCTAATAATAATAATAATTTATTCACTTCAGATATTACATCCATTTTTGTTAGTAAAACTTAGCCTATGTTATATATAATGAAGTTTGAATAAGTATTAGTTAATATTATTCGTATAGGCAAAGGTATGACAAAATAAACGATAATAATAACAAGAATTCTTAGTTATTTCACCCCTGTCACTATAAATTAGGTAACAATTATATAATTAGGTGAATAAATCATCGTAAGTCGAATTTATAAAAAAAAGGTGACTGCTGACAGAATAAAGAGTTCAAAACAATGGAATGATGTTCTTTTTTGAATTTTTAACACAATTATAATATGAATTATTTAAATTTAATAATTTGTAAATTGAAATTATTAACATCACCCTGGTTTTCACATCTATTGTCACTCCGAGCAATGATTATATACATTTTTATACAGTTTATTAATTAATTGAACATATGCTGAACTGCACAATTTCAATACTAAATATTAATATTACATGTACCCTACTCTGATGAAAGCGTAGCTTCAAAAATCGAAACCAAAACACTTTGTAAGTAGAAATCTCTGTAACTCGAATTTGTTTCGCGTCTCGCTGTATATTAGAATATTCGTGGTACTACTATATTTCGAACTGTCTAATATCTGAATAAGACTCTAGTTGTACGAATATCTGAAATTAAAAATCGGACTTTACATTTCATACGAAATTTTCGTTCATATCAATATTACAGATATAACACAAAGAACATTCAATAGGTATTGTCGAACGAATAAATCTTACAACACAAAGCTACGTAACGGTTCTGGAATACCTCACGGTAATCACAAGGGTTCCCGGCTCGGATGTTCTAAAAAAATGCAAAAAAATCTGGTTTCTTAAAGAAATTCCCGGCGATTTCCTCCACGAACAGCGTCGGACAAAAGCGTGGCCTCGTTTAGGGTTGCCAGGTGTCATGTAATGGAAGTAATTTTGGGTTTTTAAACTTTACCAAAATGGTATATATTTTTAATCATAGATAAACTGTTTATATAATAAACATTCATAATTATAAGCTAGATTCCCAGATATATATATATATTTATTTATTTTGTTACGTACTAAAATATATTTCGTAAATTGTAAAAACATTATTTTAATTGATATAAACTCCTACTTCGATAATAAGATACAATAATATACTGTACATATAAGGTATATAATAATATTGTACGTGGGAAATGCTATAAACGTTATCACAGTACTACGATTTTAAAAGGAATGCTTCGAATGTACGGTATTAAAATAACTACTTCATTTGTTCATTCTTTTTATATTCACAATTTATATACACTAATATGCTAGATGTATGAAATAACTTCTACAGATGTAAAAAATAAACTTACATACTGCTAGAATTATGTATTAACTACTATTCTTAACATAAAATATCGCGGAAAACTAGCCAAAATGAAAATTATAACGTCGTTGTGGTGTATTATTTTACGATCCGTCGATTAAGACCAATCGACTTTTAATGTTATTGTGAATATTGCTACAGAGTATCCACAGAATTGTGAACTGTCTAATGTGGCAATTTGTTTAAGACTTACTAGCAAAGAAAAATAAATCCCATACAGAACCTTTGTTCCAGTGGTGTATGTGAACAGGTGTGTGGGATATAGTGATATAGTGTGGTGCCCGAGATATAGTGAATATAGCCATAGAATACAGTCTATATAGCGCGAATAGCGTACTAGAAGGATAGATAATTAGATATATGATACTTTACTTGCCTCAAATGTTTATCCTATTTACACAAATACAGCTAAGTGACATTATACATACATGTTTTAATTACAACAAAATAATTTAGTGATAGATTATTTTCTGATCGTAGATCAAGCGTTTGCACCGATATTTACGTAGGTATATATGAAAATAAGTAAACGTAAACAAACTGAAACGAATCTATTGAATTATATCTATTGTAAAAAAAATTATATAGAACGCTTTTTTTAGATTTTTTTTGGCAATTTCTTCTAGTAGATTGTTACTGGCATTGTCGAGTAGGTAAGTTTCTTGCAATCATTTCAATGAACTAACAAGATGGCGGCCCTCTTGTTAGAACTTTCCAGGGAGTTTTTATGGCAAGTCAGAATCCATGAATATAGAAGGGTATTTTTAGATTAAAGAACGTGGTAATTTGTAACATTATACAGGCAACCCTAAAAGCCTTACAAAATTACTGAAAAGAACTGCTAATAAGGAAAAATTGCCGTACCGCGCCGCCATTGTGTTTAGAAGCTTAATGTTTAGGTCAACGGATGGTAAATTGGTACTGTCTTTAGAGTAATCGTCGAGATTAGCCAGAATAACTAGGCATTACGTGGCCTCGACTTGCTTCGTATTTGGTGGCACAATCGTTTTTGTAACTTCGCTCGGGGCCGCCCTGAAGATAATATTCTGACGTCACAAAACATCGCTGTCAGGCTTTTTAGTTGATTTGAAATGGGTGACAACCATTGAATTAAAATGTACTATATAATATAGCTATTTCAATTTAAACTGTATCGAGTGTATCGCTATTGTAACATTCGCTACCGAAAATGTTGTTGGAAATGTCCAAATAAAATGTACTGAGCGTGAGAAGATTTTCCATCTAAAATACATGTAAATTTAGATTATATTGTTTTTTATTCATATAACTAAGTGCTATTAAATGCTGTCATTTTGATCAAAATTGTAAATTATGCAGAAACACTCTATACATATGAGTGGTGTGATCTACACCTGTCAGATGTTATGAGCAAAGCTAAATTTTGTAAGAAATTTAAGTTTCTTGACGTGGTTTAAAAAAATTCTAGGCTTACACAATACATGTAAATGAAAAGCTTATAGGAAATTTGTTTCACTTAAAAAAACCCTTGAACCGAATTGTTAAGAACAATATTTCTCGAGATATCGTGCATTGACTTTTTCATTGTATTAAAAAGTTAATGGTCAATAATTCATAATCGCTTACATACAGCGCTTAATTCTGAGTAAATTGCAATTTTGCCGGACATGATAACATAAAAAGCAGTTAATGATAGGAATAAAAATAATCTAAGTTTACAGGTATTTTAGATGCGAAATCTTTTTCCGACGGTCCACAAGACGATTTGATAAATGTATGGTACACATAGTAATAACGGATAAATGCCAGTAACGACTTAATGTTTTTATTTTTATTTTCAACAATACCTGTGCAGTATCCTGCCGTTAAGGATTAGGATTTTGCTACTTTGAAGCCTATATTTAAAACGAAAGAAACTTTGACTGATTTTTTATTATATAAATTGTTATTTTGTCTTAACTACTAGAGTTATGTTTTGTATTTCCTGAATACTACTGAATACTCTGAAAAGCCTTTTATCTTTAATATAAATCTGATTAAATTAGGTTCAGCCCGGATAAACAAATACGCTTTAAATATGTTTCATGATGTTTTTATTCACAGAAAACTTAATTTCCCTTGCAAAATATCACTTAATTTCTCTGGCAACGTGTATGAAAAATATCACGACGATCGATTAAATAATTTAAAGAGTGGTAGAGCCACGCTAAAGCTATTATTGGTTTCAGCATGAATGGGTCGGCTCGTCCGGGGTAGTACCACCCTCTCATAGAAAACCGACGTGAAGTAACAGTGCTTGCCATTGTTGCGTTTTGTTCGGTCAGTGAGAGCGCCAGAGGCCCACCCCCCTTCCCCTCCCCTCCCCCCCCCCTCACTCCCTTTCCCCAAACACAGGCTGGTAACGCACTTTCGACTCCTCCGGTGTTGTTAGTGTCCATAGACGGTGGTGATCACTTAATATTAGGTGACCCACAAGTTCGTTTGCCAGTTATGACATTAAAAAAAAATTATTAACGTGTGAAAGTGTAATAAGCAAACACATATTCACATTTATAATATTAGTTCGTTTGTTTTGTAGTTTTATATTCCTCTAATTTTAATTTTTCTAATACAAACCGAAAACCTCATGTCCGCTGTCCAACAAATTATAAAATACCTGTTTATTATCTTTGTTAAAATTGAACATAAAATTTCAAGTCTCATTAATAATATCAAAAAGATCTCGACAGATATAGAGTTTACAACTACCCTTGCCCGCGGTTTCGCCCACATTTATGTATGAAATACATTCTTATATTATATATCTCGAGAATAGTACTTTTTCTGGATATGAGGTTATTCTTTTTGTACCCTGTACAATTTGTATGCAAAATTTTTCATGATCGATTAAGTAGTTAAATTTTCAAAGCATAACAAATAAACACGGACACAGGACAAATACAATCCATATTATTGGTTTTGCATTCAATAAACGACATATATGTATTGTATTGGTCTTTGAATAAATTTATCTTATTCTATTAAAATGGGCGTTCTACAACTTATGCAAGAACTTTTGGCTTATTAAAAATCACAAAAAATATCGTGTTTTAATCCAACTCCAATATAAATATGAAACTTTTTCAAATTTGCATCTCTACATAGAAACTTATTAAACTTTAAAAACGTGGAACAAAATTTAAATAAAACTCTCAAACTATAGATAGATAATTTTATTTATGACATTCTTTACATTTATATATTATTTATTTTAAATTTACATTATATTATTTACAATATAATTTTCGTATAAATATTTAAATAACTTCTGATATTACATATCGTTATATCGTAATTTTTAAAATTAATCTCTATATTTAAATATTCTAAGGAGGACTGTGATAAATCTGTGTGATGATTATTTTAGAACGACAATTCTTACGTATCATGGTTTGCTTTGTGGTGTGAACTAACCAGAATTGATAGTGATAGGTTTGTTTGTGAATTTGCTTTTTTAATGCAAGACATCTAATGGAAACTATTCAGAAATTATAAGTAGAAATATAAATGCTTCATAAGCGCTTCGACAGCGCCTTGTTAAATCTTGGCAAATTAGCAAACGTGATCTAGCCCTGTCAATCCGCCCACATCTAAGTAGCATATAACTATTTCTTTTTCATCACCGATATTGAGAATATGCCATCTGACTTCCACATTTTATCTAAGACATTACAAGGCGTTACAATATTACTTTACGTATGTGTGAGTTATCGTACCATTTTTTTTGTCAAAATATCATGTAGGTAAGGTATCTATAGCTTTTTAGTTATAATATAATTGTCGACAGGACGGTCGGCGGTCACAATTCATAAGCAGTTGCAACCGTCATGCCGGCCTGCAAACCTCTCAGCATATACACTACCGGACTCCGAAGCGCTACAAACTAAAACCGTCAGACTCATGCCCCAACACCCTTCAATCATCCACTATATTATGATTTTCTTTTCGATAGATAACTAACAGAGATATTTTTCACCAGTTAATGCCCGCTATTTCGTTCACGTGAATTTTTTTAACGTTGAACATAATTACTGCCTATTCCCTATGAAAAAGCGCAACAATAAGTAGCTTTGTTAATACTCTGAAAAAATTCTGGCTGCCAGTAAAAATCATAGTCGGTTTTTTTTTAGCGTAGCACGGCAAAGTGACTTTACTGTGCCTGATGGTGAGCACAGTATAATCTAAAAACAAGGGCGACCACCGAGAGTCTCACTATCCGTCACCGGTCGCCGCTGTCATGCCGGCTTGCATAAATGTCTCTTCACTCGGTTCAGTCGTTTCGGAGATAAACCCTGAACAACAAAGAACACTAAACAATAAACGATAGAAACCTTGAATCACCGTCAATAGCAGTCAATTCGCTGACAGTCGTATGTAGTAGCAACGTATGATGACATAAGAAAAAGATACGCAACAACTTCTACAAATATAAAGGTATTATAAATTGTTTTCTGGGTTTTATTGCGTTTACTTTGGAGATATTTTGAATGATATTATTTGATTAACTACGCAGTATCTTTAAAAGATCTAATCCTCAAGTGCAGTTATAGAAACCCCTATTTTCTCAAAGGTAAAACGAATATATGAACCATGGCAGAGTCTTGAAGACAATTCTTCCGCTGTATACGTAAAGGCAGAAGGTTATATGGGGCTCATGGGACCTCCAGGTGTATAGAATGCCATAGGAGTAAGCTTAAAGCGATCGAGTTATGGGATCAGTACATATACAGTTGCCGTTTAGCTTCCAGGTTATCATGAGAGCGGCCATCGACGTTGCATTAAAAAACTCTCGGTTGTCACCGTTATTCATGGATTCCCATTGCTGCATTAAAATATAAGTATAGATAAAAGTGAATATTCTAACTTACGTTTGAATAATAACTTTAATTTGTAATTTTGAAGCTAATATTGTTTGGATCTTTGTTGCGATTCACCGAATGCATCAGGTCTGAGACCGTTCATTTACGAATTAGTTTTAGTCCTCTAGCCTTAGATTTCGGATGGTATAAACTAGATGGTTATGGATGCCTTTTTGATTTTTTGGTTGAATTATTGGTGAATTAGTTTTCTCCGGTAATATTATCTACGTCTTCTTTAGTATACTAAGGATGAATAGTCGTCACCTATGTCTTTCCTCAATTCCCAAGCATACAAAATATCATGAAAGTCATTGTAGACTTTTAACCGTGAATAGGCTTTTTATTATTTATAGGTTAATGTTTGACCACAATCTCATCCGGTGTTAAGTAGCGATAGGTCCCAAGATGCTATTTCTAGACAGTACTGACTATCAAGTGCTGCTGGCAGAACAATGGTAGATGCATAAATGTACAGCGTGACTGTGGTAGCTGGTTAAGCGGGCATTAAAACAATCTCTACCACTATACATTGGTTTGATCACGATGTTTTAGTTAACAGAAATACAAACTTAGTGGATTGACGTCCTATCATTGCTTTAAAACAAGGTAACAAACAAACAATTAAATATATTTTATAATCTCAGTGTTGCGGTTATCACTCTTCCAAATATATACATTATCATAAAACACGTTTATATTGTACAATGTATTGTATATACATACAGTAACTGAGCGTAATTGTAACAATAAACTGTACCAATTGACAACACATTTACAATGAATGAATAAAATATATCAAACAACGGATTGTTAATTCTTGAAACAGATTGGCACATCCGATTAATTTATTATTATAGTTATATATTTTATGTTATATATATCACATACAATTTTCGATTTATATAATTCGTTATTCACTGTCTGTTACAGTTTTGATAATGAAATTTTATTTATAATTCATTCTAATTTGTAATAGAAGTGTTGTTGTTGTCTAGAAACATATAATTATCTTACCCTTATCTCACATAGGAAGGGTCGGCACAACATGTTTTGCTGTTCCACTCTCCAGTCAGATGTCATCTTAGTATTCACACTTTTACACACATATCATTTTTCACACAATGCATCTATATCTTTTTCGATCTTCTCTTACTTCTCTATGCATCCTACTTCATACTCAAAACTTTTCTATTTACATGATTTTCATCTCTCCTCATAACATGTCCATATCATGCTAACCTATACCCGTACGGGGTGTAAGGGGTGTCGATAAACATCATAAGACTTGAGACACCCAAGCCAACGTCACCTGCACGTGGTGCACCCTGCTGAATAACGTACGAGGCAATGGCGAAAGCGGGGTGGTAGAGTTTTACAGCATGACTGGGTCGCTACCACCATGTATATAGCGAAAAAACCTGTCATAGTGATTCGCTTCTGCGGGTCGCGTTTCGGGATCAGACTGTGTATATTCAGTTTTTCGCAGGCCGGTATACCGGATAGCCGCGACCGGCGATGGATAGAGTGTCACTCGATGGTTGCCATTGTTCTTGGATTGTACTGTGCTTACCATCAGGCATAGTGCAGCCACTTTGCGGTGCTACAATAAAATAAAAACCTTAACTTTTCTATGACTGGTGCTATGATATACTCACTCTTAATCTTTTCAACTCTAGTTATACCATACATCCACCTTAACATTCGCATCTCTGCCACATTTAGTTTTCAACATAAATATATAAAATAAAAAAATCGGAATTTATTATAATAGAAATGTCGAAATATGAGATTTCTATTCCGAATTACTTGTTTAGAAAATTATACAGAGATCATTGATGATAAAGCATGATTTTCACGTTACCTCTAATTCGATGTTTTGAAGATATTTTTAATTATTTAATCTGTTAACATTGGTTCGTTTTTATACCTTCAATTAAATACAATCGATGTTTTTATTTACAATATTTTATTAACTATCTACAAAGGTACATTATTAAATATACTATATATTGTAATTTAGATAAAATTAACAATCAATCTTACACAATATTGATTCGATAATGTCCGTGGAAACGTGAAACAACAATCGCCCGCGATTTCATCTTCTTTAAATTCGTTACAATAAAATAGTGCCCATGGCCACCTACCGGAGAGTTATAATAAGGTGGCAAAAATTAATACCCTCTCTGTGAGAAGATGCTTAGCTGTGCTAGTGTGCCAACACTTACCACAGTTGCAAGAATAAGTCTAACGCGTTTCAAGATCATTTGATGTATGCCAGTGACCAAGCAGCAGTTTTTGTTAGTTGTCGCGTTTAGGAATAAGCCTGCAATCGAAAGTGATATATTACTGATATTTTGGTGGTCGAATGTCGTGAAGTTCTTGAATAGTACTACGCTTATTATCAGATATAATGCTGACGCTATCTTTGGTTAAGAAATGCCTAAACGTAGAGAGGTAAAACAAAGGAAGATGAGTAGAAAAAGACTTTGCGAAGTTCGACTGCGGAAGTAACGTTGTTATACTCGTTTTAGTAGCAAATGTGCTGTATTTTGGCATCAAATGTTTAGTTGGCAACACGAGTTGGTTTCTGTAAAGATTTTCTGACTTAGTCCTTACAAGTGATCATTTACGTATTATCACCGGCTTTAGTTAAAATTGCGGCCCATTTTGAAGTTTATTATAATTTAGTATAAACTGTAGTAACCAGTATAATTTCGCAATATTAAAATTGATTATCGGAAGAACATCTAAAATTTTAACAAACGGTTTTGAATGAGCACTTGCTAAAATTAAAATTTCCAATGATATAAACAACATACTGAAAAGCTGGACATAAAAATACTTTATGATATACATAGAGTTATAAAGTTAGGGACAAATTGCTACTTAAGAATCATCATCAGTTTGTAAGAGACCCACTATATGGCCATAGGCTTCTTCGCAAAGGAATGTATAGTTATAATCACCACGCCAGCACACGACGTATTGGCCATTTCGAACTCTAAGAAATTCAGTTCTATGTTTTTCCATACACAAGAACATTTCACAGATTCAGGTCAACCGATAGTGTTACCAATTTAAATTAATAGATATACGCGAATTCTGAAAAATTCGATGTTACATGCCGAGATTGGAACCTGCAGTAATGATATTTATACGATTAGACAACTTCACTAACACACTTTATAATGACAAGAATAGTTTAGGAAAAGTCATATCTGTAGTCAAAAAGAGTGCACAAATCGTTGATTATTAGAAGAGATATGGTATTATTAAGGACCGTAATATAATGATATTTTAATTTTCTATTCACTTACAAGATACAATAGATTCTAATGTAACAGACATTATCGAATAGATGAAAATAAATTGAAACATTCACAGCGTTAGGTAATTTCTTATAAATAAATAGTTTATGCACCCCACTATATCACTAGGAAAGGCACTCGAGTCAAGAATACAGACAACGTCCACACAACTCTGTTCATTTCAAGATTGCCGCATCTACTTTTGACAGCATCTGGAAAACATAAATGGGATTAGAATTTGAATGGCCGTTCTTTGAGCACATAATTAATTGTATTTTTCTTTTTTAAATAATTTTGTATACCCCGTAGCGTATAGTCATGCAAAGTCAACCGCACCACATGTTAAGGGACAATGATCTAAGATGGTCTAAGGTGGTAACAAGCTAAATCTAGAGGTCGACTGGCTCCAAAATGCAATTGCTAAGACACATCAGTGGTTTCAGCTAATGCTTGACGACAAATTTTCAACTTAAGGGCGGTAACTAGCCAAATGAGCTTAGAACAAGGTTATGCAATGGCTCAATTACAATGTGTTTGTTCGTTGAAAGCCTTGGCTTGTTTGTAAATATTTTCAATCTTATGCGAATCTTAAGATCTATAGATAAGGTTCGTTATCAGATGCTGATAGTTTTATCCATTACAAATGTACGCATGTATTCATTTGATTTATCGAGTATTACTTTTGGCTTAATAATCACTCTGTAGTATAGTCCTTAGATACCAATAAATAATTTGATTCGAATGCCCTTTGAATTAAAGTACTTTGTATGTTATTAAAGCAACATGCCAAACATTTTAACTCTATAATAATATTTGTTTGCTCGCTAAAGAAAGAAAAAAGAAAGAGAACATATATTTAGTATACTAACTAGAATTGTACAACGACACACGATAAATAAGTATTGCATGTATTTAAATAAATACTTATCTCAGCCTGAGCCTGGAGGCTTACAATCGCAAATATTGCAGCGTTGATATTTTGTCAGGCCCCTATATCTATAAATTCAAGGACGGATTAAAACAATATATAAATAAAAAAAAATTAAAACGTAATAATCGAAAAAGCAAGAGAATGTAATATAACTTTATAGAATTATTACGATAATTTGTAACTGAATGTGTGTTACAATAAATTTTCATTTTGAAATTACGATATCGTAAATTCAACTAGCAACTCTTATTTTTACCCTAATGCTTATAACGTATAAAAATATAAGGTTTTATATATAATATAAGGTAATATATTATATATACGTCAAATTCTCTCCAAGCTCTTAAAGATTTTAAATAAACTAGGAGCTGCTGGAAATTTTAACAAGCATAACGTTTCGAGTTATAACTTGTTTGCTCCATCCTTTAATCAGCTTCATTTTATATGCTCTCTATTAACTTCTCTTGTTACTCGAATAACAGTAAACTTACTATTATGCTGTATTTTACAATAGCATTAAGGGGTGTAAATAATTTTCTTTCTTTTGCTTTCTTTCTTACATTACAAGGGTTAGCTATATTTATTGTCTTAATAGATTGTTCCAGAGGGCTCCGTAAGATATTAAATATAACGATAAGATCAAGTAAAAAAACGTATCTTCATGATATTTATGCATAATACCCTCTGGAAGAAATTCGAGCCAAGTAATTTGCATAACAAATTCGAGAAATTCCAACCGTGTTGTTTTTATTTAAGACGTTTTATCTTCGTCGTTTTCTGTATTGTTATTTTTATTGGAGATTAAAGATTCAATTGAAGGAAGCGATCTTGAAGACGTATGTATGTAGTTGAATCTTCAGAATGCTGCTTAGGAATATTTGTAAAAAGTAATGCTATAGTTTGGTTCGTACAAATGTATTCCATTGATTTATCCCTTCATAATTGAAATAGAGCAAATGGTTTAATCCGTGTAATTTATATCGATTACTCTTGTTTCTTAAGTTTTGTTTTTTTCCATAAATTAAATATTATAAAACGTAAGAGCCCTCTAAAAGTACTATAATTGAGCAATTATATTGCCGTTTTCAGATATTTAGCAAACAAATATCTAAAATATAATAAGCTAAATAATACAACCATGCCTAAATTTTGTTTTAATTTTGAAAACAAAATCTTAATTTTCAATAAAGAACTGAAATTGTCTATTTTATATAGAAGAAATCTGTTTGAGCTGCAGTTGTCTCTCTCGAACTCTATTTGATAGTTCAGGGTAGAGTTCAACAGCAATAGACTCCTATTTTAACCTATTATTCAAATATCTTACAGACCCTTTTACCTCTTGTGAATGTTTTTTACGTTTTGAGCTTTTAGGTGCTCATTTGTTGCAAGAGTGGATTGATTAAAGTATTTGGTAACGGATATACTTCTTTAGGCTATACCAATGTAATGTTACCGAATTATTATAAACTATCTGCATTAATTATGGGCTATTTTTTAATAAAAAAAACTGTCACTACTACAAAGATTCTATAGGCTTGCTACCGCTGTTATGTTATGGCTATTAGATTTTATTTTTAATGTTTAGCCTCTATGGAAACGCTAAATGATATTTAAACTAGATAATTTTCTGCATAGGCTTCTACATGTAAAAGTCTTGTCCGAATCGGTTCAGCTGCTTGAGATAATAACCCGGACAAACATTTCAATTTTAGTGTAAGAAGGACGAACTTGCTATATTTTTTCACGCCTTTTGTTTACCTTCCTTGTGAACTTGCTGTATTTTTTACGGCTTTTGTTTGTCTTCCTTGCAAACTTGCTGGCTTTTCTTCTGGCCTTTGCTTACCTTCCTTATGTTAATACATCCATATTTCAATACTACTTATAAAGTTCTCTAACATATTGATAGTCTTTATATCTCCTTCAACTAAAGTATCCATATACCATTTTGTATTGTCTTCAATGACAATTTCAGTATAAAATGCGACAGTAAAACGAATATTACTTTACAAAAAACTAATATTATTTTATCAACTGAATGTTGCGACTTTTATTTCTACCCTCGACGTCTCTTTACGTAATAAAAACGAGAAAAATCCCTCTCAAAGCGAAAGACGAAACAGCGTCCGTTATTTAAATTGCTCGAAATGCTTTACATTTTTATATTTCCTTTTTGAGTCTTGTCTTGTACATGCTATATTCGTAAGAAATATTTTTATTACATGCTTATGACTGACTGCACTGATTGTGTGTGATTATCGCTATCTTCTGTTAATTAGAGTTTTGGAAAAAATATTTTCTTTTTTTATAAGTGAAAGGATTATTTTAATATATAAGATCACCAATAACGGTTAGCGTTCGTAGTCACGTGACTCTTTTAAAATCGCATATTGTTAATTTCAAGTACATTAAAACACATTATATATAGATGGCGATTCTTCGCAATAAGAATTGATTTATAAATCGATCCGAATCGTGGTATGTGGAATCGATATCGAATCATGAAAAATCGATGTTCTAGACATCGATAATCCAAAAATTAATCTCTTACATTTCTTTTCTTTTTGTGTTTTGTTTTTAGATTTTCTTTAAATTATAGATTGTTTTATGTGGTATTATTTATGTATGAGTTTATGTTTATTTAGATACAAAAAAATCGATCACGGTTTTATAGTGTCAAAGATTGAGTCATAGGATCGAATCGATGTTTGATATTCATTAAAATTATTCATTTTTCAAGTCTAAAAATCGAGTAATCGCAATCCCTGGTCACATTATTAAACACAGTTAATCTTTAAACAAAAACTGTATTTTTAAAATGTACCAAGCAGCGGATACAACCAATTTAATACGTATTTATTCAAAAACCAAACTACCTATGATTTACAAATGTTTCCCTTATAAAGAAGTTATTCCGAAGATGTTTTTCTAAAAGGAGATATTAAAATAACAACAACGTTAACTGCGCAGTTATTCGCTTTATTGAATCTGAGACTTTCCGTAATTCCATTAAAAAAATTAAGATGAAAGATGTCTGATACCAGTTCACCTTCTTTGAGAGAGAAAATGTAATTTAGACGTATATTTGTAATTCAAGTTTTGCGAAATAAAACTTTGTGCTTCAGGACCTTTTTGAAAGAAAATAAGGAGGCATTACGAATAGAAGTTATTATGAAATTTTGAATTTCTTCTTTGATTAAATTGTTTTGGTAATTTTCATTCCTTTGCCAAAATATCATTACATATTATTAAGTGCGAAGTCTTTCCGTTTATTTGTCTACTTGTAATAATAATCATTTATCCGTGATACGATTTTAAAATGTATATTCATTTAGGTAAATACGGAAGGAATAATAGCAATAATAAAGCTGAGAAGAATTATTAATATTGCTTGCTTTTGCAATATAATTTTTTTTGTTATAATATTTATATCCGAATAATTTAATGGTAGCGTATTCGGACAAGGCTTTAATAAATATACTTTTCGAATAAATTGGAGCTGTTTATCAGGAAACATCGAGATGAAACTATTTGTTGATGAATTTTGTAAAGCTCGCAAGGGAAGTTACTGCTCTCAAGTTGCAAATTTGTCGCCAAGCACCAATAGGTATATTCTGGCAGCTGTTCTTTAGAGCATATCCTTCTCTAGGCTTAGCTAGGTATGATTTTAGGTCACGTCGTCATTTGACATCAGTTATAATTGTGTATAAACCTCTGAAGTATACATTTTTGTAATCACAAATATTCGTCTCGCTATGTAAAAAACAAATAAAGACAAACCACTTACTATTTTTACTAAACATATAGGAGGATATGTGAGGCCGGCTCGCGACGTACAGACGGACCGACATTGCTCGCTCGTGCGGCGGCCGTGTCGCAACAGTTGCGCGACAACGTAGCGATAGGTAGCCTCGGTGCGTCGGGTAGTCGTCCGGGTATATATGCAAGGTCCGCCACGAAGCCCGTAGCCCGTCCCCATCAGCACCCGATACATGTGTCTCGTTCGTTATTAAGGGATCCTGAAGATAAACCAGTAGTGTAGCAATCAACAGACTTCATCATCAGGACATCATCTATTCCATATTATAAATAGGAAAAGTTTGTGGTAATCTCCGGTACTACTTGAGATATATATGATAGGTCTTTTCTCAATTGTACCCGGTAGGTGGAGTTCCAATCGAGTGCTAGGATTTTTTAAGATTTTTCCGCAGTTGCAAATACTATTACAACCAGTAATAACCAATTTGGCGCACCTGCGTGGCTCAGCTAGTTCTTGATATTGATAACGCAGTACTTGTTTAAATTGTCTTTTTATGTATGTTTCACATAAAATTACTTTAAACTTTAGTAAAAAGTTTGGTCAATTGCTGAAGGAGAAATTGGGCTCGAGTACCCGTGGTCCAAAGAAGATACTTGAGTGTAGAAGTTCATTTCATATATCTTCATCTTTCCCTCATATTAAAAATTCATTACGTTGACGATTACTGCGAGTGGTGGACAAAAGGATATCATAACTTAATTTCAGGGTCTTACCAAGTTTTCATTAAAACTATTAAGATTTGACATTAAACTATTATTTTTTTAATTACATTACTAGCTTTGCTGATATCTACTATTTGTTTTATACTCATAATATTGTCTTATTTATATCTTAGCACGTGAGGAATAAGTTCACATTATTGCCACCAACTGTCATCATGACAGGGTTACAGTGTTCAGAGAAATTAATATCAAACTACTAAGGATATTCAGCTAGCTACTACGCTCAGATTGGAAATTTGTCACTGATTACCTGTCGGTTATTTTCGACAACCGAAATTGACAGCTCATTTCCCTTTTAGATTTAGGATGGTGTCACCACTTTTGGCGATTTAAAATTAGATGGGATCATGTTCAGACGTCAGCTTAATCCCAGTAAAAATATCCTAAAGGGTAAATGAATTTTTATTATCAAGACCAAGTAAGATATAGATTTAAATTTTCACTGAACAAAACATACTGACCCTTTCCATGAAATTGCTAAAGGTAAAAATGGCTAATCACGAAAATTCTCATTAATTTCGTTTGGACCCTTTTGTGAGGGATCAGGGGGGTGACGACCTCAATAAAGGAAATTAAACGTTATGCTGTGAAAATCATTGTACGCACTCTCTTTTAAACGAGACCTTTGTTCGGTGTTGTACATCAATTTCTTTTATCTATTTTCATGCTCCACTGATGAACGATGAATAAATAACACTTCTCTACAGGCTTTGTGACAGCAATTTGTAAAGTTATGTTCTACTTTTGTTTTATTATGTGTTATTTCAGTGGATATTCTACTAAAAATACTTCAGCTAGGAAGCAAAAGGTAAGAAGGTTAGTTTTATTGTTAGTGTCAAAGTCGATGGAAAACTGCCAAATGACAGTACAATGGGTCCATATGGTTCATCATCATCATCATCATCAGCCTGTAACTGCCACTGCAGGAACATAGGCCTCTTCACGAAGGTAGGTATGGGCATAATCACCACGCCAGCCTACGACTTATTGTCGATTTTAAACTGTGAGAAATCCACAGTTCTGTTTTTCCCAACATATAGTAGTACTAAAAGAACATTTCTCAGGTTCAGTTTTCCTCACGATGTTTTCCCTCACCGTCAGCCGATAGTGTTACTAATTTAAATTAGTAAATGTACGCGGATTCCGAACAATTTGTTGGTACATGCCGGGGTTCAAACCTGCGGACATCGAAATGAAATTCCACCGGTCAAGCCACTAGGCGACCACGACTACACACGATATGGTTCACCACCACCATACAGCAGATGTAATATTCACAGCAGTGATACGCCTAGGCGTGTAGTTTTCGGGATTAGCTGGTGTATGACCAGCAACATCTGTTCCCGACTGAATCGCTACCAAAATATTTTTTTGGTTTGTTAGGTTTCGGTATCAAACAGTGGTATATCTAGCTGCTGAAAGATTTGCAGGGAAGCATGACAGAAGATAAGTGATGGATTGTAGATATCTCGGTGGTCGCCTTCGTTTTTAGGTTGTAAAGTACTTTTTACTCGTACTACGATAAATAAAATAAAGGATTTGTAATAAACATGTCCATTTAATGAAACAAATGAAGAAAGGCAAGAATTTAATGTAACTGAAGTAATAGATATAGCAAGAAAAACAGTATAGATTATAGATTAAAGAATACAATGGCACTGGATATTGCTCAGACCCTGTTTGAAATTCTACGAGTGTGAGTTTTAGATTTTTTTTAAATGGTAATGCATAATGCTCGATTGAATATTATTCGAGATTTGGATGATTATCAAATCGGTGCGCAAAATCAGTCACAAGCGTATATTCTGAGATATAAACTACATTTGTAGTCGAAAGCTATCTTATACCAAAAGGCTTCTATAATATTAACTTTCTTATGTTGCCCAAACACACTATTGATTTAGGAAATGATTTTAACTTCAGCTTTGTTAGACATAGGAATATATCCAAACACTTTACGCTATAATAAGATGCGCAGTTCTTAGCGTTCTATAGTTTCAGCACGGCTGTCGGTTTCAACGTGTTGTAGCAAGTGGATAACTGGCAAGGCTTGAAACTTGCATTTCAAGTGTAGGTTTAAAGGTCATCAATGCTCACGTGCAGTGCCTAGATTCCTATGCCTGCCTTGCCAAATTTGCTGAGACCTTAGTAAGATCGCGTATAGGATAATCGCTTCAATATGGATTTCAAGATAGTCCTTAATAGACCAAGATCCTTTAGTACGTTCTATAAGAAATTTGCAGGAATACTTCTCGCTCCCAGTATTACTGTGTATAAATTAACCTCATAGCCGTTTTAGGTAATTACTTTGTTAGATTATAATAGTTATTTTATTTACTATATGGTCTTTAGTTTGATTCCCATGGTGATCTATACCACCTTTAAGTTCTCTGGAGTATAAAAGTTATGTAAAAATAATGTATTTTATAGAAAAACTAACTAGCCCGTGATCAATAAAATCCAAGAATGTTTAATATGAAGTTTCAAACTACTCGACTCCAATAACAGTCTACAGAACTGTATTAATATCGCATTTGTGAAAAGTCAATTCCATTGTAAGATGGAATCTCAACGGTTGGGATAGCGTATAAAAATATCTTTATAGCGCCATAAAACGTCACGTTATTGGACCTTATCCATAATGCGTATCACGGATTAAAATTTGTTTTATGATTTCTCTATTAACTTCAGTTTATAAAATTGACTAAGTATAGAATCAAAAATCTTTATATGGTTGGTGTATTGGGATTAGTTATTTACTGATGGTATAAAATTATCGACTATCGACGGACCTTATAATCTTATTTGGGTTTTTTTTCGTACTGAGTACGTTTTTTTTTTTGTAATTAAAAAATATTAAGGCCATTAATCGAAATAAAATTTATCTCTCATGTGGAAAATTATACATTAATACCAACTTCCATGAAGATCGGTTGAGTAATTTTCGAATTCATCGAGGACAAACATCTTTAGACTGGATTTTTATATATTTAGAGATGAGCTTACACACTATATACTATACGAAGTTCCGTAGTATAAATACTTAACTATACTCATTTTAGTATACTACTAGACCCAAACAGCACTTATACGTACCTTATATACATACCCATACATATATACCTGCTTTACGTTTAACGCGTAACGTGTAACGAAAGTTTTTCTCTACCGTGCCATAAGAATTTATTTGAAAAATGAAATTATAAAATACCTACCTCCTGTGGTTCTGAATCCACGAACCAATCTATAGTAGCCGCTGGCAGTGAATAGTCGGAGGTACAGTTAACAAATGCTTGTTCACCCACTTGGACCAATGTAGGTAGACCCGTGATCAACGGGTCATACTCAGGCAGTACTGAGAACAAACGGTACATTATAATTGTTTTACTTCTGCAAATAATAGCTTTATTAACCCGATAAATGTGGATACATATTATTCGTTGTAGTATAAGGCAGGGGCATAATTTATAAGAAGTTATAATACTACATACGTAACAATATTAAACATTTAAAATACATTTCAATATACCCATATCTCCATTAACTACATAAACCAAAAGGATTTATTTTACAATAATAAATATGTGATAACAATGAGCCTTAGTGATCGGTCTATTAATCAATTTCATATTTATTATCTGTACTTACCAGACAGCGTCATGTTAGCTGACTGTCTGTCGACAGCAAACCGTGGTCCTTCACTAGACACCTCACACGTGTACCTCCCAGTACCTCGTTCAGGTCGGACGGTGATCAGACAGGCGTGGATGTCGCAGGAACTGTTAATCACAGCCACCCCACTGCTATTGAATGCTCTCGTCTCATACTGGGAACAAGAGATAATTTTAATCTGCCAATTTATACTATTGGCATCTTTGTGAATACATTTCTTTTTATTAGAGCCATACACATTGTACAATGTCAAGAAAATTTAATTATATGAATATAACTACGTTGTAGACAGAGGTGCTCTCTACCAGGCTAATAAAACCCTCAGCTTTCCACAGAACGAAAGAATACAACAGAATATACTCTTAAAAAAAATCGTGTGTAGTTTACACTCGGTAGAAGTGACACTTAGTATTCTGTATTTTTTAAGAAAATGAGATAAAACACTATGGAGGTGGTAAACATTAGTATTCGGCAATATTTTGTAATATTTTAATATATATAATATTAACAATGGTAATAATACACAATACATTATAATTTTTTTAAAGCGCGATAGTAGTAGAATAGTTTTTCTATTCTATACATATACTTTTCAGATTTTTGTAAAAAAAATGTGTCGTGTCTTGGAATAAGTAAGTAATAAAATACATTTCAATCATTTTCAGAAATGTCATCTATCTATCTATACTATAATAAAACTGTAGCAAGTCCAAATCTGTACATTAAATATTTTTTGATTTTTTTTTATGTGATTTTTTTTTGTTATATAGGTGGCAAACGAACAGGTGGGTCACCTGATGTTAAGTGATCACCACCGTCCATGGACACTAACAACACCAGAGGAGTCGCAAGTGCGTTGCCACCCTTGGGGGGAAGGGTCAGGGGAGGGAGAGGGAGAGGAGAGAAGAGAAGGAAGGGGAGGTGGGCCTCCGGCGCTCTCACTGACCGAACGAAACGCAACATTGCAAGCACTGTTACTTCACGTCGGTTTTCTGTGAGAGGGTGCTACTACCCCGGGCGAGCCGACCCATTGAATCATAATCGGGGTAGACTTTGTTGTCGATATAGAAACCAAAAATAATCCTTTTAAAATTTTTGTCTGTCTGTCTGTTGAACTAATTTTGACGAAACTTGACACAGTGATAACTAATATTACAAGGTTACATCTAGGATACTTTTTGTCCAATAAAACGCAAGGGGTTCTCCAGGATAACGAAAGACAAAATTTGTAGTTAATATAACTAGACTTTTTTGCGACACCTTAATACAATAGCCAGCAATGTTGGAATAACGAGAATTTTAGAAAAGCTGGTTCTTTAATATGAAGATATATTATGCCCTTCTAAACAGGATTCAGGACACCTGGTAGCAGGTTAACGTTGTGTTTTTTAATGAGCATCACACTTTTATAGGCCATAATTTTGATTTATAATTAATTTTAGGAACATTTTTTTTTCAATAACTTTTAAATGCTTTTTTTCTGTAAACTAATAAATTGCACTAATAAACGCAACCTTTACCGGCAACCAGGTAGCCCGCACGCTGTTCGGAAGAACATAAAGATATATAAAAAACTGGCTTATTGAAATTCACTGTCGAAACCGTTGCTAGCTCTTAGACGAATAGTTACAGGCAAGTGACAGTTGACGCGTCGTGCTCATATCTTTTTATTATTTATATTTTTCTTCAATACAATGGAGTGTAAAAAAGTTTTAATACAAGTTGAAAATAGTTATGATATTATTCAGTGTTTAATTTATCATTATTTATTTCATGAATATATTTTATCGTTTAATTTACAATTTAACTCTATCAACTTGATATTTTGTAATGTAAACTATACTGATTGTATAGTAAACGTCTACATAAAATGGAAAGGAACTTCGTTCCAACTGGGGGTCCATAGACCTCTCAAGCTTTCTTTACATTACCGCCAATATATGTAGGTGAGTTTTAATTTTAATTGAACCCGGTAGATGATGCTACGAACGGGTTGTAGCCTTATTTTAAAAGATTTCTCACATACCATCTGGGTATACGAGTATGTTTGAGTCAGTCCCTTGATAGTTTGGATTTACAATTGGAAACGGTAGGTATGGATGCAATTGGTTTTTAGGTTTATTAAAAATTTTCGCGTTTAAAAATACAATTGAAACCGGTGATAACCGATTTGATGCACACGAAGTTGCAGCTAGTGAATCATATTTTCGAGTAACATTTAGTCTGTGTTTCATTGAAATCGGTCAGGTATATTAAAAGTTATTGTAATTTTAATAATGACGCGACTTAGGTACGAGAAAATAGTAGATAATAATTAGACTTAATACATTCAGATGACTTTATTAGTTGCTGTTTTGTACATCGGATTCCTCGCGCACGAAGTCAAGGGCACTGCTAGTTGTAAATACGTTTGCTTAAATTCTCTCATTTAACACTAGTTTCAAGTTTGAAGCGGTCTGGACCCGTCGGGTACTAATCGAATTAATTCTCTGCGCCATAAAAATAAAGTATGAATTATAATGAGCTTCTAAAGAAAACGGTATTTTTATTGAATTTTCTATACTCGTATACTTCAACTTCATAAATGATTTGATACATCAATCATACTGTAGTAGAAGCTGTCATAACATGAATTTTGCAAATCATTATAATTTAGCATTTCAAGGTACCGAAAGATGATAATCTCAATTTACGCGTGTAATAAGGAGACAATGTTTCATATATCTAATCATGACTCAAGTGGAAATAGACTTTACTTCTAGTGGAAGTCATGTACGCTAGTATTATAAGTCTTATACGCTATGATAATCGACAACTAGCTTCTACCCGCGACTTCATCCGCGTAGAATAGCTACTTTGGGCTAACGGCAACTTTAACTCGCGACTTCGTTTACGTTGAAGGTGAAAACATTTTTAAATAAGACGTTAACCCCAATTTTGAAACATTCTTCATTGGTGCTCCGCTCCTGTTTATCTTAGTCTGATGATATATAGCCTATAGCCTTCCTCAATAAATGAGCTATTAAACACTAAAATACTTTTCAAATCAAGTACACACACTCTTCAGCTTTAGCAGTATAGATATAGAAATAAAATCCACTACATGACATTCCAACATCCCGCGAAAAACACCAATTGAGAACAGTTATTATAAAATAACACGATCATATAATTCGTAGTTGATGTATAACCGTTATCAACACTTTAGTTCCATCATCTAAATCACCAACCGAACCTGAACCGTCCAATCGTGGCATCAATTGATTTGTATCTGATAAATGAAGGTACAGTAACCGATTTCGCATCGAACGAGCCCTTCGATGTATGAATTATTCACACGTGAATTATGACGTCACGCTTGGGCAGGTTGTTTAATGTTTCAGAAGTATTCCTACCGCCGTGCTTTAATACTGGGGCCATTACACGAACGACGTAACGAAATTATGAAGACGACGAAAGATTGGAGATCCTTGAGGTATTTACATGAAAAAGAAGAAATTTGTTTGATCACTTTGTATAACTTCAATTTCATATTTCATAAAATCATATATCAATATTCTTAATTATATTTGCCATCTCGTTTTCTTTTCTATACGTTAATTTTAGTTTTTATAAATGAATTTATTTTCACTTTTGTTCTTTCTTTGTGTAAAGTTTCTCAATATTTACTTTTACATACTTTTAATTTTGCATTATTATTATTAGTGTAAGTTGTATCGATGTGATAACGTGTTGTAGGTTTTCAGGCTAGTTTAGTTCTTTTCATTATTGATATTATATTATTATTCATCGGACTGTTGACCGTTGCTTTATCCACACTTGTAATGGCATGGTAGGGGAAATTGGCGCTATTCGCAAGTTCTTAAAAATTCGTAAGTTTTAGTGTTTCACTAAAACTTATTAATTAACGATGCGGTCTAAGATGGTGAACACGATAAACTTGGAGGGAGCTGGCTCTCAACTGCAGCTGCCGGAACACAGCAAAAGATGCTTGATGTCACATTTTCAACTTGCGAGTGGTAGCTAGTCAGGCAGACTTAGAAAAAACCCTACCATTTTGCAAAAAAGGCGCTACTAATACAAATAATTTAATGCATATAAGACAAAGAAGTTTCACTTACTTCGCGTGTACACACTAATACACGCAATATATTTTTCTTTTAGGGTTTGATGAATTTGATACATTTATTTAAAAGCATAATATTGCATTCTTCCTCTCGGACCCTAACATACCCAATTACAGGGTTAAGAGATCTCATTTTCAATGAGCTCATGTAAGTATTTTTAAAATTCTATTGGTGGCAAGCGAACATGCGGGTCACCTGATAGTAAGTGATTACCGCCATCCATGGACACCTGTGACATGAGGGGAATCACAGATGCGTTGTCGACCCTTGAGAAAGGAGTAAGCTCGTTTCTTGAGAGTTTGCAAATTATATTGGTCAAGAAGCGCTGCCGCTGGGAGTTCGTTCAAAAGAATTGATCGTCTATCTATATATGTTTTGTAAAAGACACTATGATATAATTCTGGATGGAGTTTTTTGTGTATTTCTTAAACTGTTATTATGTGTTTTCCCTATTGTTGGCGAGACGGGACCCAGCACTTGCAAACTCGATTTATAAAATGAGTTTCCTAACTGTCCTGCAAATTGCAATGCCATGGTGTCGTCGTTTCCATCGAAATTTCCACTGACCTTTTTTACAATATTAATAATCTTTATATACATACATAAATCAGTACCCTAAAATTATAGCACACTCTGTAGTAGGACGATAGGTAATAAATTACAAAGCTGAACGAGTGTATTTGTAACCGCAAACCAAATAACACAAACCAAACCGCTGTTCCACTTTGAATATATTGAACATAAAGTAAGTGAGCTATGTTATTCGAAATTAACTATGAACTTGAAAGTACTAGATTTTTCAAAAACACTATTTCTTATGAGGAACATTGACATATATGAAGAACGTGGTGATCTAGGATTTCTAGTTTTGATAACAGTGGAAGGCATTAAGAAGCTTAATTGTATTCATCATCATCGATGCGATCAACCCTATTATCTTCGAAAGATAGAGAAATCATAACCATACACTAGGACTGCAAAAAATAGAAAAATGAGTTCAAAATTAAATTAAAATACACTTTATTCAATTTAGACCCAGAGAAGGCGCTTATGAACGTCAAAGTTACCACCGATTTGGAAAACAATCCAGCCATCGAGAAGCACCGGTAAGAAACTCAATCTGGTTTATCTTTTCATGCCGTATATTTTCACAAGTCGTAAATAATTATTTCCATTTCCAGACGTCATAATCGTTCTCATATTGATCCACTCTATAATATCTTTTAGAGGTTAAAACCAGAGTGACGTGTTTCTTTAATCCATTATCCGGCAAATCGGTACCTAATGTGATTTGGGACTTTGTTTAAAACCTAACACTATTACCTATTGATTACTGTTATTGACCAACAGTCGCCATTATAAGCTATTATACTTATGCTGGTCATCAATACACACGTCTGAAGTTAGCAGATAAAAGACGACACGCCGAAGTAAGTCACAATTGTCGATTCTTCATCATATAAACACCGTAATCAAATAATTCAATTTATTATACTCATCAAAACATAAATCGGTATTGCTGATATGATACTGAGACGCTAAATGAAGACAGTAAAGCCAGGCTTATAAGGGCAGCGCGATTAAATTATTCACACGTGAGTTATGATGATACGCCTCGGGAACTCGTTTAATGTTTCAATAGCACTTGTGTAGCTGTGCTTTTATGTTAGAGCCATAAGGGCGGCGTATTTGATTAGATACATATAAGCAAACTGTGTTCTTTTAAAGTTCAGCTCGATTTAGTGAGTTTTATATTGTTAGTTCGTACGTTTAGTTCACATTTAAACGTTTTTGAAGTGAAAACTTATTTAAGTGAACTGAGCAGTATTTTTGATAGGAGATACATTTATAATTTCGCGTCATGTCATAGTAAGCATGATCGATCGTATTGCGCTTGCGTCAGAATAGCGACGCGTAGTATAGAAGTCTATTTACATATAATATCGATATTTTGTATTGAGATTGAGGAGAGCAACATATATTAATTATAAACTGTATAAAAATGTACATAATTATTGCTCCATATGCCAATAGATGTACAAACCAGACTAATGTTTATTATTTCCACTTTGAAATAAGGGAATTTAAATAATTCATACTATAATAAATTTCAAATTTCAAAAGAGAGCACAGTTATTCCATTATTTAGATTTGCCACATCTACCGGCACTCCTTTTATCTGCCTCGACTTTTTTTACACGTAATTTGATATACTATATCCTAAAGCATTCATTGAAATATTATACTGTAAAGCGTGATTTTCTGCAAATATACTTGCATTTATATTGTAATGCATTAATGTTGTAGTTTAGAAGCACTACGCGCAAACATGGGCCAACGTAAATAGCAACTTTGTTTAATACTAAACGCAAACTCAAAACTTTATCGCATATGAACGCAAAACTACCACCGGTTCATAAAAAACCCAGTCATCAAGAAGAACTGATAAAAAACTCGATCTGGTTTATCTTTTTAACATATATATAACTAGCTGTACACGCAGCTCCGCACGCGTTTTTTAAAATCGTATTAAAGAATTATAGAATTGTGAGACTATGTACAATTACAGAAACGCTCTTTAAAGACAATTGTAAGTACGACGCGCACGCCACTAAAAGTAACATGTAACGTGTACATTAGATATATAAATACAAAGAGCGTGCCAAATGAGGTTTGTCATCAGCATAATATTTGGAACCATAACCAACCATATAACTACCTCAGTGCTCACTTACACTGTATAAGGAACTATTGAAACAATAACTAAAAATATTATTATAAAGATTTATATTTACATTACATTTAATATACATTGCCATTATTATAATTAAGATTTAGTGACTATACAAAAAATAAACGCTTGTCTGTTCCGCAACAAATTGTATTATGGAACTCTTTACGTAATACTCTTATTAGGAAGACCTCTATATCATTAATGTTATTAATAATTATAATGTCGAATTGTAAACAATAAGCCGATAATTATTTCTGTCATTAAAAATAAAGAATAAGTTGAAATCTTGCTAAATTTCATGCAGACAAAGTCGCGGGTAACAGCTAGCCTAAAATAGAATAACCACAATTACTTTTTATTAGGTTCGTTATCTACCATTGAAAGTCCCGTGAAAATCGATGTAACCGTTTTGGTGATAGCACAGCGGGCGAAGCCACGGTTAACAGCTAGTATAAACTAAAATTGCTTAAATTACTTTTTATAAGATCAGCTATCTGCCAGTGAAAGTGATCTGAAGATCGATCGAATCGTTTTGAAGATAGCATGGCAGACGAAGCCGCGGTTAACAGATAGTCTAATTTAAAGTAGCCTAAGTAACGCGCTGTAATTTTCTCTATCTGCCAGTGAAATTCCCGACAAAATCGGTTCAGCCGTTTCGAAGATTACCCGGATCAAACAGACAGACAGACAGACCGACAAAAATTTTAAAAATTGCATTTTTGTTATCAGAAGCGTGTATACTTTCATACGCAATCAGTGAAAAAATTTATTTTGATATTACATACACACACTTCATTTTTATTATATGTATGTATATAGAAGAAGATAGATAGAATAGATGAACTATGCAAACAGTCAGTGTTATCGAATGCAACTGTTACGCCATGCGCCTCCGGAATACGTGCGTTTGCTGCGAATAATTGAATGCTGTAAGCAGCGGCGCGTTTTTTTTTCTTGAACTGACTATGCTATTGACCTGTTAAGGTCTTTACAGCTTCACCGTACTACGAAGCGGCGGCGCGGCTCTCGGCGCGCTTTATATACCTGCGCAGACGTGTACAACCTATATCACCAGCCTAAGCTGAACCCAATTTCATATGATTGATCATATAGATCTGAGGTCAACTGACATTGGTTATTTTAATTTTCCGAAACTGATCATTTTTACCTTATATTTATTATTATTATTATGTAATCATAATTTTATATAGACCATTATTATTATAATGAAATTTAGTAAAGTTGCAGTCAATGCTACTGAAAAGAGAAAGAACAGTAGATAGATAGTTTAACAAATGTTCGACGTGATTCTTTAAATTGGCATAACTTTTTTATTTACGAACCGATTGACATGAAACAAACACTTTACCACCTTACCACGATATATCAGTGAAAACCACATCTAAATCGGATAAGGCGTTTCTGAGATTAGCGTGCACAAACGCACAGACAAACAGACAAACAGACAAAAATTCTAAAAATCACTGTTTTGGGTTCTATTGCATTTATAAAGACCCCTAATAATAGTTTTTCTCATATATACTTAATGTACAGACAGCGGTCAGTTACATTTTTATTATATGTATAGATAAAATACATTACAATCGTTTTTAGTGGATGCACAGAAATAAATATACTATAAGCTAAAAATATCGATCGAGATAGATTGGAGAAAGCCTGTTGAAAGCTACTTAGATATTTATGTTATAAATGCTGGTAATAATTCACTTCAGTAATAAAAATAAAGTTAAAAGAAATCGCTCTCTAGTTTCGTGGCCACACGTACGTACACACATATATAAAGTATGTAAACTCAATTATCGAACGTTTTCACATATTTTTTCACGAATCGAAAAGGCTTTTGGAATTCTTTATCGGCATTTAAAACCTCCGAGTGCTTTCGGTGTCCTTTGTATATACAAATAATGTTTTAAGTACATAATTGAAATTATAATCATAATACACTTTGTAATAATTATTCACACGACATTGACATAGTAATAATCTGCAAGAAAGAATATCGGTGGCTAAAGTAAGACGAAGAAGATATTTTAAAGCGGACTTTATGAAAAAACAATGATATTTTATTTGTATTAGCGTTGTCTACAATCTCATCTGCCATCAGATATATGATAATTTGCGCTACCTATTTGCTTTTCTATACTCTATTATTCAATTGCTTCATCACGATTATTTCCTACCGGGGGACCGGAATAAAACCGCCATAAAGGCAATAACGTCTAAAATAGTTAAATAAATAAATAAAAAGAAACTACCCAATAGATGCTCGCAAATACGATTTTTAACTTACATATTAAATAAAACGATAGCAAAGAAATGGTGCTGACCGAGAGTCTGCAGATAAGAAAAAAAAAAAATTGCTCCGACTCAGTTGCAAGGGTTCTAACATACGTCCAGTAGTCAACTAAGCCATCATCACTTGAAATTCAAAGTATTTAGTTATATCAAAAACTCGCATTATCACTTCCCACATATATTAGGTTACCTTTAAGCCCGATAAAGCGCGAGAGAAGCCAGTCGCTTTGTTAATAATCGCATCAAATTACATATAAGCGGTGTTTAAGCCCTGAACCGTGCACGTGAATCGCCAGAAACGATAAATTATCAAATAGAGCCTTATAAATCAACTATACCTAAATCTCAAGACACGACTGAGCCTTGGTGTCTGTTGTAATATTCATTAACCTAATGAAGTTGCTCCGATAACGATCTGAGAAAATTTGTCTTTCCTTTGGGTTTAAAATATTAAGCTGCTTCGTTTGCCCCATCGTGTTATAATTTTTTCTTTATAAAATTATTTACTTTTCTCACTTAGTTTATGTCACAATTTATAAAATTACAATGAAAATCAAGCTACAAAAATATATAACTGACGTGATATATAGATATTAGAGTTACATGGAAATTATTTATGATGTCATCTTTACTATAGTTCCTATGGATTATGACTTTATAATTCTTTACTGGTACTGATAAAAATCACTATATATTAAAAATCTCCTCTGCCACATTCGTCTGTTCGCGATAAACTCAAAAACCACTGAACGGATTTTCATACGGTTTTCACCAGTACATTCATGATCGAAGATTTAAGTATATAATTTGTCAAGGTTTTTTAATTATTAGGACGGGAAAACGTCCGCCGGGCCCACTAGTTATAAATAAATCAACCAAATTTACATTAAATTAAATTATATTTTCGTTTCGTTTAAAATTATATTGTTATTTTTATGTAGTCATAGATTTATTTCTTAAACTGTGTAAATGTTAATCCTAACTAATATTAGAAATACGAAATTGAGTTTGTTTGTTACGTTTTGACACCTTAACTACTCAAGGGATCGCCGTGGTATTTTGCACACACTTTGACAGTTGTACAGGGAGGGACAAACAATGTAGCTACATAAGTACTTCGATAGCACCTTATTAAAACTTGGCTAGATAACTTATTTTTGACGACTGCCCTGTCAATCCGCCCATGCCTAAGCATCATTTCATAACTATTTCTTTTTTACCACCGATATTGATAATATGCCACCTTACTTCCATATTTTATCTAAGAGAGTGTAGCGTTACAATCTTCGATCAACAATAACTAGATAAAGGGTCACGTACAAATAGAAGCTAAAAGCCGTCCGCGTAAATATATACTTATGTGTAGCTATTTGTTTACTAAGAAAATGAGAAAAAAAAGTTTTAAAACTGTTTTAAGTTCAACCTAATTACAATCATAACACCTTGTAATAAAGTCACAAATGTTCAAAATATTATCTATTACTTACGATAAAACGAGCAAATTAATAAATTACTCCCCACACAAATGTAAAGATAACATAAACAACATTTAGTATGAATTCAACCTTAACACGTAATGAATAAAGTACATTTTCCCGTTATTGTGCGTGCTTGTGTCTGGTGCGGCCAAACATTTGTATCACAGGTTTAAAATCGGTAATTTTGTTCAAAATTTGATATTATTAGTTAGTTTTAAGCTTAAAATATAACTTATTCAACATGTATTTCGCGAAAGTAAGATACTCCGGCCGTTAATATGCTTTTTCGGGTATTATTTTTGCATCTTTTGAATACACTGCGGCATGTGAAACGGGCTTACATTGGCTATGTTTCAAACAAACTAAACAGAATAAGGGCACACATTTCAAGTGAGCTCTTATTTACCGAGACGTATTTTTCGCGCCGACCGTTATCTAGTTGTTGTTGATCGAAGGTTACAATATTAATTTACATATGTCGTACCATTTGTTTTGTCAAAATATCATTTCGGTAACGCATCTTTAGTTATAATATCATTGAAGACAAAGGATACATTCATCTAGGGAAAATGTTCTGTTTCTGAGAAATATATCGTAGTAGATATTAACGCGAGCGCAGCCGCGAGCAAAAGCTGGTCATTTATAAAGATAGAAATGGTAATAAAAAATATTCTTGCAATTATGTCTATTTGGATGCACTGGGCGTTTTTCTTTCACAATTTAAAAAATAATTCATCTAAATAAAACGTACATGAAATAGAATTAATCAATATTATATATTCTTTTTATTCAGGCAAAAACCTAGGGTAAATGATTTTTGTCTTTGACGAAGTTATTTTTTCTTTATAAAGTAATGAATGGAGATCCAAATGGATAAACAATATCTAAGATTCTTTTTGTTCTCATAATTCTATAGAAATGTATAACGATACGTTACATTTCCCTTTTCATTGTTTGGTTCTATTCTATTATATTTGACATTTAGACACTTATGAAGTCTCGCGTTTCCTCATAGTAAAAATCACAATATCTTCTTCTTTGTATTTTAACAACCAATCAACTTTATTGAAGTTAATGACTACAATTATCAGGTGAGTAATTATAACAAAGTATCTGACTTCAGTGTTTCAACAAAATGGCGGTCCCATTGTTAGAACTTTCCAGAGGGATTTTATGACATTCCAGAATGAATGCTCCGTATAATTATTTTCCGTCCATTATACCTACGCTCGATAGTCAAACTATGAGTATTATGTAATTTTTGTAGGTGGTAGAGCCACGCTTGTAGGTGGTAGAACCAAGCTGTATCTATTAGTAGTTTCAGCATGAATGGGTCGGCTCGCCCGGGGTAGTATCACCATCTCATAGAAAACCGACGTGAAGTAACATTGCAGGCATTGTTGCGTTTCGTTCGGTCAGTCAGAGCGCCGGAGGCCCAACTCCCTTCTCACTTTCCCTTTCCGTTCCCTACCCCTACCCCCTCCCTCATACACAGGCTGGCAACACACTTGCGACTCCCCTGGTGTTGCAAGTGTCTATGGACGGTGGTGACACTTAACATCATGTGGCCCACAAGTTCGTTTGCCTGCTTTTGACATAAAAAAATATATATATCAATATTACATAATTTGTAATAACGCATGGTTATGAGTAAAAAATGAAAACCACTAGTGTTCAAGACTATATTACAAACTTCTTGGTCATATAATTATTATAATGTATTTCTTTCAATTGTTTATTATTTAAATCTGACATTGTCATCTGTCGTGTGTATAAAATTATATTCCTTCAATGTAGCATATCTCATCTTTTCTTTTTTCTTTGAATCCGAAGATCCACAATTAATATATACATGGTCCTTATCGTACCGGATAGTAAAAGCAATGAAATTAATTGATATAATTATCAAGTAAGGGATCGTCAAGAAATTCACGGATTCAGTCGAGACTCAAAATGTCCGAAGAAAAAGAGTTACTCAAGAAACGAGACAGCTACAAATGGCGCATGACTTCATTTCTTAATTATTTAAATATTGTCAGCGAGAAGACACTTACATCGGCAGATGCAAGAGAGTTGCAAATTCGGTTAGGTAAGATTATTGACTTGTATACCCATTACGATGAAGTACAATTACAAATTGAGTGTGTAGTAGATAATGTCGAAAGCCAGTATGCTGAACGATCAGAGTTCGAATCCAATTACTATGTATTATTGGCTAGAGCTCAGGGCCTACTAGATCATTTCAACAGAACTAACGGTGCACCTGATGATGATGATGATGCTGCTCCTGTAAGTAGTAATCGTAAGCTCGTTAAGTTACCTACTATACAACTACCTAATTTCAATGGTTCTTATGATAAATGGTTAGAATTTCATGATACTTTCAACAGTCTAATCAACTCCAACAATGACATTGATGCGATAAATAAATTTCATTATCTACGAGCTTCCTTAGAGGGCTCTGCTGCGGTTGTTATACAATCAATTGAGTTTTCTGCGAAAAATTACCACGTGGCATGGAACCTTTTGTGTGAGAGATTCAATAATAAACGTTTATTAATTCAAAATCATGTCAATGCTTTATTTAATATTGAAACCATTACTAAAGAATCTTCTGTAATTTTAAAACGTTTCATTGATGAAATAAATAAATGTTTGAAAGCATTACAATCATTAGGAGAACCCGTTAATCAGTGGGATACCCTCCTAATATACATTATTACGCACAAATTGGACCACAAAACCTATTATCACTGGGAAGAGTATAAAGGTAATTTGAAAACAGATTGTTCAGTAAAGCTAAATGATTTTTTTGTGTTCATGCGTAATCGTGCTGATTTAATTGAAACTTTAGAAATGTCTCATAACAACCGATCAGTCATACCACCAAAATTAAATACTAAGTTTAAGGCAATGGTTTCTTTACAAAATCCAAATAACTGTGTGGATTCTCGTTTGAACGCTTGTCCTAAGTGTAAAGGCGATCATAAATTAATTAATTGTTCATATTTTCTCGCCTTAAGTAATGAAGATCGTTTAAAGTTATTGCCCAAATATAAAGTTTGTTTTAATTGTTTTAATTCAAGTCATTTTGCTAATCATTGCAAAATGTCAGGTTGCAAAATATGCAAACGTAAACATAATACGCTCATTCATGTTGATGGGTATAGAAATGACAAGAATAAATGTCATAAAAATAATAATGGTAACAAAAATTATACACCACAGTCACCGTGTTCGTCTACTAGTACAGTTACAAATAAGGATGTTGCTTTGTCAGCAATGAATGTTTCATCATCCAAAAGTAATGTACATAATGATATTTTATTATCAACCGCATTAGTTAAACTACACGATAAAAATAATCGCGAATATATTGTTCGCGCCGTGTTAGACAGCGGTAGTACGGCATGTTTCATGACAGACAGTTTATGTCAAAAATTGAACTTAGAGACTAGACGTGTGGATAATTCAATTACGGGTATAAATAATGTTACCGCTCATATACAAAAATTATGCTACGTCAGCATGAGTTCTTTAGATAATAATTTTAGTTCTTACCTTAATTGTTTTGTGTTGCCAAAAATTACAAATTCTTTACCGAATCGTCATATAAACATATCCAATCTTAATATTCCTTCAAATATCTGCTTAGCCGATCCTACTTTTTATAAATCGACTAAAGTGGATCTTTTAATTGGCGCAGATTTATTCTGGGATATATTGGGTTCGCAAATGATCAAGTTAGGCACTGGGAAACCAGTACTTTGCGATACTAAATTAGGATGGATTGTCTCTGGTCCAGTCAGTAGGTTTACATCAAATATAAGATGTAATTTAGCCAAATATAAATCTACTGATGTTAATGAAGTCAATGACCTTCACGATAAATCATTAAAATTTTGGCAACTGGAAGAAGTGAATACTAAAGTATCACATTATTCACCAAAAGAAAAACTGTGTGAAGGATATTTTCTTAGTAATAAATATCGTCGTAAAGATAGACGTTTTTGCGTTCGAATACCATTAAAACAAGAATCTGAGGTTTTAGGCGAATCCTATCGCCGAGCCATATAGAGTTTATTGTCATTAGAACACAGATTAAAAACGGGAAGTATTAGTGAGCTTAGTAAATTATATTACGAATTTATGTCAGAGTATCAATCATTTGGTCATATGTCTGAACGTATGACATCTGACACAAATGCAAGTGCTTATTTTACTCCTCAATACTAATAAATTCCGTGTAGTTATTATATGTAACTTATAAAGTAGATTAGAGTTACATATCTTTATAGACGCATCTGAATATACGGTGCGTGTGTCCTATGTGCGTCGCAGTAACATTGGGGATGAGGTCTTGGTTCGATTATTAAAAGTCATGTAGCACCAATTACATCCATGATAATTCCTAGATTAGAATTATGTAGTGCATTGACTGGTACCCGTTTGTAAGAAAAGGCAACATGAGTCAAAGTATTCTTTACAAATCAAACATGTCAGTAATTTACCCGAGATTAAATCAAAATTTAATTGAACGTTGTTTTTACCCATCCCAATGATAATGATCTAATACATTTTAATCGATTCTCCAATAAACTACGTTTATTACGTTCCATAGTTTACGGTACGGCTTATTAAGTCCAGCAGGCAATATACTGCCTTGACAAAATATTTAACATAAGGAGAATTAAAAGACGCGCTAAATGTAATAATTTCACAATTCAAGACGAATCATTTCCTGAGTTCAAATTACTCTTGAATAAAAAGCCTTTACCTAAAATGAGTTCACTCTTAAAATGTAATGTTTTTCTATATGAAAAAAAAATGTAATGCGTATTGGCGGTTGTCTTGATAATTCCAATTTTAATTTTAATAAAAAACATCCTATATTAATACAGTCCACTCATATTTTTACGAAATTATTATTTGATTTTGAACACAAAAGGTTGATGCATGCTGGTCCCCTTTTATTATTAGCGTCTATAAAAGAAACATATTGGCCTATAGGGGGTCAGAACTTAGCAAAAACATGCTATCACAAATGTGTGTGTTATGCTCGATTCAGAGCCAGGAACATTGTTCCTATGATAGAGAATTTGCCACTACAACGTTAACTCCCAGGTAGCTACCCATTCGAAAATGTTGGTGTAGATTATTCTGGATTATGTAGATTAAGTGCTAGTCATCAGGGTACTGGTTGTAAGTTACTTAAAGTTTATATCGCGATTTTTGTATGCTTTGCTACCAAGGCTATACATTTGGAGTTGGTAGATGATTTAACGAGCAACAGTTATATTTTAGCCCTATGCAGGTTTATCTCCATAAGGGGCAAACCTAATAATATTTACTCTGATAATGGTACTTCATTTGTTGGGGCATGCAAGGAAATATCAAAATTCTTGAAAACTAATTGCAACTCCATGGATAAGCGAAAGTTGCCGCTAATGACAGCATTAATTTTCACTTCATACCGGCATATAATCCTCATTTTGACGGTCTCTGAGAGACAGGCGTTATGTCAACAAAGTAACGTTTGCAACGATTGCTGAGAAATTATAATTTAACTTACGAAGAACTTAATACTTCATTAATGCAAAGAGATCACTCACATGTTTACCCCAACCAGATTACCATAGTTATGCAACGAATTATTTCATCCGATACCAACGCATTAAACAGCTTCGTCAGTACTTTTGGTCAAGATGGTCAAAATAATTTATTGCTGAGTTTACAGCAAAGGACAAAGTGGCGCACTTGTAAAGATGTATTGGAACTAAATACTTTGGTAGTCGTAAAGGAAGAGCATCTTCCGCCTTTAAAATGGAAGCTGGGAAGGATCGTTGCAGTTCACCCTGGACCTGATGGCGTAGTACATGTGGCAGATATTAAAACTTCAACTGGGGTTATCCGAAGGGCTTTTAATAATATATGCCCATTACCTATATCAACAATAGATTCTGGTTGAAGACATAGCCTTCAACGCCCGGGGGCATGTTCAAGACTATATTACAAACTTCTTGGTCATATAATTATTATAATGTATTTCTTTCAATTGTTTATTATTTAAATCTGACATTGTCATCTGTCGTGTGTATAAAATTATATTCCTTCAATGTAGCATATCTCATCTTTTCTTTTTTCTTTGAATCCGAAGATCCACAATTAATATATACAACTAGGTATATATCAGTCTAAAGTCTTCATTAGTTTTATGTTTAGCAACCAATTTTTCAGATTATTACTGTGTATAAAATTATATTCCTTCAATGTAGCATATCTCATCTTTTCTTTTTTCTTTGAATCCGAAGATCCACAATTAATATATACAACTAGGTATATATCAGTCTAAAGTCTTCATTAGTTTTATGTTTAGCAACCAATTTTTCAGATTATTACTGTCGTTGTCGAGTAGGTAATAACATTACAAGCGTCCTGCGATAATTCCAATGTTCCAACAAGATGGCGGCCACCTTATAAGAATTTACAGGGAGTTTTGTGGCATTTCAGAATTAATGTTCCGCAGTTTTCTATACAATTCATTTATGCACAATGACCAAACTATATTACGTAAAACCACAAATATTACACAATATAGATTCCAATCGATTATAAATAAGATCTTTTACACTTATAATTATATAAAACTTCTGTCCGTGTGTATGTGACTGAACTTCCCCTAACGGCTGGACAGATCTTGATAATATTTTTGTGTGTTCAGGTGGATTCAAGAATGGTTCAGATTCAAAATTGGATACGGTGGGTGGCTTTACTGTTGACTTTTAGGATTTTTTCTAAATGTCTGCCGGTCCCGCTAGTAATAGATATAAAATGCATACCTTACAAGCGAATGAAAATTATATCAATTCAATACAAATAATGATATCAACAATTGATATGATGCAAGACGTTTATCACTATGTCAAACTGACATCAAGAAATTATAACAATTTTTTATTCGACTGTTAAGCTTTAAACTGGAGGTAAATATATTTTTTTTGTTACAAACAATAAATTAAATAGGCAATTCTTTGGTAAAAACTTTACGTAAACTTGACGTAGTAAAAGCTCACGTATCCGCCGACTTTATCGGAACTATCGATGTGTATTATCTGAAAATGTCATCGTATTTCGATTACGTTAAAAGGTGAAATGTAAATGGAAGTGCCTTTTTCTGCCTTATAAAGGATATAGACCTGTGAAATTTTACCTTTGAGATGGAATCGTTCGTATAGCGGTGCGCAGGCACGTACTCTGTGCGCCAATGGGGGTGTCAATTATTGCTCGTGATTTATGATTTGGGCGTAAATTTCGATTTACGACTTTTGGGTCATTTTGTTTCTGTGTATTCGTTCTTTTATGAATGTATTACTGAGAATGCGGTCTCCATCCAAATCCTAACTATCCTATGTAGTATTATAAACGTGATAGTGAATTTTTTGAATTGAGAACTTCTTTAAGCGCATTGAACGGTATTTTTGGCAGGAGATAAATTCATAATTTCGCTTAATAATATGCTACGTAAGCATGACCAGACGTATTGCGCTTACGTTAGATTACCGACGCGTAGTATGTGGGCCTCTGGGTATGTATGTAACATTGATATTTTACGCTTGATTGATTCATAGACTTTATAAAAATATATATAATTATTAAATTATTATTTATTTAGTATTTTAAATACAATTAATATATATTTAGCAGCGGTGAAATAGGTCAGTTTATTTACAAATATGGATGCCGGTATATTTGAAATGGATAAGTTTGAATAACTTTGACCAATCTCCATGAAGGTATGCCATACCTGCGTGCGTTTTCATGGGCAAGGTTTTTATACTATACATTTTACTATAACTCGCCATTACGTGACGCTAATCTACATCATTATTAGTGAGTTTTGTATTGTAATTTGAGATGGAAGAAGTGGCGGACGTTAGCTGGTAAACACTGTAATTGTAAAATAGAAACTAGATGTCACTTTGTCTTATTTTTTATTGCGATCTCCAGTTTAACAGTTTTAATTAATTGTAATATATCTGAATATAGTTCCGAAACAGTTACTAAAACGTGAACGACTTAACAATCCAAGTGGGAATATACAAACGTCGGCCACATTTTAACACGTTGACTGCCATGAGACTTTTCACGAAACTGTCCTAGGAAGCCATTTTGTTTTAATGATATTATGTTATGTTATAAAAAGTGATAATTATAGTAAATAGTAGTAATCAAGAATATAAAATATGTTATTTTTGGAAGAGAGGTATGGTACGAATTATCTCGTAGTTATATTTGAAACTGCAACACAGAAGTTTATGTAAACCAAACCTGATTTTGTATTCTCTTTCCTGTAACCACCGATCTATATTTACACAGATATTTACGACTTAGGTCGTATTTATTTAAGTATGGTAAGTAAAGAAAGGACTAGGTAACTCGTAGTGGGCCTCCTGGACAAGTTCACAAACTACAAGATATCTCGTTGTTAGCAGTCAACGTGTTAAGGTGACCAGTCAATAATAGATAGCCGATAGTAATTTGGTATGGGTCAATAGTATCTAATACGAATGCTGGGCCTATTAATATAAACACTGATTCGTCACTCCGACATTCGACCTCTCACCGTTTTTTAAGTCGGTCACCAATTCTTTTTTTCCTTAGGTTATATTTCTTTGCACAGGTATAATTCATTATACATAAACTGTAAGATATAATTAAAATAGTTATATTTTGTATATAGAAACAAATTTTAAATATACGAAATACATTATACTTATTGTTTAATTAGAGTTAGTTCGTCTTTAACAACTGGAGTGCACACCTGCGCTAATACAGATACGTTGTATTTATTTACTCGAGAGGGGATACCTTTGAAACGTTTCGTGAGGGTAATTAGCCTAATGGAGTCAGGTGTTCAGACGTTACTTAGGGTAACTTTAACTGAATTAGTCTAATGTGAGATTATTCAAAGATTTACACAAATTGTTAGTCGACCGTCGTGAAAGATGTTCATTATATCTTTAGAGATTATGTTGTTTATTTTTTTTACATAAATTTCTTTTTAAATGCTTAATTACTTTGAAGCAAAGATTTCAAGACCTTTTTCTCGTAAACTACTTTCAAAATTTAGCAGAATCCCTGCAGCTACCTATTTCTACCATGTTCCTAAAACTTGACAAAAAATATGAAGATTAGAGTTAAAAATAGAAATTTGCGTTGTGCACTGAATACGGAAAATACAAGGTTTTACAAGTGATAGTCCCTGAGCTTATTTAAGTACTAGCTGTACCCGCAAAATCGCACGCGTTTTTTTAAATCGTATTAAAGAATTATAGAACTGTGAGACTATGTACAATTACAGAAACGCTCTTTTAAGACAATTGTAAGTACGAAGCGCACGCCACTAAAAGTAACATGTAATGTGTACATTAGATATATAAATACAAAAAGCGTGCCAAATGAGGTTTGTCATCAGCAACACATTTGGAACCTTAACCCACCATATAACTACCTCAGTGCTCACTTACACTGTATAAGGAACTAACGAAACAATAACTTAAAATATTATTATTAAGATTTACATTTACATTATATTTAATATACATTACCATTATTATAATTAAGATTTTGCGACTATATAAAAAACAAACGCTTGTCTGTTCCGCAAAAAATTGTATTATGGAACTCTTTACGTAATACGTTTATAATCTAAGATCTCTATATCATTAATGTTATTAATAATTATAATGTCGAATTGTAAACAATAAGCTGATAATTATTTCTTTTATTAAAAATAAAGAATGAGTTGAAATCTTGCTAAATTTTATGCAAAGTCGCGGGTAATAGTTAGTCTAAAATAGAATAACCTCAATCACTTTTTATTAGGTTCGCTAGCTACCAGTGAAAATCCCGTGAAAATCGATGTAACCGTTTTGGAGAAAGCACTGTGGGCAAAGCCACGATTAACAGCTAGTATAAACTAAATTGTTTAAGTTACTTTTTATAAGATCAGCTATCTGCCAGTGAAAGTTATGTGAAGATCGATCGAACCGTTTTGGATATAGTATTGCGGGCGAAGTCACGGTTAACAGCTAGTATAAACTAAAATTGCTTCAATTATTTTTTATAAGGTCAGCTATCTGTCAGTGAAAGTTTTGCGAAGATCGGTTGAACTATTTTGAAGATAGTACTACGGGCCAAGTCACGGTTAATAGCTAGTCTAAATTAAAATAGATTAAATTACTTGAAATGATGTCCGCTATCTGCTGGTGAAAGTTCGGTGAAAATCGGTCAAATCGTTTTGGAGATAGCATTGCAGACGAAGCCGCGGTTAATACCTAGTCTAATTTAGAGTAGCCTAAGAAACCCGCTGTAATTTCAGCTATGTGTCAGTGAAATTCCTGTCAAAATAGGTCTTGCCGTTTCGGAGATTACCCGGAACAAACAGACAGACAGACATACAGACCGACAAAATTTTTTAAAATTGCATTTTTGTTATCAGAAGCGTGTATACTTTCATACCCAATCAGTCAAAAAATTTTATTTTGATATTACATACAGACACTTAATTTTTATTATATGTATAGAAGATTATCTGCCTACATTGATAGGTGAAGTCAAGCTAACATTTTAGTTTTTTATTATCGAAAGCAGATACATTTTCGTAGGCCCCGTGGCTTACAAATTGTGAACCCCCATTTTTTTGTGACCCCCATCTAGTCTCCTATGGATCACTTTGGGAACTAGTGGCTTAAGTGTCTGTTTTCTCCTATTGTTTCAGCAACTTAAGAATTTTACTACCATTAATTAAAAAGCAGTAATATTTCTCATCTTTATCTTCTCAACAGAATAGACTCCATGTAGATTTTTTTTTTATATTTTTCATTTCATGATTAATTCTATATTACTACTACCAAACCACACCACACTTGTAAATAATAACCGTAGTATATTACGAAAAATGTAAACAATATATAATAAACAGTAGGATAGGTAAAATACGCATTGGTAAAATCCTCGTCAATAAAACCTAAATATAAAGTTCGACTTTATGTGTATTATAGCCAAGAGTTTACAAAACAAAGTTAACATATTATCATACGATAATAATCTAATTAAGTTAATTTAAGTTATCTCGATGTTATGCATATAATATAATATATATTTATACCTAAATTTGTGTACATGTATGTTCAAATGAGATCAAAAAGTTTGGCGTGGACTATATGTACTTGTCAGTACTTGTTTTTGTTAAAATAAGTATTTATGGTATGTATCCGCCTGACTTATAATAACCTCAAAAACATGTTCTATGCAAAAATACCTTACTAAAGGGAGAATATGTTATATAATGTGGATAAAGTGTACCCATATAAGGCAAGCCTGTCCCATCCAACGTCAGGGTACTTATAAGGTAGTTCCTCTGATTTTATGCGTCCCGATACAACAGTTCCCATCACAAATTGGCGATATTTTTGTTAAATGTATAAGCGTCAGACACGCCATAATTCCAAAATGTAGTAGTTACATTCTAGATTTTAGCTGAGGTTTCAAAACAACCACTTTTTTAGATTTTCGTGTTAAACTATGTATTTTAATTGTGGAATTCTTAATACAATGAAAGAACATAATATACCATTATGAGTAATATATGAAAATGTATAGACCATCTTAAAGTTCTCGCCTGATATCCAGACAAACCCGTTGTTATAAATAACCAATAGATGGATATTTAAAACGTGTTAGTGAGTTTTAAAAATAGCTTGCCAGCATGTTTTTGAATCTGATGACAACTTTTCAGATATTTCCATCCACAATTTTATGACGTATATAAAATAAGTATGCTATAAAAAACAAATAGAACAAAAAGCAGAAATATTCAGATGTAGCACGACCAATATAAGATCTATTTAAATTTCGTCTTTGCGAGTACAAACAATATAATATGAAGTAGAGGAAGATTGCTAGTAAAATGTAATATCAGTTGCTAATTACGAAAAACATATTCAATTTAATATTCAAGTTTAATTTAAGTTAGTCACACAAAGAGTGTATGTGGTCCCAAAACTTTTAGCGACTTTAGTACGAAGTTTAATAACGTTAGTCCGAGAGAACGGAGTATAAATCTTGAGTTTTAAATCTTAAGCTACGCTAAATGTTAATGCGCAAGTTTCAAACAAATATCGAATAAAACAGCCATTAAATCGTCTCAGTGGGTCCGACTTCACCACCGCTTTGTAATTTAATTTCACACTTGGATTAAGAGCTGTCGCGGCGTGTGCCTCATAAAATGGTATTTTGAGTTATATATCTATTTCATTTTGATCACATGGAGGTACGTGAAGTTACATAATTATTTATTTGCAACAAGCGGGCCCGGCGAACGTTGTTCCGCCCTGATAATAAAAAAAGCCTTAAGAAATGAAACACCTAAATGTGTCTCAGGATTCACTATATCTATTGATGAAAGCTACATGAAAATCCGTTCAGTAGTTTTTGAGTTTATCCCGAATAGACAGACAGAAGTGGCAGAGAACTTCACTAGACAACACGCTTCTCAATGGTACTGAATGTGCACTTTTTAGACCTTTCTGACGTCGGATAATTTTTGTTTATATCTTTTGCACAACGTTAGGTCAACACAAAAAATAAAATCGAGACACTCATAAGGATTGCCGACAGAAGTGAAAACTCTAAATAACGAAATAATAATGATGAAAAATAATGAATTATCAATTGTTTGAATGCCATAACTTGTAAATTGAAATTTTAACATTCATAATATTTACACCTATAGGAACAATAATTATGTACATTTTATTAGTTAATCAAATATATGATGGGCTGCACAAGTTCAATACAAAATATTAATATTACACATAGGCCGCTATGCTACGAGTTGCTAGTCTGACGCAAGTGTAATACGTCCGAGCGTGTCGAAATCAAGTGCCGCGAACCCATAAGTTTTTCCCTACCAAAAATCGTTCAACATGGCTAAAGAAGCTTTCACTTCAAAAATTGCATAAAAATCACGTTGTCAGATGTACTATGTTCAAAGGTTTTATTATGCTACACCCACACATATCTAAATATCTAACTACATATATTCAAGGAATCTCGAGATTTCAGGTTTTGACAAGTACAAAAAAAATTACATTCCACCATACAAACTATAAACTGTCAAATGTTTTTTGTATACTTAATTCCAACACAATTACAAAATGCGGTAATAAAGTAAATGATTATAGAACAAAAAGATACACAAAAAAACTTTTACAGATAAAATGCCATAAAATAGTCGTAACGGGCCAACTTTCTTACAATATTGTAATTTAATTCCACACTCGGTTTGTCCGCTATCGCAGTGTTTGTCACATAAACCATAAGATAAAGCAATCCAGCTGGTACACTACATAACAAATATGAAATGGTTCAACTAAAAAAATTGATATTTACTTTATATTTCATGTTGTACGTAATTCTACTTGCTGATTGAGATCATAAAATATCTAATGAGGTTGTAGCAGTAAAGTAAGACAAAATTTGGTAATTTTTAGGTTAAGTAAATAATTATGAATTTGTAGCGGGAGTGTTGCATTCAATATAGACTTATTCAGATTTTCGAATTCAAACTCACAATATTTAACACGGTTACTGGCAGAGTATATAAAAGTAATAATAAATTATTAAATCGATATATTTTAGATACGTGGAATAAATCATGTGTCGCTGTTATTCGATCATTTTGGTTTTTTGAAAAGCCGACAAGAGTGACGTTAGATTTTATTGAGATATATAGTCTAAACTGTAATGAACATTCCACCGTATTACTATTTTGTATAAGATCGATCATAAATATAAAATCTTTATCCCGCGGTTTTATTTGTGGTGAATATATGGATATATCCCTTCGTAATAGTTTGATATCGCTTAGCCTATACTCTTACTGGCATTTCGCATGGTAATTGCACCACTCATAAAGACCATAATATCTATAAATTTCTTAAATAAGAAAACTGTAAAAGGCAACAATAATATGTCAAATATGGCAATTTTTCAATATTTTTGGAAATTCCCTTAAGGGCATCGCGTGCCCCCACAAAAAAGCCCTGGTCATTGTTATTACACGCGTTTTACCTAAATCAAATCAATATTTGTAATCACGGCGAATTTCATAATGTTCATTTTTGAACACCGAATGAGTCAGCTGTCCTCCTCTATGTGTCCGTACTAATAAGTACTTCAACGATATGGCTTAATGGAGGAAACGTGATCTGTTATGCCGACTGAAAGATTGCAGATCGCATGTCATTAAATAGGATAATTATTACAGAAGGGAACTTTGTCCAATTATTCGGATATTATACAACATCGGAATACATGTGACGTTTGTTTGTTTAATGAGTTTTGTCAGTGATTATTTATTTTTATTGGTCATTTGGCATCTTACTGTAAAATTTAATTGGAACTGTGAGTATATTCAAACTATGCCAAGCCTATAAAGCTGCCTCTATATGCTAATAAACGGTAACGAAATATCTTTATCGGTTCTCCTTATAAAAATTAAAGTCAGTCAAATATTCGTACCTCCAGATTTTTCAAACAAAGAGTGCTCGCACCCGCAAAAACACCGATCACGTGATCGTAGTGGGTTGGTAAACTACGTTTCAGGACATCCACCGCGACCCCTTCGGCATCGTTTCAAGCTTATAGATTCGCCAAGGTGCAGCCGTGGAGCACAGCGTAATACGATGACAACGCATTCACTAGATCATCAAACATACAGAACACTGCTTCACACACACGGTAGATTTATAAGTTTTGTAAGGGTTTTCCTTTGTTTTTGACTACTTAGTCTAAGCCGAAATTATCGAATTTAAAACACAAGTATGCATTCATGTGACACATCTAACGATTTGAATATATGCCCCACTAATGTATATATGTACCTTAGCTCGGGTGGTTAGTTTAATTCGATTCGCGATTGTTGCGTCCAAAGTAACAGACACGGCCACGGTTTGCCCTTTTTAGCACCATTGAGCTGATCATCATACAGCTAAGTACCTCAAGCACTCACATAAAAATTCGGTGGAGCTGTAGAGCCCACTCTTGCCAACTTTGTTACATTTGGTGCGCTGTTCAATTTATATACAGTTTGATAGCCAAATACTCATATTTCGTATATACTTTAACAAGCTCGCTGTATGATTACTGTCTTCTTAAATAACGATCACAATAATTTCATAAACGTAAATACTTACTATCAGGTGCATGGCGGTCATTCTAAACTTTCCACGTAACCGTTAAAACTTTTCAAATAAGATACAAAACTCGTGCCGTATATGAAAAACCCATTATGTCGCTGGAACGAGCGAACTTTCTATTGTATCGTAATTTAATTCTATACTTGGATAAACCTCTTTCGGCTCATTTTCTACAGACAATTCTAAAGCTTCTTCAAGTACTTTCGTATGTAAGTAGTGGGTGTGAAGAGGGACTGGTGCGTTCATTTGTTTCATGATGGCTGTAATATTTTACAGTATAGTTTGAGAGAAAAATTACCTTATGATTTATTGAAATGAAAACCTCTTTAGGAGCGTTGTGTGGTATTTTTGGCTGGCCAAAATATTATGATTTGCTAGTAAGCGTGACCGACCGTATTGTGCTTGCGCACCTTGCTTCAGACTAGCGACACGTATGTGACTATGTACTATACATATAATATAGTAATTTACATAATAATTCTATTCTGCAAGATCGAAGTACGAGGTAGAAATGATCTTCAGAACCTCACCGTAGAAGATCTCCACTTATCGAGGTGGTGCAGATGAAATTTCAGTTTCAGGCGAGTTGTACGATAGTGGAATGCAGCGGCGGGTATCAGTCCAAACGACTCCTCTGAACGCTCATCGTGGTAGATGCGATAAAGGACGCAAAGTGACGTTATGTCCCGACGCAGTGTCAATGAGTGTCATATTTTGTATTGAGATTGTATTAGTATTATATATTTTGTTGAGTTGTATTTTATGTCCTATCGCTCACTTCTCCAGCTTATATTCAAAGCGCTCGACCATCAATTACTGTACTCCGTAGCCATAAATCTGCATATATAATAAGGGATGTCTGTTTATCTGTGATCGATAAACTTCAACACTGTTTGAACGATCACTATGGAGGTTATGACATTCAAACATTTTACCATGAAGGGTTTTAGGCTGTTTATAGGTAACACTGGGTCGATTGTCATTTCATATATTGTGAATGTGTCAAGTTAATATAATTTATGTAATAAATTATTAAGTGTGTTTATTTAAATATATTCCGAAATTCAAGATATGACAATGACGACAAGGATAAAAAAAAAAAATTTAAAGTGATAAATTCTGGTCAATAATATCTACATAAATACACCAAAAAAGAACTTATTGACCGTCAGTTTCACGTTGTACAAGAAGCAAAAAGTTGTTAAGAGATTATTTTGTAGTATTTTATTGTATATCATAAATGTTAATAATAAAAATTCGGAATAATTTTTAAAAGTGCGTGATAGTACCTACGATCCTGTAGAAAATAAAATGCCAATATAAAATAGAATAATCCAATAAAAAAATAGATTTCAACGTTTCTCTCTCTCTCTTTACGTACGAATATTTCGAGTACATTATACTATCTCATTCTGTCACGCCCTAAAACCAATATATACATTTATAGTTATCTCTTTCTCGTTACACATTTTCGTTGCATAAAATACAATTCACATCGTCTTCAAAGAAATTTCACTTCAACAGATGCTTATCAAACAATTTTTAGATTAACTATACAAAATAAAACCAGCTGATATAAGCTGGTAAACCTCAAGATATAACATTATCCATTTTAATATAACTCGTCATTAGGTGGCGCTGGGTTATTATTTATCGTTATTAAGTTTGACTTTTAATTTCACGCGCAAGATGTCGCTATTGGAGTTTATTAAAGTTTAACAAAATTTGACAAAAAATGTAAAAGTATAACATTATTAAAATTACCGAAGAGAAATATAATAATAAAAATAATTTTTAAAAAATTTCAACACATTTTTTAAACGACTATTCGAAGAGTTCTTTTAAGTAATTTCGAGGTATAGAAAAACTTACAAAAATGCCTTCAACGTGTCCCCACTTCGCGGAGGAGTAAAACTTTTCGACCTCACCCTCGAGGTCTCAGATTAATTTCCTCAGCTAATTAAATAAAAGTTGGTCTCTGGCAGACATCGAATTAAAAAATGAACGACATTTTACCGCGGTCAGAATTGGCTTTACCCGGAAAACAAAACAAGATACGCTGGTGATTTTATAAATTTACGCAGAAACATTGGGCTTCTCAGTACAAGCGTTTCGTCGTAAGAAATCTTTTTGTACTAATATAAGAGAAATTTGGTGAATTCACATTTCATAATATATTACGATTGCGCTTAATGCTGTAAGTCCAGTCCGCTTGAAGTTCTGTTCCTTTTATTTTCATTTTCTGAAGAAAGGTAAATACTAAAAATTTAAGTAACTATAAAGTTAAAGATAAAATAGTAACTTGGATGGACGAATATGACTACGAAAGCCTTGAGTTGAGAATGTTTTACTTAACATTAAACAGGGATCACGTTAGTGATGTAGACAAAGTTAGCAAGCTGGGTTTAGTACTAGCTTGTATTCTAATTATGAAACTCAATTGAGGTACAAATACGCACATCAAGAAACTCATACAGATACCCATTCTCACACATTATACTAACTTCATTGTAAGACTTTCAACTTTATAATGTTAACACGAATACGCTCATCGTCTTTTCTATACATGCTTACTACTACATACATGCAATACTCTTGGTGATGTAGTGAACCATAGACGGAGACAACCATATATCATTAGACGAATTGTCATCTTGTACGGTTCCAAGAAAAAAGATTTAAAGTATTATAATTTTATACAAATGGTATTCTTGGTAACTTTAGTATGTTAATTAAAGAAGCAATTTGAATACAACGTTGCCTTCGTTTCAAACGTAGAAATATTCGATGCTCTGTTTCGAATGTAGTTTAGTTGAAAGAAAGCCAAGAAAGAAAGTTGTATTTGACACATACAATATATATTTCCAAGTATATATATAAAATATTTCAAGAAAGATAAGTAAGTGTTGCATGGAGTCAAAGATGTCTTAGTCTCAGCATAAGGCTGCAGGTGTCCAAATGCAAGCATTGCAGCGCTGCTGTTGACCCCAACATATGGACTAAGTTCCAAGCAAACGAACGAACATACATTACAGTTTCGAATTAAAATATCAGCTCATAGATATATGCATGTTATAATACTGCAGTACTACCTATATACAATCCATAATTTACCAAATTAGATATCACTTGTAAAAGACTGCGCATTAGCTCAAAGATCACGCTGATGAAACCAATTTGTTCAATTTATTAATTTCTAACGTCTCACACGATGCTTCCTATATTAATAAATAATTTTCTAATTGTGCATTGAAATTGAAACAAAAATAATTAAATTGCAGCAATATATAATAAATTGATATAAGTAGATTATGACGTGGAGAAGTGTTATTTGCGACTAACTAGTGATCACGACTCCTTCACATGAATTCACATTTTGATGTTTCACCAGAAATATCTATTTTATTTCGATTGAAAGACTTTACTTGAACCAACTTTAATTTAAAATTGCAAGATTTCTGTTGTAATATGGAATATACCATAAGAATACTCAATAATAAGATGCAGTAATCAATATTTATTTCAAACACTTATACATTTACGTTACAGAACATGACTCTCTAAGTACGCCATATTAACCATAGACTTAATACTACTATTTTAGGGTTACCACACCTCCCCCTTAAACTATATTAACTTATAAATCAAGTACATTTCTAGGTTTAACAATTCTGCCTGTTCTGGTTGTAATATTACTAGTTGGTAAAGCAATCTGATTTTTAGAATTAGTTGTTGTGTCAAAATCTTGGACAGGTTTAATGTTACTCTGTTCATATTTAGATAACACATAATCATCAGCTCCTTTACTGTAGTTATTAAACTTAGAAAATGATTTTTTCATTTGAGAAGTATTTCTTCTTAACGTTTTAACCTCCCTCAGTAACTATAATATAAGATCTAGGTTCAGGACATTTACTTACAATTTTAGCTTTCTTCCAAATACCATTATCAATAAAGGTAACATTTTCTCCAGTTTTATAATAATAGGTTTTCTTTCTAGCACTCTTATCATAATAATTTTTAGTTATATTTTGTTTATGACATAGTTTTGTATAAATATCATTTTGTATTTTAGGTTTCAATATATTTAAAGCACAAGGCATATTTCTCAAAACTCTACTATTTAAAATTTGTGATGGAGAAACTCCCAAACTAGTTAAAGGTGTATTATTATATTCCATAATCCCCTCTCTAATATCTGTCTTATCTTCATTACATTTTTTTAGAATCTGTTTACTTATATGGACTGCTTTTTCAGCCATCCCATTACTTTTTGGGTATCTCGGAGTAGAGGTAACTAACGTTATATCTTTTGATTTAAAGTAACACTTACACTCATACGATGCAAAAGGAACATTATCAGTAATTAATTTTTCAGGGTATCCAAAATGTGTAAATACTTCTTGCATTGCATTTATAACAGACTCTGAAGTTTTATTTTTTAGTGGTAATAATTCTAACCAATGTGAAAAGTAATCCACAATTACAAGAAAACTTTTGCCGCTGTAATCTAATATATCACATCCAACTTTTAAAAATCTTTCTTTGGGTATTTGATGAGGTAGCAAAGGTTCTCTATAGTTCTGTGGACTAAATTTTTCACATGTCCTACATTGTTGTATAAACTTTTGAACATCCTGTTTTATATTTGGCCAGTAAAACAATTGCCTAACACGATTAATACATTTGCTAATACCAAAATGACCCTTATGTACAGTGTTAAGAACATATTGTTTTAAAGAATCAGGAACTATAATTTTATCTCCAATAAACAAAAGACCATCATGCAAATAGATGCTGTCTTTAAACTTTTCATATACTTTATACTTTTGAGGGACATTTTTAGGCCATCCATGCAAATAAAATTTAGTTAATTTACTTAATATAGGATCTAAATTAGTCCTAGTTCTAAAAATAGTTTTTCTCTCTTGAGACATAGGTAAATACTTAGCAACAGAGTGTACCATTTGAGTCATTTCTTTATCATGTTCAGTAATACTTAAGCTATTTCTTGATAACATATCAGCAAAATGTAATAATTTCCCAGGTACATAGTAAACATTGAGGTTATACATTAGTAATTTAAGTCTTAATCTTTTCAATCTGGGAGATCCCAGTTTACTGATATGTTTTGACATAATTGCAACAATTGGTTTATGATCTGTTTGCACATCTACTTTGGTACCATATATAAACTTATGCATCTTCTTTGTACCAAAACAAATAGCTAACAGCTCTTTTTCTGTCTGCCCATAATTTAATTCGGCATTATTCATGGTGCGTGAAGCACACGCAATTAATCTAAGTACATTTTTCTCATCTCGCTGAAACATACAGCAACCAAGGCCATTTTGTGATGCATCACATTGCAATATTACTTGTAAACGTGGATCAAATGAACATAAAGCAGGAGACGAACAAACTTTCTTTTTAAGTAAATTTAAAGCTTTTTCATGGACTGGTAACCATATAAAATTAATATCTTTTCTTAACAATTTACAAAGTGGAGACATTAGTTCGGCCATCTCAGGTACATATCTTCGAACATAATTAAATGAACCTATAATTTGTAACAATTGATCTCTATTTGTTGGAGATTTTAAATTTATCAATGACTCTACTCTATCTTTATCTAAAGACATTCCATTTTTACTAAAAATTTGACCTACATACTTAACCTCTTTTTGTTTATACTGAAATTTATTTTTATTAAATACTATTCCTATATTTTTAGCAACTTTTATGACATTTTCCATTGCTATATCATGTTCTTTTGTAGAACTTCCCATTATTAATAAATCATCAGCCCAGACTATTACATTTTCTAACATTCCAAAGTGTGTTTCAAGTACATCTTGAAACAGTTCTGGGGCATTCATTAGGCCATAAGGCAGGACACAATAACGGTAAACTCCAAAGGGTGTTGCAAAGCAACATTTCCAAGAAGCCTCTTCACTCATACGAAGATGATGAAATCCTTCTTTGAGGTCTAATACAGAAAACAATATTTTGCCTTTTAACTTAAATGCTAATTCATCTAAAGTAGGTAAAACTTTAGGTTTTTTTATAATATATTTATTAAGATCTGAAGGATCCAAACAAAGTCTAACTTTTCCATTAGGTTTTTCAACAATTACAATTCTGTTGACACAGGCTTTATCACTAATATTTTCAACTTTTACAATAGCATTTCGTTCTTCTAATCTTTTAAGTTCACATTTTAGAGGCTCATATAAAGCAATCGGAATTCTAGATGATGGATTACATATTTGTTCACTTATTTCCCTAGTAGGTATATCATATACACCTGGTAATCTACCACAACCTTCAAAAACTTGTATATTTTGTTTAATAAACTCATCTTTCTCTATATTAATATTAGACTCACATTTAGAGGTTACATTATTTACTCTCTTAATTAAATTAAGTGATACACAACCTGGTAATCCCAATAGCATTGAGTTACAGTCTACAATTACAAAATTTTCATAACAAGAGTTGTTTTTATATTTACATTGCAAATTTATCATACCGATAGGTTTAACCTGAAAACCAGAAAAAGACTCCAACTTTATTTCAGTATTTAGTAATTTTAAATTTAAATCTCTGTTAATTCTATTAAATATATGTTTGGGCATAATGCTCACATCCGCTCCAGTGTCCAACTTACACTTTATGCTAAAGTTCTCAATATTTATATTTTCAAACCATTCTTCATTGAAACTTTTCTTTTTACCTATAACACTTTTAGCAGATTCACAATAATACTCTTCAGAACTGGAATTATCACTGCTACACTTCTTGACTATGCTGACATCTTTATTTTTCACTTTGCAGCTAACAGAAAAGTGATTTAGCGTTCCACACTTATTACAAGTTTTACCAAATGCAGGGCATTGTCTAGGTCCATGTTCTGTCTGGCATCTTCTACATTTAAACTTATTTATTGTATTATTTTTAAACTTCTGATGTTTGACCACATTATGAGTAACCGTTGGACGATTTGACTTTTTAACTCGACTTACTTCACTATTACTCGTAGACATTTGTGCTACTTGTGTAGACGCTTGTTCTTTAGTTTGACAAAATTTAATAGTAGCATCCAAAGACAAATTGTCTATCCTCAGTAAAGCTTCCTGAGTAGATCTGTCACATATATTTTGAACAATGTGATCTCTCATCATTTCATCTTCTATATTTTTATAATTACACGACTTTATTAATTGTCGGCATTCGGTTAAAAATTTATCAAAAGTTTCTCCTTCACGTTGCTTGCGTTCGTTAAATTTAAAACGTTCAAACACGATATTCGTTCTGGGACTTGCATAATTTTGTATGGCTTCACATACCTTTTCATATTTGTCACCATCACTTACGGGCAAAGTTGAAACTACACGTGATGCTTCTGTACCCATCAAATTTCTCATGAGAGACAGTTTAATTTTGTCATCAAGACTTGACTTTCCGGCGACCATCAGGTAATCTTCAAATGTTTGCAGCCAAAATTTCCACTCTAGTGCTGCATTTGAACCAGTAATATTTAAATCTGGTGGTAATTTCACTTGAAGAAAATCCTTTTCGGGTAGTGCCATCTTTAAAAACTTTGACTAAAACTTATAGGCGTAGATATTCGTTATACTTATTTCACTGCGACTGCGCCATGTTGTAATATGGAATATACCATAAGAATACTCAATAATAAGATGCAGTAATCAATATTTATTTCAAACACTTATATATTTACGTTACAGAACATGACTCTCTAAGTACGCCATATTAACCATAGACTTAATACTACTATTTTAGGGTTACCACAATTTCATCATATATATTTTAGTGTAATATCCTATACGAGATGCATCGTGCAGTTTCACTTGCTTTTAATTTTTCCCGTTCTTGATAAACGGCGCCTTACTAGTTCATGCTCGCTTAGCGTAACATTTTGACCTAGAATTTGTATGGTAATCGCATCGCTTCCTAGGCTTATAGCGTTATGTTAAGAAGACTATAACCTTCCTCAACATACACACTATAGAATTTAGCAACAACTTTTCACATCTGACTGCTAGCAGGTTACTAATATCCTGAGTAACTTTAGTCCGCTAGGTAATCCGCCAGTAAATTAATGCGTCCAAGTATACAAGAAGCCTGCATAATTTTAAGACAAAAATGAACTAAAGTATAAAGGTCTTTGAGCTATAACCATAGAGTATTGTGCTCGGGAATATATCTAAATGAAGTCCAAAAATGTTAAATTAAGACAAAAATCGGCTCAGTCGATCCTAAATAAAGGAAATCTATTTTTCGTATATTATTTTCCTTCCCTCGACAACCAACACAGTTACAAATCAAAAATTTTGAGATTGTTATTATTAATACCCTGCAATGTATGTACTCTTTGATTCTAAGTGTTTATAGACATAGACCCTAGCCTAGTCTTTTCTGCTTGTTATTATTCGTGTGTGTGTGAAATTTACAAATAAGTTTTTTTTTTCATCCGATCATATTTGAGGTACAAAAATCTTCTTTAAATTTATTATCTTTTTCTTATACTAATAAACTTTACAAAAAAACGAGTAAATAAAAACGTGCTAAAAATATATACATGTCTTTTTGCGAAAACACCTATTTTACAAGAGAATTTCCGTAAATAATGCTAAAAAACATGACGTTATATAAAAAACGTATTAAGTAAGCGTATCCAAGGCGCGTCAAGGTGAGACCTCGTTATATGGCCTCATTATATCCAGTAATATTTGAGCTCAGCAGACAGCGAACAAACTGAGCCTATAAAACATAGTCACGGGAAGCCTACGTATATTCCTTTTATAAATATAGTTAATGCCATCACGTGTTATACATCCCACGCTCAATTGTAAGGGTATGGAATACGGGCATTTTTTACATTATGCGTTGATGACTGATCAGAGTTCTGCTGCGAAACTTGTTGAATTTGTAATGCATAAAAGCAAAGCGATAATGCACTCTTCTCTATAGAGGCATTCGAGGAGAATACTCATAACTTACACGGAGATAGTACTGTCGATATTTCGCTTATTTGCTTACAATGGTCGATCGACATAAGTTCCAATCCTTGTGCTGCGGATTTCGGTGAAGGGAAACATTGTGTCAAAATCATAGCATGGGGTTCGGGCTTTCTCTATGCCTAACTGCCACTCTTTTGTTTCAGCATGAATGGGTCGGCTCGTCCGGGGTAGTACCACCCTCTCAGAGAAAACCGACGTGAAGTAACAGTGTTTGCATTGTTGCGTTTCGTTCGGTCAGTGAGAGCGCCGGAGACCCACCTACTCTCCTTTTCCTATTCCTTCTCCCCTCCCTCCCCCCCGCCACAACACAGGCTGGCAACGCACTTGCGACTTTCCTCATGTTGCGAGTGTCTATGGACGGTGGTGATCACTTAGCATCAGGTGACCCATATGTTCGTTTGCCTCCTATAATATAAAAAAAGAGCCGAACTATGAATGCCTTAGTTGCGTCGTCCGTTTACTATTCGAAATTTGTTTAAAGTTTAACTGCGTTGGGAGTAAATCATAATTTAAAAAATAAATGCGAGGCTATGGCTAGTTAACGATAAATTTAAATAATCTCCCGAACAAAACTTCGGTGCATCAACTTCAGCTTTTACAAACGAAGTTACGTTTGATTACAATAAGTTACGTCTGAAATTCGCTTTCCGGAGTCCCGTTTCTTTTCACTGTTGTGTTGAACTTTTTTATTTTTTAAATGGTAACATTTTACTGAAATTTACATCCGAAGTTTCTCCATATTTTTCCATAACAATGTATTTATGTAACACTTTCATTATAATCATAAAGAGTCGCATTAAGTCGCATTTGATGACTAGTACAGTTACAAAAAAAAAAATATTTTCTTTAATAAATCTCTATTATAAATGACTAGTTGTGCCCTGTGCTTAATTAGTAATTCCAGTTTCATTATGTTGATAATTAGTAGTTTCAAAAATTACTGCAAATTCACTGTTTAGGCTAAAATGGTTAAGAAGCATTGCAATGCACAACGGTATATCAGTTGTTTTTTAAATCCATCAAGTGTAATATTTCATCCCGCCAACCCCCTCGCCGGTGCTTAAGTCAGTCTAAATACATAATGACTACGGCGCACATCTCTGTGATCGAATTAATAATAAATTGCTTTATAAACGTTCCTAAATATAATTAAAGAGTAAAAGTGAAAGGTGCGAACCGAAGTGTCAGTGAATGAAGAGGAGGCCTTCTACGACCGTGAGAAAAGGTGAGTCCTTCTTTTCCCATATCCTTCCGACGGTTGTGCATTCTTAGCCATCACCAGGAAAGCATCCCGCCGAATTATTACACCTTTTTTTACACCTTTTACCAATTACAACCAGCGTTTACATACACAAAAGAAAAATCTTTTGATCTTTCCAATATTACTATTGCACCAGGCGGAAGTTGTCCTGCCTTGATTAAAAAAATCTTAAAAGTCAACTGCAGGCCACGTACTGGGTGCAATTTTGAATGTAAACTTCTTTTGAATCCATCTAACCTAAACACACAAAATGTTCATCAAAATCTGTCCAGCCATTTAGGAGGAGTTCAATCACATACACACAGACAGAAGAATTATATTATTATAAATATAATATAGGACTAGCAATTATACTTGACTTCGCCTGTGTTTGTATCTTTAGAAATGATTAATGATGATTCATATACCTATCTACATAACTGTTGTTGGCAGGATTGTTTCAAACTTACTTGATATTTATCGTTACATTTTAGCATATTTAAAGAATATCTTCATATATTATATTATCTTTTAATAAAATATAAAACACCTTATGCGTTACTCTTACGTATAAGTGAATTTACTGTAAATGGTAATCAAAATCTGTTTATTAATTTACGCGTAAAAGAGTAAAAACATCTACCCCTCGTGATCGAAATAAGTTCGAATCCTGCAATAAGCTGGGACCTTTGGTGAAAGAAACCGTCACAATGAACTCATAGGGCCGACTAACTCTTAACTAGAAAACCTATCGCTAAGCACTTATGTTTCAAAAATTACACTCGAGCGCCAGTTCTTTAGGTTCAAGCTAGATTTAAAAAAATAATATTTTTTAAAAATTTTCCCTAAAAAATATGAATTCAGTTGATTTACCTCTTGTGGCGTGTAACGAAATATCTCGTGCATGTCTCGGTACCACTTGACGGAGTGGAGAGGCGGGTCCAGAGGGTGTCTTGTGTAATTGCAGACAAGTTCTACTTCCCGCTTCGGGTCAGCCCACCGAGGTACGTCCAGCGACGTTATCGTGTGAGACAGGCTGCGGGCTGAAAAAAAAAACTTATTTCAAATATATCCAAAGCAATTATAGATTACATGCTTTTAAAATTTCCAATAATGAATTTTTATATCCTTATATATTATACAAGACTAGCGGACCCAGCGGACGGTGCCCGTCCTGATATTAAAAAAACCTTGAATCACTTTATCTACTGGTGAAAACCGCATGAACATCCGTTCAATAGTCTTTGAGTTTATCACGAACAGACAGACAGACAAACAGACGTGGCAGAGGACTTTGTTTTATAAGATGTAGTGATGACACCTCTTTCCTTGACTATAAGTTAGTACGCTTATGACTCGAAAACTACTACACCGATTTGCTTGAGTTTAATAAATTTAAAAACGAAAATACTTTACAAACCAGATAGTGAGGCATGTTCAAACTAACAGACAAACAGACAGACATTTATAAAAATAGTTGAAATGTATTTCTATTACTTATTCTTGAAGCCCTGCATTCTAATGGTGATAGAGCCACGCTGAAACTATTACTGGTTTCAGCATGAATGGGTCGGCTCGCCCGGGGTAGTACCACCGTCTCATAGAAAACCCACGTCTAGTAACAGTGCTTGCATTGTTGTGTTTCGTTCGGCCAGTGAGAGCGTCGGAGGCCCACCTCCCTCCCCTCTCCTCTCTTCTCTTCCTCTCCCTCCCCTAACCCTTCCCCCCAAAGGGTGGCAACGCACTTACAACTCCTCTGGTGTTGTTAGTGTCTATGGACGGTGGTGATTACTTAACATCAGGTGAACCACATGTTCGTTTGCCGCCAATGACAAAAAAAAATTTTTTTTTTGTTTTAATCTAAAAAGTACAGACACGCTAGATTTACATTCCTATTATATGTATAGATAAAGATTGCAGCAAAATAACTACATCTTCATTGGGATAATTTAATGACAGTAATCTAGTAATCATTACATAGTATAAAACAAAGTCCCCTACCGCGTCTGTCTGTCTGTCTGTTCGCGATAAACTCAAAAACATCTGAACGGATCTTTGTGCGGTTTTCACCAATGGATAAAGTGATTCACGAGGAACGTTTTGGTATATAATTTGTCCAGGATTATTTTATAATCAGGGCGGAACAACGTCTGCCGGGTCCGCTAGTATCTTATATAACTAATCCAATAAATCCTATAATAATTCGACAACAATGTATCATTTCTATATTTGAAGGGCATAAACGTGACAATAGCAAATCATAAGATTATCCTTGAAGTAATATTAATGTCTAATTGACTAGTGTAAGCTATTTTACTCGATCCGTAAAGCAAATACGCTAATAGATAGTTCAAAAATACTTAATTCAGTTTAGGCACTAAGAAGGTGCTTATAAACGTCGAAACTACCACTGATTCGAACAAACAACCCAGCCATCGAGAATAACCGGCAAGAAACTCGATCTGGATTATCTTGTTAACCTATGTGTATGTGGATGCACATAGAGGAGTTCAATTTTAGACATCAGCATCGTTCACATATTGATCTACTTATAATAATTATAATAGCCTTTTGACATCAAAACTCGCTTGACATGACGCCTATAGTCCGGCAAATCGGTAATATGTTTTGGGAATTTATTATAAAACCAAACACTGGTTTTACTGAATCTGAAATATGGGACGACCAGTTTGTCACAGTTTCTAATATTTACATCATGCCGGTTACGAAATCGAACTTTTTAAAGTTTTGCAGATATTCTTTAAATTCTCAAGAATGTATTGGAAGGGTACAGTTAAGATTCCGAATTCCTGAAATTGTATCTTTAATGATTCGTGAGGTCCCATATTGTATATTGCTCGATTTACCCATTTTTGTAATAAAAATATGGTATGTATCGTAGCTGCCGTCCCAACAAAATACCATAAGACATTAAGCTATGGAAGTAAGCCAAGTGCGAATAATATTAAGATCTATCTATCTAACTACCCTCTTATTGAAAATTGGTTATATTTAGTTATCGGCTTCAGTAAAGGTATGCTGCATGCCTGTTTGCTACTTTTTTGTATTGTCGCTTTTTATAATGAGACCGTGTAAGTCTTAGTACCGAGAGTCTCGCATGCTGGCTTGAAAGCAGTAACTAGCAATTCGTTAAAGATTTTTAGATGGCCGCAATCGTTTGCATAAAAAAAAATATTGACACGTTTTGAAAGAACAAGTACAAATAGAGGGCTATTGTTGAGCAGCGGTGATTAACTATATATAAAAATACATAGCGGGCAGACACTATCACTGGGCTGGGCATAAATTTATCGGTGATTTTCCTTCACATTAGATAACATAGTATTTAAAATATTAGCAATACTAATATGCATGACGCTACTGAATCTATTTACAAAATATAATTTTAAATTTCCTTTAAGCATCTCAGTAGAGGATCTACATTACATTTTTGTTGGGATCTGTAGAGTAATATAAACTTCAGGTGAAATTGAGAGGCCGCTGGCGACTCTGTTTACTCTGGTCCCTATTTCAGAATTGTTTGTCTTTACGGGTCCGAAGCCTTAAGCTTTGGGATTTCGTGCTTAGCTTATGTTGGTTTATCTTTTCTATTCTTATTGGAATCGAGATATGAATATCTGGGTTATATCCTTGGAAAATAATTTCAAAATATCTTGGCTGTATTGAAAATCATATTGAAGGAAAGATGCCTACAAATTACTTGAAGATAAATAGGGAGAGAGAAATGAAAATGTTTGTTTTTGAAGTAAAATTTCTTTTGGGATGGTTTTTTTTTATATTATAGGAGGCAAACGAACAGGCGGGATGTTAAGTAATCACCACCGTCCATAGACACTTGCAACACCAGGGGAGTCGCAAGTGCGTTGCCAGCCTGTCTTTGGGGGAGGGAAGGGGGTGTAGGTATCCGACGCTCTCGCTGGCCGAAGAAAACACAACTATGCAAGCACTGTTACTTCACGTCCGTTTTCTGTAAGAAGGTGGTACTAACCCCGGTGAGCCGACCCATTCATGCTGAAACCAGTAATAGCTTCAGCGTGGCTCTACCACCAAAAATCTTTAAATTGGGTTTTACAAAACGAAAATGTGTAACGAAAAAGAGATAGCTATAAATGTATATATAGGTTTTAGGCTGTGTGAGAATGAGACGGAATGCGTTTCCACATATTTTCCATATCCTTCGTCCCTTTGTTATAAAATGGTTTGTAGAGGTTTGTGTCTCCACTACTCTACCGTCATGTACGAGCCCATACACGGACTCTACATAGCATGGAGACTAGACTCCATGCTGTATGCTAAATTTTTTCATATATTCGAAATAATATAAAGAGAGGGATAGAGAGAGACGTTCAAATGTGCACTTCTCTGAAAAAATAATCATAATACTAAGTTTCCCTTCTACCGGGAGTGAACATATACTCGTTTTTTTATATATCACTAATATTATTGCCTCAAGTGAAAACAATAGCCTTACGTTTCAAACAAGTACTTGTCAATAAACTTTTGTATGTTTTAATGATATCTCAAATTAAAAGTATGTGTATCCCTTTAATTTAGTTGGGTTTGATCAGCGCTACGGTGTGGTCAGCTTTAATCACTTAATATTACTATTAGTCACGTCGTTTCATCAAACTAACTAACCTCAACAGAGTTTGTAGCAAATTGTGAATATTAACAAAGGGATTTATCATATCAAACGTTACTTGCAATTATTTGTAACTAAACCTTCATTAGTCTGTCTTTATGTCTGACCACGGATTCGAGTATTGATTGATTTCTATTACGAACCAAATTTTCATTTTCGGCACTAACAATTTTAGATCCATTTCGTTTACGTTGTAAGTTTTATATTATATATGTATATGTATTATATATGTAACAATCTAAACTAATATAACAAACCTCAAGATTTTTTTTATTTGGTGAAAAGTCTAACTTTAACTAAAAGTCTAACTAATCTCATTCTCTCACAGTCTAAAAGCTACATATACATTAATAACTATTTCTTCTTCGTTACATATATTCGTTATATAAATTCCAATTCACACCGTCCCAAAAGGAGTTTGACATCAAAAAGATTTTTTCAACAATAATAATACAGATGAATCACAACAAGACATAGTCGCCATTATTAGGCGTCTTTATTTTTGTAAAGAATTGACTAAATATAGAATCTGAATATTCTACAATTCTTATTTGTAAAATTGCTGTTAGATATTGGTTTATATTTAGACATGATAACAAAGTTACATTGTTCCTAATTTTTGACAGCATATATTTAAAACCTACCTCATAGCCTTACATATTCTCATCTATGGCCACAATATTTCTTATCTTGGATCTATAATTAGTACTATGAATGTTTTTATACAAGTCAAATTTATTATACCAGATTTTTTTTACTCAGAATAATATTATGTGTGAAACCAGCTAAATGTAAAATTCTTTGGATAAGTATCAAAAGTATTTTTATTTAGTTTTAAATTGCATCGGATACGTTACGCTCTGTGGAACAGCAGAAAACTTGAGTATTGTTTTAATTTTAATTAGTTTTAAATGGAATTTCTGTGTGAAATTATTTCTAAAGTCAAAAAGTCAGCCTTTATCTCAAACGGCCATTGTGGTTCAAGATTAAGATTAATTAATAAATTTTATAATACAATATATGAGCAACATTATAATGTGGTCGGTCTTATTGTAGAAATACGTCCATTTTTTTCTATTAACCATAACAGATGTTAACAGATTTAGATTAGGGGCTTATTTCCAACTAAATTAAAATAATTATTAGGAATAAACGATATTTAAAAACTCGTATTGCACATCTCCTGTCCTCGCTTACTGTTCAAATGGAAGAGTTTTCTCCCTCTCGGTTCACACGTAGCGGAAGTGTTTAAATTAATTTCCACATAATTATAACTTTTGAGAGAATTTCAGTGAATATAAATTCATTATTTGTTAATAGCAGTACCTTTACAAAAGTGTAAAAGAAACTATAGATTTAAATCAGACGACTTACAATATATTTAAGCAAAACGTACCGTCTACTTTTACGTGAACCGAGCCCTTTTTAATAAAACATGGTATAGTCGAGTGTAGCGTTAGTGCGTATAAATTTTAATACTATCGTACCAGAAAAGGTTACGGAGATGAATATGTTACATTTACAGAGGATTTTAGTTCACTTTTCTTAATACTAACGGGCTTTACAGCAACAGTTATTCATATTTAAAGAGAATTTTTACATCCTTTTAATCCAGTTATAAATGAAAAAGTTTGTCAGGATGGATGGATATTACTCTATCACATAAAAGGTATTAACATGTAATAATTAAACACTGTTATCTACTTGAGTAATATATTAACGTGAAACAGAAAATGTTGTACAGAAAGTAAGAGAAACCAAAGAGAAAAAACATTATGACTCCATCTACCACAGACAAGTGAATAATTTCAAAAGTAATTCAAACAGATTATACCTAACACTATTATTTCAAAATATCACGATAAGTGTCACCCACGTAAGTAGGAAAAAATCCTGCCATCCGAGGTTTCAACGCAACAGACCAAGTCGTGGTTCGGTCAATTTGGCACTCTTGAGCTTGTTCCCTAGTGCCCAAGTGGCGAAATGTCTGAAGTGCCTGTCGTTGTCGTTGTCCCGTGAAGCTGGGAAGGCTCGGCAGGCTAATAGCGTAGTCAGTTCGAAAAAAAACCTGGCATCTGAAAGTTAACTCGTCATAAGCTGCATAAACCATTACACAAATAAGACGCTCACATCTTTCATAAATATGCAGTGTGATATAATTATGTATTTGGATGGTAGGGAATCTTTTGACCCATCTATTTGTGACTATCGTATATAGTAAAATACTTGATAGTGCATTTATCATTGGCAAACTCTGATATTTATTATATTGTTAATTGTCTCTGGTCACCGTTATTCTTAAATTGTATTGTATTATTTTTATTATGTTCCCGGACTCTTTCAGTTGGAATCTATTCTAAATATTCTACAACAGATAACTATTCTAATATACATATATAAAACAATTGAAGGTCAAGATAACAACTAAGTATCATTTAATACTACTTTTATCACCTATTATCTAAAAGTTCTCATGTAATTTCGTTGAAAACAACACAATTTAAGGTCATAATCTATGACATGATTTCCTGTGCTGTTATATTAAACAACCGTTAGTCAATTTCCCAGTTTGTGATTAGATTTCACCTAAGCAACAATGGAGAGGGAAATTAAATCTAAGATTGTTATCGTCACTGGTGGAGCTGATGGTTTGGGGTACAACATCGCTGAAAAATATTTAAAAAATGGTGCTAAAACTGTTATAATTCTCGACAAAAATGAAACTAAAGGCCTCGAAGCAATTACCACTCTCAATGCAGCAAACTACGATGGCAAAGCAGTTTTTATGAAATGCGATGTTAATAAAGATTTGGAACAAGTATCAAAATCTATATTAACCACTTATAAGAGAATAGACGTACTTGTGAACAACGCAGGGATAATGGACGAAAATAATGTAAGGAACATGTTTGAAGTCAATGTGATATCCTTGATGGAGTGGTCGTTAAAGTTTTGGGAGCATATGAGAGCGGATAAAGGTGGAAACGGTGGTACTATTGTCAACATGGCGTCGCTGGCTGGGCTTCTTGTTGACCCATTTACTGTTTCTTACAAAGCTGCAAACGCGGCTATAATATCCTTCACGAAGTCTTTAGGCCATGAATACAATTTTAGGAAGACTGGAGTAAGAGCTGTGGTGCTATGCCCAGGGCTCACGCACACTTCCATGACAAGTCGGCAATTGTGCTGGGATGAGCATGCTGAAGGGTTCGGTCGACTGTCTAAAGCGTTACCATGGCAAGGACCGAATGCAGTAGGGGAAGCTGCAGTCCAAATATTCAAAACAGCAAACAGTGGAACTTCATGGTTGATTTCTGGTGGAAAACCTATTCGTGAAACACCGACCGTCATATATTTATCCTTCAAAGACATTGAGCATCCAGAATCTCTTGTTTTTTAATTGGTATGATTATTATTCTTACTAGGATGCCTTCTTTCTTTTTTTCGTCTTTACTATCGTAAATGTTAAGATTTTTTTAGATTCAGGTACAGCTGATTAAATGTTTTATTTATTTTTTATGTATTGTATGAATTATTTATGTGAATTTAATTGAGTGAGCCTTGATTTTGCGAATATTCGCGCGAGTAATCTGCCTGTATTTTATAACCAGTTAACTAATATGAATACTTATCTATATTAAAATCTAAATTAGCGTGCAACCTTTAAAGCATTTTGTATTCATTGATGTATAATTATTGTATTTACCCACCCATTCGTACGTACAAACGAATTTATAAACCCTAAAATTCAGATCATTCATCAAACTGCAGTCTATCTGTACTTTTTTAACTTTATTTTTGGCAAGCAATTTTCTACATTATTACTACCATTGTCGAGTAGGTATATTGTCGATATTAAAAATATCTTGTGATAGTTTTCATATTATGACAAGACGGTGGCACCCTTGCAAGAACTTTCCAGGGAGTTTTTGTGGCATCTTAGAATTCATGCCCCGCGGTATTATTTTTCATCCACTTCACTCGTGTACAATAATCGAACTAAGGGGTGTAGGGGGTGTCGAATAACATCTAAGACTTGAGACATCCAAGCCAACCTCAACTGTACATGGTGCACCCTGCTGAATAAAAAGCGAGGCAATGGCGAACGCGAGGTGGTAGAGTTTTACAGCCCGATTGGGTCGCAACCACCATGTATATGGCGAAAAAGCCCGTCATAGTGATTCGCTTTTGCGTGTCGCGTTTAGGGATCAGCCTGTACATATCCAGCTCTTCGCTGGCCGGCATGACAGCGGCGACCAGCGATCACTCGGTGGTCGCCATTGTTTATGAATTGTACTGTGCTTACCATCAGGCACAGTGCAGTCATTTTGCCGAGCCACAATGAAAAACTATATTGCATAAAATGCCACCAACATTACAAAATATACAGTCAAGTAACACAAGATTATACAAAAATATAAAGTCACTACATGATAGACTAAGATCCTGCCAAAAACTCCTATCCGTACTTAATCTAGAGGATAGCCTGGGGCTTGTTTTTTATAAATAACTTTAGTCTAAAGTATAAATCATAATCAAATAATAGCGTCCATCCATATCCATCCTACCATATAAAATGTTAAAAGCTTTAAGGTTCTTTGCTTACAAATGCTATACAAATATTGTTAGGAGTATGTTCATATTTCCTCCCTTAAAGTAGGATAAAGAATTGAGATATACTATTGTCTTAAAAGTATCTGTATTTATATTACCGTAATATGAATATTCTTCAACTAAAACTTCGGTCTAACAGAATGGGTGAGTTTTTCAATGTCACTACTGACTGTGATGAGATAATAAATCTTACTTTGTGTAACATTTGTCTTTTTCTTTATATCCTCTCGTAATGTGCACAAACATGCTGAAATACTTAATAGTATTTTTCCTTTTTGCGTTTCACAAGAAAATCACCTGATCTTGAATGACAATGTGGCCGATCTTAATACACTAGACTAATGGACTTTGAAGTTTAGCTATTAGATCACACCGATACGTAAACGCCTATATTTCCTATATAACTAATTCTTTAACCGTTTTTATACCAGACGTTAGTTGGGCTTTCTCGAGAATTATTACTTAAATGATTTAAAAAAAAGTTAAAGGCTTATTTTTGATGTACACTATTGTAATTTATGTATATTAAAACAACTTTTGGAGGTGGTAGAGCCACGCTGAAGCTATTACTGGTTTCAGCATGAATGGGTCGGCTCGTCCGGGGTAGTACCACCCTCTCATAGAAAACCGACGTGAAGTAACAGTGCTTGCATCGTTGCGTTTCGTTCGGTCAGTGAGAGCGCCGGAGACCCATCTCCGCTCCCCTTCCACTTTCCCCTTCCCTTCTTTCCACCCCAACACAGGTTGGCAACGCACTTGCGACTCCTCTGGTGCTGCAAGTGTCTATGGACGGTGGTGATCGCTTAACATCAGGTGGCCCACCTGTTTGTTTGCCTCCTATGATATAAAAAAAAAACAGCTACACCTGTAGATCACATAAAAGCCTGTGCATTGCCATAAAATAATTTATCCTTCAAATACTACGTACAGAATATCCAATGTACTGGTCTTTGAACGTCAGTTCAGTAATGTTTTTTTTTTAAGTTATATATAGCGTTTGACTATAGTCTCGTCTGATATTAAGTTACGATGTGGTTTAAGTCAGTAAACAGACCAAAACTAGAGGGAAATAGCTCTCAAGTGCAACATCGAAACACACCAACAGGTGCTTGGCCACAGATTTTCAATCTCATGGTACCTTCATCCTCATGGTATTTAGCCAGACGGACTTTTTTTATTTTTATTATTATTAGTGGACGCCCCTATGAAGGACACCCGGCGCAACACCTCTGATGTGGTAGTCAGAGACTTTTTTCGGGTGATAGTATTTGCATCTTGGGTTAGTATTTTAAGAGACAGTTTCTTTATTATTTTAGTGTTCATTATTATTTATTATTTTATGCTTTTGTCTTCTTTATAATATATTTATGATTTGGTTGTTTTATTTTTATTTTCATGTTTTCAAGATGTTCTAGTAATCATTTTTATTATTAATCAATAATTCCTACTTATTCGATGTCTAATTTTAGAGTCTTTATTTACTTATGTCATTTTCTGTAATAGGTTCTTTTCCATATTTTGTTTTATCATTTGGCTTAGATCTTCTACTGCTATTTTTATATTTTCCAAAATGTTCTTATGTTAAGTGTTTTATGTTGTATTGGTCATTGCGACTTTTTTCAATCTTTATGTTTAAATCTTATTTAGCCAGGCGGACTTAGAAAAAGCCCTACTAACAAGCAAAAAGTGTTTGGAGATTACACAATGCCGCGGTCGCAGTACTCTCGTAGACGATTTTCAATTTTTACTTCGTATTCATCCAATCAAATTTAAACTACATGGAGCCAACTACGGTCCATACATATAACTGATTTAATGAAAGTTGAAAAGCGATAATTATATTTTTTATAAGAAATCCTTTTGAAAATTTATCGATAACCTCTCGTAATGTCTCGAATAACGAGACGAAATTAATTTCGAAATATAATATATTTGAACACGATCGACTAAATAATTAAACATCAGCCCACGCAACCTTAGCGGAGTAATTTGTATACTAAGGAAATCTGAACTCATCTCAATTGTATTATGAATAATCTTTCGGTTTTCGGCAAGACACAGAATATTTCGCCGACACTACTACGAGATATTGTTGGGAAGTTGTAGCCCGAGACGTTTGCTGAAAAGAGCGCCGACATAAATCATTCGGTTCACTGCTAACACGCTAATCGAAAATTCTATATCATTTGTCGATTTGACAAAATCTGCCACTCGGTACGGTATATTTACTTATTGGTAGTAAGTAGTTATACTACTGGTAGTTAGTAAATTTAAGCGCAATATCAAGCGCGTTTTGGTATCAAAAGACTATTATTATAGAGTTGATCAGTATGTTAGTAATGATGGTGTCTGGAATTGACTCCTCTCTCTATGCATTCATTAAAAAAGATTGTAATTTTATTAATGTATTTTTATAAGTATATGTTAAAAAGATAAAAACGGAGAGAGAGACGGATGAGAGAAAACTACATGTGGCAGAGATGCGAATGTTAAGGTGGATGTGTGGTGTAACTAGAATGGATAAGATTAGGAATTAATATATCAGAGGAAGTTTGAAAATAGCACCAGTAACAGAGAAGTTAAGGAGTAATAGGTTAGCATGGTATGGGCATGTTATGAGGAGAGATGAAGACCATGTAACTAGGAAAGCTTTGAGTATGACGGTCGATGGATATAAGAGTAGAGGAAGACCGAAAAAAGGATGGATGGATTGTGTGAAAAATGATATGTGTGTAAAAGGTGTGATGACTGAGATGACATCTGATAGGCGAGCATGGAAAAGGAAAACATGTTGTGCCGACCCTACTTAGGTGGGATAAGGGTAAGAAGATGATGATGATGATGTTAAAAAGATAAACTCGGTCGAGTTTCTTGCCGGTTTTTCTCGATAGCTGGGTTGTTTGTCCGAACCGGTGGTAGTTTTGACGAACATAAGCGCCTTCTAAGGACCTAAATTGAATAAAGTATTTTTAATTTTGGTTAATATTAGTTGTTAATTTTTATCTTTTCTGCACTTTTTGTCGGAATGTTTACTTCTGCTCAAAAAAGAGAATCACTGTAATGAGCAACTTTTTACTTTTACTAACTTTATTTTTCTTTAAAACATACAACATGTAGGTCATAGAGCCACGCTGAAGCTATTACTGGTTTTAGCATGAATTGGTAGGCTCGCCCGGGGTACTACCACCCTCTCACAGAACACCGACGTGAAGTAACAATGCTTGAATTGTTGCGTTTCGTTCGGTCAGTGAGAGCGCTGGAAGCCCACCTGCCCTCGCTACCCATCTCCTCTCCCTCCTCTTCCCTGCCCCTCTTCCCCCCAAACACTGGCTGGCAACAAACTTGCGACTCCCCTGGTGTTGTTAGTGTCTATGGACAGTGGTGATCATTTAACTTAAGGTGATCCACCTGTTCGTTTGTTTACTATGACATAAAAAAATAAAATACAGCTTGGTATCGTCTTATACTTTACCGACAAACAATTAAAGGAAACAAAATTCGAGCCTATCGAAGCTTGGAGTTAGAGGAAAGGCGACCAATAAAATTAGTCCTGTATTTTTTTTTGTCCATATGTGGGGTGGTATAACTAATACAAATTATGTTATAAACCAGACGACAGTTCTATTGTTTTAATGCAGTACTGTCTATTGACAAGAAACTCGTACATTGATCTGTACTGAATTATTATTAGCTGTCTAGAGTCTGTCTAGTTAAGAGTTTGTTTGGTTGAATACGCTATTCTCAGGAACTACTCGTCAGATTTGAAAAAAATATTTCAGTATTAGATAGCTCATTTATCGAGGAAGGCTATTATATACTATATATCATAAGGCCAATAGGAACGGAGCACCAATGTTTCAAAATCGTTGTTTTTTCCTTTTGAGAGTTTCCGCTGCATGTTAACATTATCCCATAGAACCTATTCCACGTGAATGCAATCGCGGGTAGAAGCCAGTATACTATATAAATAGGGTAACAAATCTTTATCCTGTTTTCGTTCTCTTCTAATTTAGAACTTACGTCGACAAAGATTAATATATTTAGGTAACAAGAGCAAATAGTTTTTATGAGAAAAGTTGGTAAGTCCGCTTCTAACTAGGAACGTATATAGCGCAAACGTTCCTAGAACAAATAATAACTTGTCAACGTGAAATTAACTTGTTTTGTGACATCGACAGCCCTCACCCCAAGTTGTCTCGTACGTTAAAGCCTTGTTCGCACTAGGATAGTAATTTAGTCGGGTCAATTTAGTAATTAAACGTGTCTGAACAACAAACATTTATTCGAGTAGATCAGCAAATCATTTAGTCGGGTTGATCAATTACCTTCTATTTTCTTAGGCGAGTAGCGCCTCTTTTCTCACTGCTTATACGATCATCTGCTCAACAAGTCCGAACATGTTTTAGTCGAGTTCATTAGCTGCTGGAAAATATTTTTGCACTGGAGCGAAGAAACCGCTTTAAAATTTGTCTCAACGTATTTACAACATTAATGTAACAGTTGTTTAGGTAATAGTGTTAGGTTTTACAACAAAGTCTAAAACCGATTTGCCGGATTGTGAGTTTAAGCGCCATGTCCAGCGGGATGTGGTATCAAAAGGCTATTATAGAGTGGATCAATATGTGAACGATGGTGATGTCTGAAATTGACTCATCTCTCTGCATCCACTTAAAAGGATTGTGACATGTAATGTATTCTAAATATTATATATAGATATATATGTTAAAAAGATAAACCAGATCGAGTTTCTTCCTGTTTCTTCTCGATGACTGGGTTGTTTACCGAACCGGTGGTAGTTTTGACGTTCATAAGTGCCTTCTTAGGACCTAAATTGAATAAAGTATTATTTGATTTGATTTAAAATTCTTGTGGAATTTAACGAATGAAGAGATCAGCATACACTCACCTGTATGCTGTATACTGGACAGTAAATTACCCGGTACTCGACTTAATTATTAGCCTAGTGCGAACAAGGCTTTACGCTCCACCCTCGGGTTACCGAGTTACGTAAACGTTACGTTACTGTTGATTAAAAAAGAAAACGTTGGGTGCTGCTTAAAAACAGAATATCGCGTGGAAATTTCGGAAGCTTTGAAATTCAATGTAGCGGTTTTAATAGCCCTTTATATCGTTCAGCAAATATAATGGTGATGTAAACAACAGCTGTATAGGAATAATTAATATAACTGTTGTGTTATTTGACAATCGTTATTCTTATTTATTAATTTGTTAATTTTATATAAATCTCTAACTACAACCATATATCTAATAACAGATTTTTATTTTTTAACTAAATCATTTGAATGTAATTGTGTGTTTAATTGTGTACCTATATATGTGATTACATTTTAGGTATTTTCCCTATAACTGTTTTAATATGCTGACTATATATAACCTGATTTCCTCTTTACTAGTAGATAATTAGTCAGTTCAATTAATGCCAGAAATGCTCTTATTAAAGCTATTGTAATTTAATTAGTTATAATAATGTAAATATAATTTATAAACCGCTATCAATTTTTTTGCTGTTAAATAACTTGCTGTCTTGTAATTTGACATCAGAATTCAATTAATTTATGTTATTCGTATTGTAATTTTTAGTCTAAGTTTTTTCGAACTGACTATGCTATTTACCTAGCAAGATCTTAACAGCTTCACCGGACTAGTCTGAGCAACGTGATCTCTCTTCCTGTTACACTTATCTATACGATAACATCTTCTGACTACTTTGAGTTAATCGGCTGAGTGCCTTAGGCGCTCGCCTTAGTAGTCCGGTGACGCTGCTAAGGCCTTGTTAGGCCAATAGCGTAGACAGTTCGACAAAAAAAAATCTTCTGACTATCACCATTGTCAATAATAATAACTGATAACGGATAATCAACATCAGACTAACTTTGTGTACTTTGTATTTTTTTTAAGTCCCCATTTGTCCCTCGCGACATTATCGAGACTTTATTTATTTTGTATTTATTGCGTATGAATGCGCATTACGTTATTAATTGTGATAATAGTCAACTGTGATTACAATATAAATATTATTCGGAATAGTTACTGATGTTTTAGGGATGGTTTATGTTTGCCACCTTTTATTTTCTTCATTCTCTTGCTAAGGCAACAGAATCTGTGTATCCCCTTCTTATAAAACTATCAAGGCGTTGATCGTGAGGTAGTTAGATATATAAAGGGTTTTCGAAGCGATTAATAATATTACATTTGTCACTATGTACGGGGATAGTTGATCTACTTTGACACAAGGTCCGCACCTTTCCGTGACTATAATTTCCTTCACTTTCATTTAACAGAGTCCATCAAGTAGGTACTGCTGAATCTGCCTCAGCTATCTTCCATAGTTTACAAACTATTCGCGTGGTTTCGCCCGCGTTTGTAATTACTTATTTTAATAAATAGTTGGGCTATGGCCAAAAAAATTGTGTATCTTTTTTTTTCAACAACATTCGGTACCTACCATTCTTTATGGCGTTCGATTGAGTGTTACATAAGACGATATACGCCATCTAGAGGTAATTAAAGAGACAATGAATAGCATAGCTTCTCCATGTAACACATAAACCGACTTTCACGATTATAAGTCAATCGGTGTTGTAGTTTATACCCAATCTATAACGTTTTCCAGTCTTCATAATAATAGAGTTCATTAGATGCTTAATATTTTAAGGAGTGAAAATATTTTATACCTTTAAATTTAACATCGCTTTATAACTTCTTCGAAAGATTCTCTCAAGTTGTAGTCGCGTATACTCTCAAGTTTCGCTGCAGACGGTACTGCACAGATTTCCTCGGTACATCTTGAAAATGCTTTCAGTAAATCAAATACTGGTGTTTGCATACACTTGTTTAACTTTTATGCCACATTTATTTTATACACTTATTTAGATTTGACTAGACTTTCAACATTACCTATAACCGTGAAAATGTGTGTGGTTGATATTTGTTTTAGGCTGTTTGTTTCTCTTTCACATAAAAACTCCTTAACGAATTTTAATGAAATTATATATATTGTTAATGACTATTTCCGGTACCGCTATGACATACCCGAGAACTAGACTACAACGCCACCCGGGGAACCACTATTGACCTGCGATACCGCGCTATTGACTTTATCGGGGGTGTTATTAACGCTATTGGTCGGCTATTCATTATTCACCCCGGTGTGAGACTACATTGGTGGGAGTTCAGCATATAAAGGGCAAATGTCGCGGATCTGCACGCACTCCTATGTAAGTTATTGTAAGGCGAAGCTCTGCCCGGATAAATAGTCACAGTGCCTTCAGAGTGTTTATTGGTTTTCCTGACTGACTGGCTGATTATACGTATTGTGTAACAATATACTAGCTAATACCTGCTACCAGTCGAGTACCTGTAGGGTTTCTTTAGCATAACTTTTAAAACAGCACGTTGCGCTCGCTCGAGTTCTAGCATGTATGTGAGGTGAGCTCCACCCCAGATGCCGACACAATATTGTAGAATCGACTGGCAAAGAGATACGTAGACCAGTTTTAATGTTTCGAATGGCGCGCTATCACGAAGTAACTTTAATGTATATATAAATTTTCGTACTCGTTTAGATAAATCAGAAATGTGTCGACGGAAGTTTAATTTTTGATCTATAGTAACGCCAAGATATTTTATGTGCTCAACACGCTCGATATGACCGCAGCTACAAATAGAGTTGGTATGTTTTGAAGGATCACAATGAAGACCTCTTATTTGAATTCCTTTGTCTGGTGCGTTTCTTATATGTGACTTGCTAAAGATTATGTATTTTGTTTTTTGTTAAAAGGTTCGAGTTCAACCAATTGTCCAATATACTCAGACCTTCATTAGCTGAGATAAAGACTTCGTCCCAATCTCGCCCTTTGAATATAACTGCTGTGTCATCAGCATAGCAAATAAGTTCTACATTCGGAATATCAGTTCTGAGTATATTGTCCATATATATAGTAAAGAGTGTTGGCCCCAGAATACTACCCTGAGGCACGCCAAAGCAGATAGTTAAGGGATTGCTTATGTAATCACCAATTCTGACACATTGGCGACGGTCACTAAGATAACTGTGAAACCAGTCCAAAGCAAGCCCTCTAATACCAAAAGTTTCCAGTTTTGTTAGTAAAATAGGCATAGAAATAGTGTCAATTATACCTAATACTTTCCTTCTAGAAGAAGCCTATGTCACTGCAGGCTCTTGCAGGCTGATAATTATGATGATTGTCCTTGGAAAGATCAGTATATACCGCAGATAGTCACTGATATCCTGGTTTGTACGCCTCTCGACTACCGACTTTATACCAACTATTACAGTTTTACCACTATGCCCATTTTTGTTGCAAACCAAATGGGTATAGATTTCTAACACCTTGTTTTGACATTGAATATACTCCAAATGATAAAAAATGATACACGCCTAAACCTGCCACTATGATATATACTAGTAGCTACAACCTGGTCGCGTTCGAGTCGCTCATAACTATCGTGTTCTTTATTTAATATACGCTACGTTACAGTTTGATCACAATCACATCTCATGTAAAGTGTGATCGGTGATGTTAAGTGTGACCAGCGAAATATCTTTTCAATATTCGTTATTATTAATTTGATTTTAATTATCAACAGTATCGGTTGAAATTGTGGGACGATCCATCGTAATGATATTCGGCACATATGAGAAGTTTTCTTTGAAATTTTTGCGCACTTTTACCCGCCGATACATCACAGCGTGTATCTTCCCTAGGGAAGAAACTTTTGCTCTGTAATGGGACAGTTAGTTCGCACCGTGCGAAGTATCAATGTGACGTCATAAGTCTAGTCAAGCGAATATATCATTCAATCTATTATATATTATATACTAGCTACTCGCTCCGGATATATACTGGTGGAGTAACGATGAAAACAATCTATAATTTATTTTTAAGCGTAAATTGTGATTTTAGAGTGCTGAAATAATATTTTAATTTATTATTGTGTGTTAAACTCTTGACTGTATTACACGCAAGTCTCAACTTACGACTATAGTCAAGAGCGATTAAAAAGCATTTTTTAAATTAGTATAATGCGGATTTTAGATGCGTTGACAACAACCTATTTTTAGATATGTTATAGTAGGTACCACTGCTTTCAATTTGGCAACGTCGCATTTTGGAGAGAGTGTGAAATGCTGTGTCAATTAGAAATAACGAAGGATTAAGTTCATGCGCGACGTTGCCAAACTTTAACAGCATTGTTTATAGATAGATATATGACTTAGCAATGTATCTTATCCTACGTAGTAGAATCCCATAGGAGGCAGGGAATGCTGTTATTATTTTTATTGTTTATATTACTTTATTGTTGGCAACCAATCTTCCAATAGATTATTACTGCCATAGTCGAGTTGGCATATATTACAAGCCATGAATACTTGTGGTAGGTTTTTGTGTAATACGAGATTTGTACACCTTGCGTCGTATAAAAAAAGTGCGTGCGTACAAAGTACACATGTCAGAAGTGAAACTTCTTTGGCGAACTAATTTTGTTTAATTAAGTCTTGTTTATATTTATACAAATCTAAAACTTTAGATTTCCGAGACTTTAAAAATAGATGAAAAATCTGCGTTTACTGCAAATGACGTCACTTCCGTTGCATACCTGCGTGACGTTACATTTGTAAAAAATTTACCCTCATGCGCCTAAAGAGGTTTCACTTCAAAAAACACATAATATATGAAGAATCATCGACAGTCGATTTTGTTTCTTCATAGTTAACTGTTTTTTTAGCCACGAGTGTTTAAAAAGAAAATGGTAGTGGAAAGACTTCTGGTTTCGCGTTACCGATGACCTTGACATGCTCGTGACGTATTGCTCTTGCGCCCGACATTGTATATGCTCGACTTTACCAGATGCGTGTTTGAATTTTTGGATGAGTAAAATCTTGTAATTTCTCGGCACCAACCGTCACCGTTGATATCGACATATTCGTGACGATTGCATCAAACTAGCGACGCATAGTATAGCGGCCTGTGTACAAATAATAACGATATTTTTTACTGTGCAGCCCATCATATATTTAAATAATTAATAAATTGTTTAAAAATCTATTTAATTACTGCTCGGAGTGGCAATAGATGTGAAAAGCAGACTAATGTTAATAATTTCAATATACAGATTATTAAATTTAAATAATTCCGACTATAAATGATTTAAAAATTCAAAAAAGAACACATTTTATCCATTGCTTTGACTTTTCACTTCTGTCGACAGTCCTTATGACTGCCTGGAAATTTTTTATACGCGCGTTTGACAGTGTGTTCCATTGACTCTTTTACTCAACGAATTTTGATATGGTTTATTATTTTGGACAATATCTTCTGGAATATTTGTAAGTACACATGTACATTATTTATAGAATGAAGAGTTAAGTAGATATATTTTAACCAAGTCGTTAAATATATATCAGGCGCTTACATTGCTAATGCTTCCTAAACATTACAGAATATATCAACTACAAATTTCTCTGTATATTTTGAAAAATATACACAAAAGACCGCGATGGTTATTTCTATCTTCTAAGAATAATCTGGATACAGTAACCATTATTATCTTTACCTTAGATATATATAATTCTTCTGTCCATGTGTATGGTGTTCAGGTGGATTCAAGAATGATTTGAATCACTATTGTACCTGGTAGGTGGTGCCGTGGTTGAATTTTAGGATTTTTTTATATTATCACAGAAAAACAACGTCCGCCGGGCCCGCTAGTATTTAATATATTTGTGAAACATGAATAGTTACTTGCGACCATATCTTGACCAATATTATATATAGTATTAAGACTTTATTAAATTACATATATTAGTTAAGTTGGTCATGAATATTGCACTTTACAACATATTGTTTTTTAAATACATTAAAACATGACGTAAATAAAAAATATTGTTCTTTAGAGTTGGGACAAAACAAACAAGCCAAACAAACCTCATGTTTAGTGTCTTGGACGCTTAAAATGTTACGTTTGTAGATCCCAACCAAAGAAGTCCAAAGCGGGTCTCACGGGTCTCACGTGATTTAGTTCTATAACATACTCATAGATTAAAAAAGATACTATATTATATAGCAATAGCTGTAAGCGATAGAAGTAAATTTGAAAGATACATGTCTAAGGGAAAAAAATAACACCAAAATATGTATTTTTTTAATGAAATACAACGTGGACAACCGGCGCATGATTTATCGGGAACCCTTGTCAACTATAACGAATTCTAAAGTGCTGAGTTCTTTTTAGTTGTATCACAGAGTAGATAATATTGGATAAAAACCACAGAGCCGTAACTTCGTACATTTGTTCAGTTTGAGATCATGCTATGAATTTCACCGTAATATTTTATCGAACATCATGGTACAAAATAAACCATAATTTTAACCAATCAATTTAAAAGGCCTGAGCTTCAAATTATTCATATCCTATACATTTTTAAATTATATGTGTAGTGCAGTCCAACAACAACGAAAATTACTATCATCGCTGTTATGGCGTCCTGCAAACCTCTCAACAGCTGGATGCTTGATATGAACTGAAGTACCTTATAACCCCATTTGATTTACTGGATATTGGACTGGATATTAACTGAACTTAGAACTCGACACGCCTGCAAAAGGAACTATAGCAAATGTTTGCAGTAAAGTTGTAACTCTTATATTAAATATTTTATATTATTTATATGTTCTGTATAAAAAAAATAGTAATTCGTTTTCGCTTACGAATTTGTCAAATGATTATTTTTAACCAATCGCAATATCTCATTTGTTTCCGTTTACAAAGCAGTGAAAATATTATTTTCTATACTAATATTATAAAAAGGTAAAGTTTGTGAGTTTGTGTCATTGTAGGAGGTAATCTCAGGAACTACTGATCCGGTTTGAAACTTTCTTTCAGCGTCATATAGCTCATTTATCGGGGAAGGTTATAGGCTATATATTATCACGCTAAGACTTATAGGAGCGGAGCACCAATGAAAAATGTTTCAAAATCGGGGTTTTTTTTCCTCTTCAGAGCTTAAGTCACAGGCAGAGGCTAGTAGTTTATAAGCTTTAAAAAGTGACATCTATGCAGAAAAAAGTTAAATTATTCTAAATGGTTTCTCTTACATTTGTCGGATGGGTGACGCTTACTTACATTATTTATATTTATGAAATCGATATTTTTATCATTTTGTTTTTATAATACGTTATACCTAATTATGGGAGATTTATCGTTCACACAATTATCATAAAAATTATAAAACAATGTTCTCCGCCGTGTCTGTCTGTCTGTTCGCGATAAACTCAAAAACTACTGAACGGATTTTCATGAGGTTTTGATTAATAGATAGAGTCATTCACGGGAAAGATTTAGGTACGATTTGTCAAGGTTTTTTTATTATCAGGGTGCCACAACGTCCGCCGGGCCTGCTAGTAACGAATAAAACTATTTCTGATATTCGCGTTAATAATTGTTATTTAGTATTATAATGTTATTAATACTAGAGTGAAAAATCGTTTATCTTCGTCTGTATTTCCTTCGAAGATTTAATCTGGCACAAGAAGAAGGTGGAAGGAAATGGATAAAAAGGAAATTAATTCCTTCCAAATAATTAGGCACCTACTTAGGCGCTTGTCAAAATTTACTCCTTAGGCATTTATCACGGCGCGAATCCCCGGAAAAGTGATTTTAATCTGTTAATACTACGCTTCCGGGAAACGAAAACAGTAATCCGTTCGGAAAAGGATTTCCCGAGACTTTGGTAAAATGCTTTTCATAAATGTATAATATAATTCTGGGAATTCCTTTTAAAACATTTGTTTCCAACAATATTACAAGCCGAGAACGATTTTTAAAGAGATCTCAGGTATTCCCTATGATTATGAATTAATAATTATACTAATTGGAATGAACGAAATGGTCTTAATGTAAGTTGGGATAATAAAATAAATACATCTAGCCAATCAAAGGTAATTTAATATTACAGTGGACGTTAATATGGACGTCCGCCTGGGATTACGTAGTAATGTCCACTACAATAGATTTAAAGATGGATTTCCGCAAAATAACGTCTTCTTCAATCAAACAAAGTAATTTTTTTATTTAACGTTATTTGATTATTATTTATTATTATTACGTTATTAATTATTTAATACTCTATAGATTTACTTTGATTTTTTGTAACGAAAGAGACGGATGAGAGAAAACTACATGTGGCTGAGATGCCAATGTTAAGGTGGATGTGTGGTGTAACTAGAATGGATAGGATTAAGAATGAATATATCAGAGGAAGTTTGAAAATAGCACCAGTCCCATAGAAGTTAAGGAGTAATAGGTTAGCATGACATGGACATGTCATGAGGAGATATGAAAGAAGAAAGAAAGAAAGAAAATACGTTTATTGCAGCAAATATACGGACAGTATGATATTAGAAAAAAAGAATAATCGAAATCGGTTCACCCAGTCAAAGTTACGAGGTAACAAACATAAAAAAAAAATACAGTCGAATTGATAACCTCCTCCTTTTTTTGAAGTCGGTTAAAAATAGAATAACAAAGATTTAAACATAGAAAAAAAATAAAGAAATTGAACGTTAAAATGTATTAAAATTATGCCACAGTTTTACTGCAAAGGTGCATAATTCAGAATATGCTGGCTGCCACCACTACAAGCGTCCCCAGCGATGATTTTCTATTGTGGCCAAGTGGGTTTAATTATATAAATAATAATACAATTACAACACTATAATAATAAGAGAAGATCACAATAACACTATAAATGTGAAGTATATTACGTATAATTGTATGTATGTACGTATATAAGTAGATATACATATAATAAACAAAGTATTAAATAGGTGAGTTATATAAATTAATTAATAGGTAAAATATTAAAAAAGGTGATGTGATTATATGCCGAGATGTCCAAATTATAATTTTCGAAACACATCTGGGAGTCGAGTAAAAACATTCTAAATTTATTTTGGAATAAAATTAAACTAGTCGCAGATCTTATAGGCGGTGGTATATTGTTCCAGCACTTATTAGCATTATATCGAAAACTGCCTGTAAAGCCTGCTGTAAAGTGACGTGGACTTAATATCTCTGTAGACATTATTCTACGCTCAAAAGCTCTATGACTATCTACCGAACTGATTTTATTATAGAGGTATTGCGGTTTTTCAGACCGAATTACCCCAAACAAAAGACACGCGAGATGTAATTTGCGCTTTGCTTTCATTTTTAGAAGTAGGTGCTTATTAATGGTACGAGTGGCATGTGCTCTTGGTGGTATTGTGAAGCAGAAACGTGAACAAGCATTTTGGACCCTTTGTATAAGATGAGATGTTCTAGCGAGTAATCGAGGACCGTACACAACATCAGAAAAATTTAGCTTTGAAAGAACTAATGTTTCTACAAGTTGTAATCCCAGTTCTTCGCTTAGAAATGGTCTCATTTTATACAGAACTTTTAACCGATAAAAACAGTTTCGAACACATTCAGTAATATGTGTCTCATATCTTAACTCGGAATCCATGATTAATCCTAAGTTTCGTGCGTCTGAAACGTGTCCTATTGGCTCATCCATAACCATAATGGTTTTATTAACTGAGGGAAGATGGCTAAGCTGATACCTAGTTCCTATTATCATATACTTGGTTTTAGAAGGGTTAAGTATAAGTGAGTTACACCTTGACCAATTTACAATTCTTATTATTTCTTCATTCATTACGCTAATAGCTAAATGTAACTCAAAATGCTTTGAGTATGATGGTCGCTAGATATAAGATTAGAAGAAAACCGAAAAAGTTATGGATCGATTGTGTGAAAAATGATATGTGTGTAAAAGTAGTGAATACTGAGATGACATCTGATAGGCGAGAGTGGAAAAAGAACACATGTTGTGCCGACACTACTTCGGTGGGATAAGGGAAGATGATGATGATGACATTATAGACTATGGCGTTTAATCATTATTTTATTTATTTATTAAACAGAGAGGTCGCTCCTTTATGAAAAAATGAATTAATTCAAAATTTACGTTTTTCGAGTTATCACCGGAAAATAAATTAACGTTACGAGAAGAATTCGTCCACTTCAACAGCAACTTTAATACGATTAAAACTACGAAAATAGATGAGTGTTGTTATCTTTTTGATTTAAACGTGTCACTTGGTCTCAGAAGATAGTTAATAAAGTGAAGTAAAATTAAATAAGTCAATGTTTTAGTAAAGAAAAAAATTATTTTAAAAATATGCATTAATTCAATGTACATCGGTGCCATCGCAACTTATTTCAGCAATAAAAAGTATTTTATAACGTACAAAAAAGTGAGTTGACTATGAACTTTTTTAAAAGCTTATTTAAACGTCTTTAGCAATGACCAAATAGCAATATAATTACATTACTTATCCCTACTTTTAGAATTGACTTAAAGCTTATTTATTTATTTTTAAGTTACATTTAAGTAGAATTTGTAAACATGGTCAAACTTTAAACGCATTTTCCTCACAAAATTTGATTTTAGAGTTACTTCTTTTTTTATTAAAGGTGCGATGTGTGAAGACGGTAATACGCTAAACCTAAAGGATAACTGGCTCTAAAATGGAGCTGATTTTCAACTTGAAAAAGCTAGAAAGACGGGCACTGGGAAAAGCCCTATTAACATGGATTGCTTCCCAATGGAATGATTCATGGAATGAATTTAAATCAACAGGTCCAGAAATAGATGCATCATTTGTTTTTACAAATATTATTTGTGTAATAGAAAATGGCTATTGAAGAGGATCATTTACACAACGATAAATAACGATTTATTTTCCGAATTTTACTTATAAAATGCTAATAGCTTTATACAATATTCGAACATATGAACACTGTGTCTATTAGCGAACGACTGTACATAACTAATAAAGACTTAAACTTATTTCAGATATTTTGTACGATGCTGATCAATTCATAATGCATTTCTTTATTTTCGTGGTGGCAAACACCTTGCAATTCGTGATACGTTTGTTGCAAACGACGGTAGCTACCAGTGACGTATTAATCCAAGTAATTATCTAGCGCTTTTGCAAAAGCTACTTTGTTAAAAAATGTGGTGTGGCTGTGTTATGACATGGCCGTTTGTTGTACGTAAATACGTCTCGTAACAGGCGATATTTTCTATATAAATTATTATTATTTATGTATGTAATAATCATAAGAAGCCCTCCGGGTTTCCATGTTTTGTTTATGATGGTAACTGTTCTATTTAACGGGTTTAGGAAATAAATCAACCTAACAAATAATTACTATGTTATAACGTTATTAATTACTAGCTGACACGTGCAACTTCGTCTGCGAAAAATCGGTTATTACCAGTTTCAATTGTATTTTTAAACGCAAATAATCTTAAAAAACCCAAACTGCAAACCCGATTGCAGTGACATCTAGCACTTCCAATTGTGAATCCAAACTATCCAAGGGCACAGTCTGAAACCTTCTACATATCACGTATATAACATAACTGAGCCGTACGGCATAGTACATAACTGACATAGGCATTCGCATTTCGACCCGTCTCGCGTTTAGCGGCCCATATACTTTCGACCTTACATGCCCCGCACCGTGTATCGTAATCCGTCTGCACTGTTTAACTTTCTTCTCATATAGCGTCGTACATTTTGACCTACAATTTGTATATTAATAGTTTCGGTGCTAAAAGTTTTTCTTAATTAATTTATTTCTTATAAAAAAACATTTCAAATGTATCCAGTAGTCCTAGAGATTAACGCGATCAAAGGAACATTCTTTTGAGCTTCATAATATCTTATGGTACAGAAGTAGCGCGGAAGTCGACCGGGTGGCGTCTCAGCTATCTTCATATGTTTCCAGTTGCAGTCCATAGACAAATAGTTTTAGTTCTCTATAATATGTATTCCCATTAATACCGCGTAATCAATACAACAATGTTCTTTTATTTAACAGTCGAATCCCTATAATCATAGCAGTTTAAGTTCCATACAAGTGTCCATACAGAATGGAAACCTTATAAAATACACGACAGGAGACGGTTTGGCAGCATAAGTTTAGAAAAACCTGAATTTATTATAAAACTTGAAATTTTTGATATTTATAATAATATTAAAAGTATATATAAATCACATGGCCATATAAATAAATGTATTATTGCGATCATAGAGAAAACTTCGTGACGATAGATGCACAGGGTATGGGTACATAAATATTACTGTCGCTAGCGCTAAATGAAATATATAGCATCCGCCATTTTGAGATTTAAATCTTAATTCGGAACTCGAAGGGAGGGGATATAAACTATCGGTCTTGTTATTCCCAAACCGATGTTTCAAAAATCTCTACTTACCTACCATCAAACGGTTAGAAAGGTAACCTTCGCGAGCAGCAGAAAATTCGAAATGTTATTTTATTATTCATACATTCAAACTACGTTGCCGAAGTCGCACACTGTCGGCCGAAATATTCGGCTGCGGCATCATTTATTCAAAGAATACCCGGTACGTACAAATTGAGTTTTAATTTTAAAAAACTGTTTCGGCAACGTTCAACCCACGTATTTAGAATATCGAACGAGTTTGATAACATTTTTAAATTGTTTTAGGCTATAGCAAAGGTGATTAAATTTGAAATAAAAGTTCTTTCAACTAGGGAGGTTTTTCACTGCGTATTAATTACTTTGTTTATCAAAAAGGAAGATGACATTGAATGGTGATAAAAGTCTGCTTGCGTTATTTTATCGAAATAAATCGCGACCACAAAATGCCAAAAAAAAGGTGTGCAGCTTGTTATAGTGGTACGCTTAGACGTATCGCGTTCTGAGATAAATCGATGTATAATTAAAGATACCTGACTAAGTTGCGACTAACATACTGTTATGTGTCATAGTAAACCCGTATCTGTAACTTTGTTTTCTCGCATTTCAATATTAGCCAGTGCCTAACAGTCAGGATATTTGCAGGCCGTTTTTTTTATGTCAAAAGGAGGCAAACGAATAGGTGGGTCACCTGATGTTAAGTGATCACCACCGTCTATAGACACTAGTAACACCAGGGGAGTCGCAAGTGCGTTGCCAGCGTGTGTATGGGGGAAAGATAGGGAAAGGAGAAAGGGAAAGGGAAAGGGGGAAAGGAAGTCGGCCTCCGGCGCTCTCACTGACCGAACGAAACGCAATAATGCAAGCACTGTTACTTCACGTTGGTGTTCTGTGAGAGGGTGGTACTACCCCGGTCGAACTGACCCATTCATGCTGAAACTAGTAATAGATACAGCGTGGCTCTACCACCTACTAAACGCTTTCATTGCGTCAACCAGTAATGGATAGCTGATCTTTTGGTAGCAACCACTGATCTTCAATTGTATTGTACTTATCATCATCTAACTATCTATTATCATCTTATCATTTTGACACCCGACTAGAAAAATATTACTCATTTAATACGGATTATAATAGCTACTATGATTCAACAGTATTTTAAAAGTAAACAAGCCCCATCTGTTATACAGAAGAGATATGATATTTTGATCGTCTAAAACAGAGTAATTGGAATCTCTGCCAGTCTATTTAATGTATATCTATATGTCTCCATCACTATAGTTAAAAAAATAAACGATCATAGTCCTCTACAGAAAATGCAACATCACAAATGTATTTTAAAAATAGGAACAATTTAAATCTCATTTTTTCCTCTGATTTATAAAAACGATTAAACACTGGTTATTCATCAACATTAAAGCAACAATTATGGGTCCAAATCTAAAAATGCGAGACAAAAAACTAAATATTAACATACAATACTTTTTTGAGTATTTTTCCATTAAAATGCCTTAAAAACAAAAAAAAACGTTATGAAACTTGGCTTGCCGATAATTTTAAAAACAACCTTTTTCTTAGCTCTCTAACAAGGCATAACAACTAGAATTTTATTGTAAAGACTTTAAAAAAATGATCACAAATGAAGTAGGCGGAAATTCATCACACAAGGGGAGGGGAGAAGAGAGGGAAGGTGAGGTGAGATTTTATAATTGATATCCAGATCGTTGCAATTGTTAAATCCAAATATACAAAATCGTAGATAGACATAAAAACATATGCCACATTTATGGTCATCGTCCTTTTTAATATTTATATGACAATACTTGGAGAAAAAAAGACAATTATCGCGAACAGACACAGACGTGGCAGAAGACTTTGTTCTATAGTATGTGGTGATAACATGTTATGATCTAGTAATATGTTAGTGTGTCTTTCAAGAAGTTTAATTTAGATTCGTATAGTGTGTAGGAGTTATCGTCTTGTATAACTTTTTCGCATTTACTACACCCCTATACGGGTGGCGAATAATTTCTAATATCTTGCGCCCGGTTACGAGTGGTCCGTGGGCAGAAATAACATCGTAACTCATTCTCGCGAACTAACCCAAGTATTCATAATACTCGAACAATACGTGCCCTTCCGTTCCCACGTGTACATTTTCCTCGGCCTCCATTACATTTGCGGTGTAGGCTATATGGCTATACGGACTTTTGTTAACCTTCTGTGTACATTACTTTGGCAATGTTTTTTACTTGTTTGTATTGTACCGTTGTTTAGATTTCCTGATTCGAAGATATCCAAATATAAGTTACTAGCTTCTGCCCGCGATTTTGTCAACGTGGAATAATTACTTTGGGCTAACGCAAACTTTGTTTACGTAACTTAACCCAGATTTTGAAACATTCTTCATTGGTGCTCCGCTTCTATTGGTCTTATTGTGATGATATATAGCCTATAGCCTTCCTCGATAAATGAGATATCTAACTCGAGTAGTCCAGTGAAGCTGTAAAGGTATTGCTAGGCCAATAATGTAGTCAGTTCGAAAAAAAAAAAAACACAAAGAATTTTCTCTCTCAAATCGTACCAGTAGTTCCTGAGATTAGCACGTTCCAGCAAACAAACTCTTCATACTTTATAATATTAGGTATAGATAGTATAGAAGTATAGATAAGTGTGGATAGGATCTTCGTTGTAAACATAGTTGAAAGTTTGAAACGATTATGGCTTAGATTGATAGCGTGTTCGAATATAGCCTCGGTGGACCTAGGATCGAATCCTTGCAACTGAGTTGAATCTTCCGAGTTTTTTCTAAGTGTTCCTGGCTAGCTACTACTACCATCAAGTTAAAAATCTGTCACCAAGCACTTGAAGCAGTACTTGAGAGCCAGTCCGCTCTAGGCTAAGCGTGGTTACTATATATATATATAATAGAAAAAACTTCAAATAGAAAGCGATCAAAGATAATAACTTACTAATTGAACATGCAAGAAAATAAGACTCTTGCTATGATTCATTGCAAAAATGAATGTAATCGGTAATCTATTGTGATGAACCACAACATGATTGCATGGCTTTTCTAATGCCCACCTGGCGAGTTACAACTCTGAAGTTCACAACCTATCGCCAAGCACATCTAAGTATGTTCCGACAACTGGACTTGAGAGATAGTCCTATACTCTAAGTTTCAGCGGCATCTTAACTTACATCGGAATTTTATATCAGATAAGTTTGTGATCAAACGCTAAAACTTAAATATTAAAAACAAAGTAGGAATTTAATTCGCACCAGCGGATTATTTACGGTCGACGAATAATAAGTCGCGCGTCGAAAATACAAAACAGTGCGTGTCTCACGCAAAAACGAAAAACCGATGTTGTTTCAAATCATGAAAAATAAAAGCCTCGGTGGAACTGACGGCTTCCCTTTGTTGTCAGATAAGAGAATACCGCTTCTTAAACGTTAAAAGAAATCTACTTTAAAACGTTAAGTTCTTTTTAAATAGAAAACACAATCTTTCATGATATTAAACAACGCTGTGCTTGAAGCGGATATTTCACTTAAAGGTAGTAACTAATTACGCGGGCATTAGAAAAACCTTGATTGATTGATTTGAGATCAAAAAGTTCCAGCAGCGTTTGTCCAAGTATCAAAGTTGTTACACTTATTGTTTATTCAAGAGGAATGTATATGCTAGTCATTTTCCCATAACTAGGAGGCATTAAGTTTTATTTTATTATTATTAAGTTTTTTTTATAATTTAACAAGGACAAAGTCACGGTGTTGAATTATATTCAACATTAATAGTTTCACGCGTTGAAGGTTGTAGTAAGTATTGATTCTTAGAAAAAATTATAAATATATATATATATATATATTTTAATATTATTGGGGGCAAACGAACAGTCGGGTCACCTGATGGTAAGTGATCACCGTCGTCCATAGACACTAGCAACACCGGGGGAGTCGTCAGTGCGTTGCCAACCTGTGTTTGGGACAGAGGGGTTGGGAAAGTGGGGAGGAGGGGGAAGTGGGGAGATAGGTGGTCCTCCGGCGCTCTCACTGACCGAACGTAACGCAACAATACAAGCAATGTTACTTCACGTCAGTTTTCTGTGAGAGGGTGGTACTACCCCGGGCGAGCCGACCCATTCATGCTGAAACCAATAATAGCTTCAGCGTGGCTCTACCACCTATTAGATATTAGAAAAATAATCAATTTCGATAACCGACACTTCATTATGTATATTACAAAACACTACCTATATCTGCAAGATTTCGAACTAGGTATGCTTTTATATAATCTAGTCATTTATCAATGATCGAAAGTCCGTAAAGCCTGTTGACTGTCTTTAGTTTGATTGCAAAATATTACTAAAAGAACTGACAGCGGAATTATCGCTTTAACAAATATGTATCGAATATTACAATTTTTAATTCAAACATGATGAATTTCCACTTCCATCCTGTAAAAGGTATAAATTAATAATGTTATTTTAAGCCTCCAATTTCCTTTACATTGCTGTTTACAAATAACATTACGAGCTTTATTAATTCCACACCACCACTTCAGTTTAATTTAATTGAAATATCTTGCTCTATCTTCACAGAAATGCCAAGTTTAAAATATGTTGTGTTTCTGAAAATTATGTTTGCGTATAGACACACATAATACGTACATTGTTTGGTGTATAATAAACTGTATCGATCGATGGTAACCTTCAAGAGTCGCATACAAAAGCACGTAATTTGAAATTCAAACGAGACTAGGAAATAAGTCGTAATTATGCAAGAATAAAGTTTTAAATATAGGGACTTGATGTCATATGTTCGAGGATTGCACTCGCACTGATACAACTTTACTAAACAGTAAGCGATTTAGATACATTAAGATGTCTACATAGTAATTTATAACATCATTGTTTTTTTTTTATGTCATAAGTCGCAAACAAACAGGTGGGTCACCTGATGTTATGTGATCGCCACCGTCCATGGACACTAACAACACCAGAGGAGTCGCAAGTGCGTTGCCACCCTTTGGGTTTAAGGGTTAGGGGATGGAGTGGGAGAGGAGAGAGAAGAGGTGAGGGTAGGTGTCATTCTGTCGTTCAGACGAGTCGTTCTGTAACGGAACTCAGCAGCAGGTATAAGTCCAAACAACTCTTCAGAGCATTCTCCGTGGTAGATCTTGTAGGGGACGCAAAGCGACGCAACGTCCCTACGAAGCCCCGGAGTGTCCAGCCTTAAGGAGAGCCCCTGGTTGCCAATGATTCGAGCCGCTCGACGTTGGATTCGCTCAAGACATGTGACATTGAGATTTTATACATCTATGACATTTTATATATCTATGATATCCATAACTAGCCGTTCCCGCGATTTCACTTGTTTTATAATATCCATTTTATAGACATATATCTATATGTATAGATATTTGCTATATAGGTTAACATTTATGGTTTGGTCTGAAATCGAAATCCACTAAAAACGATTGTAGCTTTCATGTATTTTAAAAATATGTATGATAGAAAAGATAAACCCGATCGAGTTTCTTGCCGGTTCTTCTCGATGACTGGGTTGTTTTTCGAAGCGTTGGTAGCCGAGCCAGTTCAAGTGCCGTCTAGGGCCTCAAATGAATAAAGTATTCTTGATCTGAGTTTGTTTCTGCTCCGCTCCTTGCGGTTGTAGCATGGTATTATCTAAACTAAAATATTCATAAATAAAAAGATTTTGATGTTTAAAATGTTCTCATTCAAATATACAATTTGACACTGCATTTTTAACCGACTTCAAAAAAAGGAGGAGGTTATCAATTCGTCTGTATTTTTTTTTTTTTTATGTTTGTTACCTCATAATAATATGTCGATTCGATTACCAAGTATATAGAATCGATAAACCAGTCAAGTCTCGATTGTCGAGCGTTTTCAGCGACGAAATATCGATTCACCCACCGCAGCTTCAAACGCAAACGTGTACCATCGAATTTTGTAGAATTATCAACTTAAGGCTGAGAAATGTTATTGTATGTGGGATTTTTTTTATGTTCATCATCTACGCTCTTGGCTACAATCTCACCTGATGGTAAGTGACGATGAGGCCGACGATGTATCACGCTCACCCACTAGATGTCTGTTCACTCTACTTTTGAAGACTCCCAAGTTATAAGATGGCGGGAAGAAAAACGCCGGGAGTGAATTCCACTCCTTAGCCGTACGTAAAATAAATGTGGAAACAAATCGCTTCGTACGAATTACGGGAATATCAACCACGTAAGGATGGAAACCCTCACGGCGTCTAGTCGTCCTTTGATGGAATGAGAACGGTGGAATTAAATGATGTAATTCCTCTGCTCACTCTCCAAAATGTAACCAAAAATATTGAACTGTGCATTTCACAGCGTTTGTTATCGCCAGTATGTCGCGGCCTAGTGTGATGATTATTGACCCACCTTTGGGTCTCTTAGAATTTCTTCCATATTCATATTTGTATAACTTATTTTACATTGGCAAACTTCGACACTATTTGACTGAATACCGCGAAAGGTGGTACACTTAATTCTTTTTTCATAGCTTTTGTATTATTCATTATATTATAACTTGTCACCAGGTGATGCGTAGTTATATTATAATTGTGGCTTAATTTTATTTTGTAATAAACAATATAGATATATAAACAATACACATCATCATCTTCATCATCAGCCTGTAAGAGACCCCACTGCAGAGCCCATACCCTCCTTCGGGAAGAGATCCACGCATAATTACCATGCCAACCCATGTTTCCAACCCACCCACCCAAAACAGTACTATATTTTTCCACATACAATAATACTACAGGAACATTTCTCGGGTTCAGGTTTCCTCACGGTATTTTCATTCACCGTCAGCCGATATGTTACCAATTTAAATGAGTAAATGTACGCAAATTCCGAAAAAGTCATTGATACGTGCCGGGGTTCGAACCTGCGGACATTCGACTGATATACATAAACTAGCGTTTATACCTACATAAACTAGCCGCTCACCCCGGGTTTACTCAGATATACTAACGAAGGAAATTAAAGTCATCCTTTTATGGTACTACGACGTAATGAAACATAATAGCAACAATGATGAATAATTAATAATAATTTTGGCTACCCCCAACCAATTTATGCCCGAACAATCAATCTGTCAAATTTTTGAAGATCTTTCTTTTACCTTGTGTCTCAATTAATCACTTCTTTGTATGGAGATTTCTATTTATTTCTTTTCACTTTTTCTTTTATACAAAAACCTTTACCTGACAATACCCCCATCACGAAAAAAGAATTACACAAATAGGTGCAGCTGTTCCTGAAGTGACGCGTACGTACATTCGGCAATTGATTTTGGTTTACATACATACCCTATACATAAATAGGTAGTGGAGAAACGGCTAAGAACATCTCCCTCCTCTGTGTCACAGCCGATTTTCTTCATTCCTTTTTATTTGGCAGTTATTTAGGATATTTAGATTTATAAATAAAAAAATTAACAAGTAAAATAAAAATATGAGAAAAAGTTTTTTTCTCTAAGATCGAAGTTCGACCACTGGACCAGAACTCGTAAATATAAATAGGCAAAGGTAAAATATTTCAGTACGTTATTCACACCTATTTATCAACCGCTTACTATTATTTATTTATTTTTTGTTTAAAATCTATTAACAACCATTAGCGTGTTAGGAATTTTTAAATATAGTTGGTTTTTTACACCACCGACAAGTTGAAGCTTTATAAACCTATATTCCTCATACTTCACGCTCCATATACCTAAAATCTATATTTGTACCATGTCTATTTAAAACAGTTTGTACCATTAAAAAACAAAAAAAAATAGGTACACATAACAGTAGTATCTTCATATTAATACATGAAAAAAAATGTATACACTCGAATGTAAACCAGTGAACGATCACTAGTATAATTTAAAATAATAACTCACCTACAAAAACTCCGAGTAACATTAACAACATTTTTATATAAGTAAATAAAATTCACTTTCTTGTAAAACATCTCATCTCGCGATTCACTGCACAGTGTGCACAAAAACTAATAAACATAAGTTTCAATATTAACAAATATTCACATTCACTTGATCACATCGCTGTTAAGCATTTTAATTTTTAATTCGTTACGTGTTTCTCGTATTTATTTTTCGAGACGCGACGTACACACCCCTTGAGCGCCTGATGAAAACTGGAGGCAAATGTCAAAATGATAAGATACGCCGGTAGTTAAAGTTGCCAGGAGTATTCACTATTCCATATATGTAATCAATGATATTATAAGTAACAGCTTTCTACTTAAAATATAATTGTATGTAATACTAAAAGAAGAGTAATAGTCGTTATGATTTTTCTTATTTTAGCTGTATCATGGCGAATGTTGTGAAGAGTTATTCAATTTTGATTCCTACCTCTCCTTTTCATAACTGGACCTCGCGCGCTAGTCTTCGCAGCCACAGTTTTACGGTAAATCCTATCTGGGTGCGAATTAAAAAGTTAGCAACGTTTTATCTTTGCCGTACCGTGAAGCTGTGGAACAATCCCCAGCGTGTTTCCTCCTATCTATGACATATTATCCTACAAGTGCAACGTTAAGAGACACTTACGCAGCCGGCATGACAGCAGCGACCAGTGATGGATGTGTAGAAGTCTATCGGTGGTCGGCATTGTTTTTGGAATGTACTGTGCTTATTAACAGGTATATGGAGTCATTTTGCCGAGCTACAAGGAAAAAAATATTTGGAGGTTTTATAAAATGCAGATATTATCTTCATAAAAGTTTTATCTTACAGATACAGAAAAGTATTGAAGAGAAAAAATATTGTAATATTAAAAATATATTAGTTTGTTATAAAGACAGACGATAGAAGTGGAACTATAGTATTACAGTAATAAAATACAACAAAAAACAAATGTCACACGGTGTTCCCAGACAGTCATCCCTCCGAATACTGACCGCACTGGACGTTGCTTAACTTCATTCATCGAACGAGAACCGATGTCTTAAACACTATACAAGTATATAGTAGCTCAACCTGATGCAGTGTTCAGTGTTTTTACCACTTTTCGCCAAAGCATTGTTTAATTGTTAGAACATATACCACACTGTGTCAAAACATTTTTACTATAAATGCTTATCGGAACAGGTACATGCTGAAGTACAACAAAGCAGTAGAGCAATAGTGTAGATCTTATTAAAAAAATGAATCGGTTAATAATTATGCAAAAGATCAGCACATAACAGATAAATAGAGGAATCACCCCGAAGGCATGATTTCCGTCAAGTACCAACTTACTTACGCTTTTTCTTCAACTTCAAATGAAATTCGATATTAAGTTTTAAGTTGTTTATAATTATATATTTTTGTCACATAAGAAAAAAGCGTTATGAGCTCTCTATGCGACTTTTTCTATGTCTGTCTCTATCTTTCGTATACGAGAGCGTGAGTGCAAGTGAGTATTAAAATTCGAACAAAACGATAAACAAGGGTTGCCGGTTGTATAATGCTTATTCGTAACATGACGTATGTAACGTCACATAAGTATAAAAGGCAACAGCTTAAATCACTAATATCACTATATTATCTATGTCGATTAAACTTTTACAAAAAAGAGAAAAGAAAATTAACAAAAGTGTATAGTTACAGTTACATAATGTGTGGGGATTTACCGCTTTTTGTCCGAGTCTGGCAACACTGGTGGCTAATTTACTGGCGGCACGCGGGTTCGCGCATGCGCCACCCCCTTACTCATTTAGACCAAGATATTTTGTTAAATTTCATAGGAATTAACAAGTAATTAAAATACTCAAATAAATAGATATCGGCTCCATGACTTAATGTGAAATTAATTATAAATATAATGTTAATTCTAGCAGAAATCAAACTAACGACTACCATCGTTCTAATTGGTGGTTATTTATAAATATTTAGTAGGTAATGTTATAGTTGTGTTTTTATAATGACTTTAATTTTGACGCTGAGAAGTTTTATGACAACTTATTTTCTTTTCATAAATTTCAAGTCGGTATCACAAATCTTCTGTGAATTTCTAAATCGTAAAATTCTTTTTCTATTAGTTTTTGAACTGAAACTTTTTATGGCACGACGAGGAAAATGTTCGTTACGCGTTACGCGAGAAAAATAACTGGTCTTCCCTTTCTTTAAAAATATATTTATTTAATTCACATACGTTTACTAAGGCTTACTTAATAACACCCCTTAACAATGATAATAATAAATGAATAATGACCAATGGAGTTCAGTACACAACGGAATTACAGTCTTGGTGCAGACACTGTGGGCGAAGAACCTTCTAGAAGAATATGATGTTCTGGAATATGATGTCGCAGACTTGATTACACTACTTCCATTGATTATTGTCGCAGCTTTTACATATTTACGTCGTAGACAACCAATGTTGTGTCTAGGGGTTGTTCTCGTAGACCAAAGGTATATTGTGTACCATTTCCCAGCCGAGCACCTGACGATATGCGTAGTATACAAAATATTGGGCAGCTATGTATTTATGTATGTATATATTATATTTCCAGGACCATATGCTCTCCTTTACTAGCGTTAAGCTTTAAACGTAAAGTAGGTTTGTGTGTATATATAAGTATGTATAAGTGTTTCTCTGGATCTAGTACTATACCAAAAAGAGTAAATGTATGGTAAAGTATATATACTATAGGCCTTTGTATAGTATATTGTTTATGAGTAATAATACTCATATAAGCCTAACGTAATCTTTTTTTGCAGTTTGTCAACGCCGAAGCCCACAATTACTGAATTCCAACGTATTATATTTGTGGACAATAAATAAAATAATCTAAATTATATTTACGTTCAATAAAGGGAAATAAAAGAAAGTCAGCGTATAATAGTTCAGCAAACAAATAACAATTCTGGAAAGCGTATTATGATTGGAATAAAAAAAATAACAGTCATAGTTCTTGTGTGCCTCCAGCTCGTGCGTGCAAGATTAGAGCCATGTTCTATTGCCGGTGGGTTCTTATCCATTACAGGGATGGATTAAAGCATTCGATCTTGGTACCAAAATATAAACTAAACTTTACTACGTTTTTCTCGCGTTAATGTAGATTTAACCTATCTCTCGGACACAGTATTTATTACTTGACAATAGATACCTCATGTATTTTTATTCCTTGTACCCTTGGGAATATGTATGCAGAATTTTAAATGACCAATTGGTCATCAATTGAATTTATTTTTTATTAATTTATATTATGCAATAATTTTGGTTACGGGTTTCACAATAATTTAAATAAATTAGCCGGGAAAGTTTGCATGTGTAATACCTACATGTAAAGAAAAACATAATTCCCTTTAATTTTAATATTGTTACAACAAAACCGAAACTGTATACAGATTTATTTGTTGTTATCTGTAGTATATCTATAATCTGCGAATGGAGAGCTGTCATTAAGAAAAGCAATTTATTTTGAAAGTAATCTTTTTGTATAAAATAATTCTCATATTAATTTGGGGTCGACACCGCGATTAATTACATCAAAATATGTTGTTTCTCTGATTTCAGCTAAAGTTTACTTATAATACTTTCATTCGCATTATTGAGACGTGTCAGATTAGTAATTATAAATAAAATTTATAGTTTCTAGAACTCAATATTAGTATAATTTCTGTGTCGACAAATAAAAATTATCATAAACATATTATAGAAAGAAGAAAAACGTTAATATAGATAGATATTGTAATTTAATTTAAGTATAGTTTATATATAAACTTTTTTTTATATGGAACTGAAAAATATAGTACTAATCATTATCCAACTAAATAGTTACGATTTACATTGCATGTTGATCAAAATTATCCTACACAGTATATAATTTTAATTAATATCTTAAACGTTGTCACAAGTTTGAAATCATGCGCATTCAAAATATAAATGATCTACACGACAAAAATTTACGGAGATTCTTTGATATAGATAATTTTTTGCTGTTAAAATGGCATAAGTATACGAAAAGTGTATGTATATATGAGTAACTGGAGCAAGTCGCTAATATTTTATATGTAAACAAATATTATCTTACAATTTACTGGAATATTTAGGTATCGAGTACCTTTCTTTGTTATTATAAGTGAGTTATATGTGACGTCAGTTGTTATTGGTTTTCATATATTCATCAGTTGCTGCAATCACTTTTTCTATTCAACATAGTTATATTTAAACATTAAATAAGGCTCATTGTTGTAGTACAGCGTCGCAAAGTAAATCGACTTCCAACACTATGCAAGGGCAGTAGTAACATTCAAAGTAAGTAATTGCTCAAATCAACTATCGACGCGATGATAGCTTTAATGTATTCGGACACAGCGGCAATGGACATAGGTTCGAATCCTTACAACTGAGTGGGAGCGCGTGGTGAAGGAGTTTTCCTTCATGATAAAACCATAGCATTATGTTAGGGTTTTTTCAAAGTCTCTCCGTCAATCTACCAGATTGAAAATCTGTTGCCAAGCACCTGTTAGTATGTTTCAACAGTTGAACTTGAGAACAAGTCGTCTCTAAGTCTAAGTCAAACGTGAAAAATCTCAAAAAATCTAGAACCCGATTGTAGCGTCACATACCGGGTCCAATTATGAATCCAAACTATCCTATGTATATGGGCAAGAAATTTCTTCTCAGTATCCCCTGTGTTTCTCCTGTGGCCCTCACCTCCGCGCCTTATTTACTATCCTCGCAAAAACGCAATAATTTTACCGGCTTATAGTTTTTATGTTTATATTATCTTCTAACCAACTTCTTCAATTAACATGCTGTAAAAAGTAAACTTTATCCCCATTAAATTTTCAATTTGGCATTTAGGTATTTGTTACTATTTATTGCTACGGATTTTATTCCTTTATTTGAAATCATTCCAGCAACGCACGTTATGTTATAGAATTTTAATTTTAATTAAATTTATTGTGATCAAGTATTGAAAATATACATTTACCTAAATAAAAAATTGTCTAATATACCTTGCTAACAGTGAAAAATCTTCAAAATCGGATCAGTAGTACCAGAGATTAACCTCGAATTTGAACTTGTTAATATTTGAGTTTCATAGACACGAATTCTACCAGTGTCAAGCCAGTCATAGGAGAGTACCTTTATAGATAGTATTACAATTTAATTATATAATTTAGTTCTTCCAGATTAGGCCACTGAGATACACAAAGACAAACACAACACTTACAGACATCATGCCTTAAATAAATATATATTTACATAATAATTACTGTAGGTTATTGTGTTATGTTAAAGTATAATTTGTTAAAACATATACAATTAGCCAGAATATTGACAAAAGGAGAAAATAAACACCTTTGTGCGTTTGTTAAAATCAGAAGGACGTAGTATATTGTTAGGTAAAATATCATACAATACAATACCAAATCGGAGTAATTAAAAAAAAAATGTGTTCTAGAGTGCCTTCACCCGACCAACATTCACATATTCAGTTGTCTCTGATTCTAAGCTCTGCAAGATGGACTGGAGAGCACACCTCTACAGATAGATCGTTAGTCTATAGATAGTAAGCGCAGGAAGTTTGTAAAAGTTACGAAACTTATAAAGCCATGGCTTACCCGGAATGTTATCCTGAATATATCCGGAAGCATATGATTTGCCTTTAATTTGGTTGGATACATTCAAATTTGAGTTCCATTATGCAAACAAATCAGTCTTGTTTGGAGAGGATAAATCCTGAACATTGGTTTTATAGTGATCAAAATATCCAGTCTGGATCGGTTCTTTAGCAAGAAAATCAACAGCTTCGTTACCCTGGATCCCACTATGTCCTAGTATCCATGCCATAACTAAACAATGACATCGATACAAATGGAATTGATTAATTGCAATAACTGATGCTTCATTGAAATTGTCAAACATGTAAAAATAATGTCAGTTGTAGCGTGAAAAGTTTGAATAAGATGAAAAAGTCCTTTCTTAATTGAAGGCAAACAATTTTTTTAATTAAAGAAAACATTTGTATACACGTATATAGATTTTTTGGACCAGAAACCATCTCGGGCGTTCCCAGAACACGCTACTAAATTATTATTACAATCTGATCAGTATCGAATAACTTTATCCACTGGTAAAAATCGCATGAAAATCCATGCAGTTGTTTTTGAGTTTATAACGAACAGACAGACAGACGTGGCAGAGGACTTTATTTTATAATATGTAGTGGTTTACTAACGTACAATATAAATAAATTTTTTGAATAACACGGGTGGTATGGGCTCCTTAGACAGTCTAATTCCACATCTGTCCGTATAAATTAGAACAGGATTTAGTCCAGTTGTTTACAATAAAAAAATCTTTATATTTTCGTTTCGGTTATTTATCTTGGTATTTAACTTTGGAGCTTGTCGAGTTGAAAGCAATAATTTAGATTCCGAGAGGGTTAAGCAATTAAGGGACTAAAGAAAATTCTAATTACTGAGGAAATTACGTAACTTTATTAAAGCCTTTTTCTTCTGTGTAAGAATTTACATATTTATTATTGCAATAATAAATATGTTTGATAGATCTTTACACCGGATTTTGATAGCTGTTCCGAATGTATTTCAAGGACAAATTCTTCTGTCCGTGTGTATGTGACTGAACCCTTCCTAATCGGATGGACAGACTTTTGTGTGTATTCAAGTGGTTTTAAGAATGTTTTAGATTCACAATTGGATTCGGTGGGTTTTTAATCACATACTATTTAGAGTGGGAAAGCTTACACAAGTTTTAATTGTCGGAGTCTCTTTGTCAAACCTTTTTCTACTTCAAAGAAAGGCTGTGTGTGTGCCTGTGCTCTTATGTAAATTAGTTACACATAACTATAGGCTGCAATGTGTATAAAACATCAGTTGGACTGCACATTGGTTTGCAACTTCATGGCGTATAATAACTGTAATAATATGCCTTTTTTTTCTTTTTTTTTTTATAGTAGCACGGCAAAATGACTGCACTGTGCCTGATGGTAAGCACAGTACAATCCAAAAACAACGGCGACCACCGAATGATATACTATCCTTCGCCGGTCGCCGCTGTCATGCCGGCCTGCGAAAAGCTGGATATGGACAGGATCCCGAAACGCGACTCACAAAAGCGAATCACTATGACGGGCTTTTTCGCCATATACATGGTGGTTGCGACCTAGTCAGGCTGTAAAACCCTACCACCCCGCTTTCGCCATTGCCTCGTTCGTTATTCAGCAGGGTGCACCACGTGCAGGTGAGGTTGGCTTGGGTGTCTCAAGTCTTAGATGTTATTTGACACCCCTTACACCTCAACTGATCAAGCATAATCAACACTAGATATGACTTTTATTACAATATCTAAGAAGCAATGGACAACAAATTATTAAATACATCATTATTCTCAGAGTTCGGCCTATAAAGGGCAAGATGTCGTTGGTCGGTGGGCTCTTCTATGTCGAAGTTATTGTAGGGCGAAGCACTGCCCGGACAGACAGCCACAGTGCCTACAGAGTGTTAATTGGTTTCCCTGACTGATCTACTAAACGTTGTTCTTAATAATATTTACAATACCAAAGCAAACGACGTTGTCATGCCAACCTCAAGCCTCTCACCAACTACATATACACTGCTTGTGATGCTCGAATAAAATTACAAAATTAAGCATACATTACTACTGTAAGCTTTCTAACTTGAAATTAGACATAAAACTGCTCTGCACGGAGCGTGTGCATTCCTATTTATATGCAGATCCGGTAACGGGCGAGACAATTATACAAATGAGAATAATTTCCCAGCAATGGCACAACACAATGCATTAGATTTACGATAATATCTCGTTTTATAAAGCAAATTAATTAACTGTAAATAATGTCATTTATTCAACTTATTACACGGAACGAAATATTTGCCACAAAAACGGTATTGTAACGTAAATGTATTCGAATTATATATATATATGTTAAAAAGAAGTACCCGATCGAGTTTTTTGCCGGTTCTTCTCGATGACTGGGTTGTTTTCCTTATTAGGGCCTAAACTGAATAAAGTATTTTTGATTTGATTTGATTTGTCGGACTGGATTGCGGCTGCCAGTTGTACGTTAAGCATATAAAGGTTTTTTTTCTCCTTATATATTAAAGTGGTTCAAAGATCAAATTTTTAAGACTTAATCTTTCAAAATGATCTTTACTGTATTCATCAGGTTTACGCAGTACTCCTACGAAATATTGTAACACACGTCCGTACTCTACGGCAGTTCGATACGAAATGACTGTCAATTCATGAAATATCCGTATTAGGTTTGTACCCTATTTATACGTGAATACCAAGATATATATCAATATTGTATTACTTGTTTGACATATTCCCTTATATACACGTGAGAATATTCATAGAAAATTGTTTTTAGTATTTCTATATACATAACATAACCTTAACACGTCTAACATTTGAAGTCTTAAACATTCCGAGAGCGTCAAGTTTAAACAAGTCACAAACTGTACCGAAAACTTGTCAAATTATATCTACCCGGTGGAGGCCGGATAAAGTTCGAGGAGCCAGTATAATGGTAGACTACTTGCATACTTCTGAGTTTATCCACATGCTTCGGCTAACGATCTGTGGTCCATTTGTTAACTATATAGACGAAAGTTATCCTTATTACGATGTGTTTTTACAAAAAAAAAGTCGGTATATTATTTTATTCCAGGCATTAAAATCGCATTTTTAATATTAATTTAATAATCGGGAAATGAGGATGATAATGGGAAATCAATAGTAGACAATATATACAAATATACATTTTAATTTCAATCTGCGTATTAGAGTAGAGGATACATAATAAATACAATTCAGATAGACGCATGTTAAAAACTGAGCAAAATATTTCATAAATCATTGAATCATTTTGAATTGAGCGATGGACGCCGCCATATTAGAATTTGCTGCCCTGCTGAGCGCCTTTCACTTCACCCCTAATGTAATGCGACATGCGCTAAATGGATGAAAAAACCGACCTAGAACTTGCATCAGAACAACCTTAACTATAATTAAATGCCTACCTATTGTTTTTATTCTTTAAAGGTTTAGATTTTTACCACAATCTGATCCGATGTTAAATGACGATGTGGTGTAACACGCTAACCCAGAGGGGGCCTGGCTCTCAACTGTAGTTCCTGGATCACACCAACTAGTACTTGGTGACAGATTTTCATCTTGACACCATGACAGCTAGCATGACGGATATAGGAAAAGCTCTACTACGATGCTATTTATATTATAGGATTTATATTCTTGTCAAAATAGTCTAGGATTTACATAAATGTACCAATATATCAACCACTATATGCTTCTGTTATCTTCTATTTTCTATTTTGAAGTATGTCTTCGAAAGCTGAAGTTCGTTGCGAAAGGACCACCTTGAAAATATTCCCTTTACAATAATAAAATTCCAAATTATATATATATATATATGTATATATCTAGGTTTTAGACTGTGAAACAATGAGAGTGGGGCAGAGAGAAAAGTTAAAATCTATATAGCACATTGGTTTCTGTTGGATCGTAGTGATTATCGCGCACTTTAAAAAAATATTCTGTGTATATATATAATATATCATTACATATTATAAAACAAAGTCCCGTCACGGACACGTCTGTCTGTCTGTCTGTTCGCGATAAACTCAAAAACTACCGAATGGATTTTCATGCGGTTTTCACCGGTGGATAGAGTGATTGATGAGGAACGTTTTAGTACATAATTTGTCAAGGATTTTTCCATAATCAGGGCGGGACAACGTCTGCCGGGCCCGCTAGTATATATATATAATAAATATATAAAATAAAACCCAATACACACAGTTTCAAAAGAAATTTCATTTCATTTAAAAGGACAATTAATAACTTGCCGTGATAAAAGCACAATTTAAATGCTCATAACATGTTTAATTTTATATAATGCACTGTACCCGTGACCCCGTACACTTGGAGCTTAATGTAAACAAGCAGTAACTAATAAAATCATGTGAATATATTAAATTAATTTACTTATCTACTTTTCACTCGTACTTAAGTCGCGTCGTCATTAAAATTACAATAATATTTGGTAGAGTGAACCGATTTCAATTAAACCAGGACTAAATGCTATTTAAGGATATGTTTTATGATTTTCTTGAAGTTTTGTCGTGAACTCGCTACTTTAGCAGTTATGCATGTTCAAACAGACAGATAGACACACAAACACAAACAGATATTTCTAAAAATGATTGAAATGTTTTTTATTACTTATTCCTAGACACCTTTTTTTTTAACGTCGGGAAATCCCTTATGGATACGCCACCCTCCCAGGGGAGAGGGTGGGTTATGTCCGACTCGCACGGACTAAAACCCCACGGTGTACCGACAGACCGTTTTGTGGGGGTGGCAAGGGATCGTTCAAGCTAATCAACCTTGTAGAGCCGCCACATGGTCCGCCCGGCGGAAGGTGGCCGCCGGGCTTCTACCTATAGAGGGGCATACCGGGTACACACCGGCTGCCCCCCCTTGTCAGCCGGACCTGTGCAATGAGGAGATGGGTTTCCTAGACACCTACAACAATTTTTTTCACAGAAATCTAAAAAGTACAGACACGTTAAATTTACATTGTTACTATATATAAAAATTAATAAATTATGACTACACAAGATTATTTGCTATAAAATGTTGCCATTTAAATGCTCAATATTCTAAAATCCGTCGTCATATTGTGATGTCATGTGAATTATTCGTTCGAGTTGCGACCGCACGTTGCTTTGTAAAAGCTGCCTCCGCTTCACCTGACAAGTACACTCGTTTGTTGTCTGAAAATCATTTCAGGAATATGATTTGAATTTACGTTGCTTTATTCTAATTTATGAACACATAAATATGCATAAGCAACGTTTATTTCTATCTCTCAATGTTTTTATCATATTCTTTGTTTCTTATTAGCTTCTGCCCATAGTTACCGTTTACGCAGCGGAAGCTTTCAAAACGAAAAAAAAGCAGTTTTGAAACATTCTTCATTGGGGCTCTTATTAGTCTTAGCGTGATGATATATAGTCCACAGCCTTCCTCGGTAGATGAACTATATAACACTGAAAGCATTTTTCAAATCGGAATAGTAGTTCCCGAGATTAGCGCGTTCAAGCAAACATACTCTTCAGTTTTAAAATATTAGTATAGATAATCATTTTAAGAATAATTTTTAGCCAACACACACACAGAAATAAGCACCGTGAATGGATGTCGATGAAGGTTGAACATATCGATCGCAATTAATTTACTTACCCGGTGATTTATATGCGATCAAAGGGGCCGCTGTCTCGATACACTTGTTTATTTATTCTATGAACGGGCCGGAAGAGCACTTGCCCGGATGTCGGTATATATGTCTCAAGTTATGAACGACAGCCAAACAGTTTTTTAGTTATTTTTTTCAATACTTTGAGAGTCACCTTTCTTCATTAAAGATTGTCACCATCATTATCACTGTAATACATATTAATATTACAATGTATATTATAATGGGAGTTCCGATCCAGACACGGCCGGGGACGGACGTGTTGACGCGCTCGGAGCAATATTCGATATTCGCGAGTATAGTGATACATTGTGTTACCGTGTAATACGTAGTGTTACTGTGAGTCGCGAGTGCTGTTTTCGATTGTATTTTTATAAAACCGCAGTTCTCAGTGCGCCCTATATAGCGAATACAACGTATCGTTGCGTCGCGGTCATCGAGTGCATTACATCATGTTCGGCGCATGCAGCTGGCGTACTTCGTCACATATCCAGAGCTTCGTGTCGACGTTTTAATCGAAAATTCAATTGTTGGTCGCTCTTTTCAGAGTATTTTACGTACATTTTAAGCGCGCACCGTGCCCAACGTGTACAGCGCATCGTGATCGACGTAGGTTGCCGGCGTGCCCGACACTCGCCGCGCTGCACCTGCGCGCCAGATGTGCGCGCTGCACATTGTTGCAGAGTGAGTCATCGCTGTAAATAAAAAAATGTGTTTAAATATAAGTTAAACACAATTAAGTCGTTAGGTACAAGCGTTAGTCTTGGTTTCATTAAAATCGGTTCACTCTATCAAAAGTTATTGTAATTTTAATGAGGACGCGACTTAAGTACGAGAGAAAAGTAGATCTAAGTAAATGAACTTAATATATTCAGTTCATTTTATTAATAACTATTTTTATATAATCCCAGACGTAATAAAAAGATAATTAGTAAATTCACGCGAGCGAATCCACGAGTATAAACTAGTTTAATCAAGTCGAATATTATCTAATTTAACGTTATTATTATTGTATCACGGTTACCACCTTTTTCTTTTTGTAGGCTTTAAGCCGTACAAGTCGTGACTTTAAAATAATAGTTGCAAAATTGATGAGAATCGCTCTTGGTTAGGGTTGACAACCGTTACATGAAAATTGGGACAATTCTTTTTCAGAGCCATATGACATACATAAACGTCCCACTTAAAATGCTTTTAAGACGTTAACTGACTAAAGTGATTGGCTTTTGGTGGGCTTTCACACCTTTACAAATGTTATTGAGATGTACTTCTGAAATGACATTCCTTAACGCGGTTTGTGACATAAGTTGAATGGTATAAATCGTCACGTAAGGAAAAAACGTTACGCTCCTGTCTCACTCACTCTAATATATATCAGTGTGTTTATGTGTGTGTGTGTACACACACATGCGAATATTTCAAATTTTAGTAACGAACATCGGAGGCTGTTGGTTGTGTACACTGTAACATTAAATAAAATAAAGGCTAGGGGTGGAAAGAGTATTCAATTCGCTTCTCCTTATCGAGTATTGACTACGCAGGTCAACTTCTCATTTTCCACGAGATCTCGGAGATCTCGGCGTACGAAGAAACCGCCCGAAATCCTCTTCTAGGTTCCGTTACGGCAATTCATAGATTTCCAGCCATCGCGGCTACACTACAACGGGTCGCTCGGACAGCCGTTCAAAATAAATAACTCATATAAGATAGAGTAAATCGCGTATTTACGTCTATCTTCCCCTAAAACGACCGTTCAATAATAATAATTTTTGTTATGTCTATTTTCGCCGCTAAATAAATTTAAATTCGATCTTATTAAATGCGTGTTGCGCCCACGCTTTTGTAGCCGACCCTCGCGCCGCCGCGAGGGAAGGGATCCTCTTTAGCTCCCGCACACATCGCGGTTCTCAGTAATATCTCGAGCCTAGGTCGCCCCGCGCGGAGCCCTCGAGATATTATTATCGCGATACAGTGACTCACCTACATCACTTGAACACACATATGAGATCATCTCTCTCACAAACGTGCACATACATACACATGGTGGGAGGGTTTTGTTTTTTTTCCCTCATCGAACTGAATCGAATAGTTTAGTTCGTTTCATTCCGATATACACGTATTCATTTGTGAATCATGCAATTTCGATTGTATGGTTCACAAATGTATATATGTATGAATAGCTTAGAATAGTTAGCTAGGTCAGACGCGACTTTTTCCAGGTAACAGCCCAAGCCGAGGTGCGCGTGCGCCCTTGTGTATGTTACCTAAAAACCAAATCGGCTGAGTGCCTTAAGCGCTCGCCTTAGTAGCCCGATGAAGCTGTGAAGGCCCTGCAGGGTCAATAGCGTAGTCAGTTCGAGGAAAAAAAAAATATATATTATAATGTTTCCGTTTTACAATGTATTATGCTTGGTTTGTTAATATTCTGCTAAAATGCTGGCCCTATTTTCTCTTTCAACTTTTCAAGGACTTTTATTGTAGTCGTACGATTGTGACGTCTGGAAATAGCGCCCCTCTTTGCGCATCCACTAATAACGAATTAACTACTTATTCTTCTTGCCGGTTCTTCTCGATGATTGGGTTGTTTTCCGAACCAGTGGTAGTTTTGATGTTCATAAGCGCCTTCTCAGGGCCTAAACTGAATAAAGGATATTTTGATTTTTGAGTATAAGACTTTTTATCGATGATCACTTCAGTAGTTAATGTTTTCGAACACCGTATTGACATAGGTTCAGATCATTGTAAATGATTCAAAGCTTTCGGTAAAGTTCGTCGTGATGAAACATTAAGACCATGGTAGGGCTTTTTCTAAGCCCGCCTGGCTAGCTACATCCCGAAATGGAAACTTTGTCGCCAAGCACTTGTTGGTGTCTTGGCGTGTTGAGAGCCAGTCCGCTCTAAGTTTAGTATGTTTACTATCTTTGACCACATTTAACATCTCATAATATTGGGGTGAAATGTCCAAACCTATAAAGTATAGATTAAAAATGATTAAATAGATTAAAGCCAGACCCCCCCCCCCCCCTTAATACCAGACAAACAGACTAGTTTCCGTAGAACAGAACGAAGGCGTGGTAAACAGCTACTTTAGTTTTTATAATAATTGATAACCTTAAATTAATTGCTATAAACTAGAACGCCTGCGATTTATACCATACGAGTGGGCTTGGAAATCTTCTGGGGCGCGCTTCCCTCGCCCGAATGTATTGGTTCTTTACAAACCACATTTATTGGTTCGCATCGCCACTTCCTGGGTTTTTTATGAACGCTGTAAGACGATTTATTTTCTATGTTGTATTGAAAAAACATCTTGACAATGGCTAATTGTTAATTAACTATTTTCTTTTTGTTTGAACTTTAATTAATGTTTACTAGGGATTCTCTGGAATTACAATTTAAACGGTAGTAATTGAAGCAGAGACGTTTGTTGACATGCTATAATCGTTACTGTGTTGCTATGTACATGGAGAGTCATTTCAGAAAGCTAGATATAAAATACTATGAGAAACCTAGTAGGAACTAAATATTTCCTCACTAAACAAGTCTGGAAGCTTGGTTCTTAATACCATATAATTATCTATTGCTAAATAAAACGATTGCTTACTAATTTCATCGATTTGCAAGTTAAGGACATATGGAAAGCACCAAGATCACAGTTTTTAATTTTGTTCTAAATTATTGTGGGTAAACATTTGTGAAGGCGAGGGCGGGAAAGCAGAGGTGATTAAAATGGGAAGTGATTGGGGTCAAGGATGAAACAAAATGGCTGATAATAGTAACTTTCCAACCAAATAGGCCTATTTGGAAACAGACCCGTTTGAGTGAAACACACACGATTGCTTTATTGCGTTTCTCTACTCTCATTGCCATTACATCTATGATATTGTGTTTTTTTTTTGCTAACAGAAGATTTCTCATTCGTTCTTCCTCCATCAAGATGTTTCTCCCCTATAAACCTGTAGTTTGAGTGGCAGCATGTGGTGTATTGGTTGCTAAACCAGACACAGTGACTTTTAGTTTTCGCGTTTTAGGATGAATCAGTGTACCCAGTTGGTGAAAAGCCTGGTTGCTGGCATGACAGTGGTCATTACCATTGAATTGCAAAACTCTCAGCACCCGTCGTTGATTTTAAACTGCACTGTACCTATTATTAGGTATTAAAGCATAAAGAAACCAGTAAATATACAAAAAAATATTTTAAAAGTTTGAATAATAACTTGGATACTTTGCGTGGTATAAAATAAAATATATTTATAATAAAGTACGTTTCAAAACAGTAAACTCATTTTCGCCAAACGAACGTGGTGAATTTTTCTTTATTATATTACTAAATAAGGTTCGTTCAAACGCTGCGATGTTCTCGCGATAATTGATTTTTCATTTATCTTTTTTGTTTGATATTTTTATCTTTTATCTCTTTTGACATTGACATGTCATTTTATTTGCATCTATTTTTCTATTATAGTTTTCATATTTTGTATTTTTATAATGGTTTATTATATCTAATATTATATTATTACTGTGAAGAATCTGAAACCACGAATCCTGAAAAAAAATGGCAATATAGCATGCAAACCATAATCTGGAATAACTTCGTTTTTAACCGGAACGAAAAATTTTAAGGTTAAAAGAGCCCATCAGACTTCGTAACTATTCGTAATCATACATACAGTGGTACAACAAAATAATCCCAATGAGGGTTGTTGTCAGGCAGGCGGCCGATCGTAAAAATTAAGCCAAATCATATACCACAACGTGAGAAACATGTTGTACCGCCCCTACTTATGTGGGATAAGGGTAAGAAGAAGAAGAAGTTTGTTCTTGAATGATCCCGGCTTGTAGCAACGAATTTTTCGGAATTCGCGTACATTTACTAATTACTAATTTGATGGCGAATGAAAGTATCATGAACGAATCTGAGTTTGAGGAATGTTCTTGTAGTACTACCGTATGTGGAAAAATTTAGAACTGAGGATTTATCGAAGTTTGAAGTCGCCAATACGTCGTTGGCTGGCGTACCCATACCTTCCTTCAGGAAGACGTCTATGACCCTGCAGTGGGTCTCTTAAAAGGTGATGATGATAATAGATATATTTGAAATACATTTTTAATCCTGCCTTTAATATGTTCTCTGGCGCTGCGTAGGGACGGTGCGTTACTTTGCGTTCTTTAGAAAATCTACCACGGAGAGTGCTCTGAAGAGCTGTTGGGATTGATACCTGCTGCTGAGTTCCACTGTCGAACGACTCGTCACAAACTGAAATTCCACCAGTGTCATCTCAATGGTTGGAAGTTGTCTGCTGTATGGTTCTCACGTGCATTTTTTGCACGTAGGACAGTTCTCTGGAATGAACACCCAGCAGTAGCGTTTCCGGACCGGTACAGATATCAAATTACTTTTTTATTATTGTAGCATGGCAAAATGACTGCAATGTGCCTGATGGTAAGCACAGTACAATCCAAAAACAACGGCGATCACCGAGAGATAAACCTTCGTCCGTCAGTCGTCAATATCATGCCGGCCTGCGTAAATGCCTCTTCAGCGAGCCTACTTCTTTCTCAAGGGTCAGCAATGCATTTGTAACTCTCCTCGTGTCGCAGTTGTCCATGGGCGGTGGTGGTTACTATCAGGTGACCCAGACGTTCGTTTGCCACCAATAATATTTAAAAAAAAGTGAAGTATATATTTTTTTAAATTAATTTACATATATTCAATCTATCCTTCATATATGAACGAACCTTTATACTAACTCTCATAAAGGATAAAAACTTTCGCCACCCACCCCACCGTGGCCATAAGGGCCAATCATCCCTTGTTAAGCCACTTATCGCTTCTCGACTTTGCTAAATGTTATTACTCCGTTTCGGTTTGTTGTTTTTTTTTTCTCTCTTCTGTATGTACTTGGGATTTAGTACTTGATGTATCAGATGAGTAATGATCATAGTATTAATAAGAAATAACTTAATCTTCAATTAATTATATATTATACTTTATTCTCTATGCTGTGCCTGTGACTTTGTACGTTTATTTGTACATATGTAGATATAAAATGAACAAACAACTTACGTATAGTTGGCGGAAAAAGGAAACGACACTAACCTTCTTTAGACCTTCATATGACCTAAGTTAAACAAATTTCGAAAGTTTAAATTAACATATATTTTCATTCTTTCTTTGATGATAGTTTATATATCGCTCCAAGCTACGCTTTAGCAGCATGTGAAACATCATTAAAAACATCTATTACTTTTGGAGATTAACGTTTTCAAAGAGACAAAACCTTCTTCAACCAAAAAAGAAAGTAAAATTAATTACACAAGATTCTTATTGTATTCTGTTTCACTCGTAATATAAACGCAATCAGTTTTTTCAATGCAAATATTTTCAATACACGGACACGACGATTCTACAATTTTATTATAGTATAGATAAATCGCCCACCATCTTTAATATCGTCACAAACATCTATTGATGATTATTTAAAAATAGACAGTGATATACTCGTATTAGACTAGCTGTGCCCGCGACTCCGTCCGCGTAGAACCTAATGTAAAAAAACAGTGACTAAAAAAATCATCTGAATGTATTAAGTTCATTTACTTATCTACTTTTCTCTCGGGCTTAAGTCGCGTCCTCATTAAAATTACAACCTTTGATAGAATGAACCGATTTTAATGAAATTAAGACTAAATGTTACTCTAGTATATGCTTCATGATTTTGGTGGGTTTTTTTTTTTTGCTCGAACTGACTATGCTATTGACCTGGCAAGGTCTTTACAGCTTTACCGGACTACTAAGGCCGGGCGCTTAGGGCACTCAGCCGATTTTGGTTTTGGGTAACATACACAAGGGTGCACGCACACCTCGGCTTGGGCTGTTACCGAAAAAGACGCGTCTGTCCTAGATAAACTATACTAAGCTATTCATACATATATGCATTTGTGAATTATGCAATGAAAATTGCATGATTCACCAATGAATACGTGTATATCGGAAATGAAACGAACTAAACTATTCGGTTCAGTTCGATTGAGGGAAAAAAAGTAAACCCTCCCACAGTGTGTATGTATGTGCACGTGTGTGAGAGAGATAATCTCATATGTGTGTTCAAGTGATGTAGGTGAGTCACTGTATCGCGAAAATAATTTGTGTCGTGGAGAAATTCGATCGGACTGTCGCCCATGCGTCGTTGTACGATGTGCGTGCACTCGTGTCCGTGACAATGAGTATGCTAATCACAAACTTTATTTGGCAATATAGGCCATTTCCTGTCAACACGGATCGCCGAAAAACAATCGACATGATAGAACCGTTCAACGGGTGTATTTAGAATTTGAAGTACAGTCTAGATTTAAGCTTTCGTGTAGCGATCTCTCGTGTAGAAACTTTATGGATTTTAATTATTTCACTAATGTACTAATGTGAACTTGTCTGTTATTTGAAATATTAAGTACATTTTTAGCAATAGGCACATTCTTATTGACACATATTAACAACCCTTCGGATGATTTATGAGGACCCATATCTCAAAATGCCCGATCATATTTTGATCATATCTACCAAATTTATAAAAGTAAAAATTTGTTATTTATTCAAATTTTATCAAGTTTTTCAAATTTCATAATAAATACATTATTTTTTAAACTTATTCTTCTTACAGTCTATTGACCAATGCATCATAAGGTGTACATTTGTTTGTTTGGAACTTAAACCCTTATGGTTTTAGACAGTCCAGGGGTTAAGATACATAAAGTTTTCGTTGATGCCTGCATATCTTTAATTATTATCAAACTAGCTGATACGCGTCCAGTTCATTTTTAATTAAATAAACTTATAATTAAAATATGACAAAGGGCTAATTATTTTTTTAAAATAAATGTTATCTACAAACATCTACGAAAATTCACGCATTGCTGTGGCTCGGTCATTACATACTAGCTTGATTTCGAAGATACATCAAGAAAATTAAAATCGCGTAAAATATTGTCAAAACTTTTTGGTAATTTTTTTAAGTATTTTGTTAATCTTTTTTTTATTATATACTAAAATAATGTAAATTGTCATGCACGGTACTGTACTATAATTTCTACATATACGTATAATAAAACTGTAACACGCCAAATCTGTACATGAAATATTTTTTGAAAATTATAATCGGGGTAAACTGAGTTATCAATATAGAAGCCAAAAATAATTCTTTTACAGAGTTCCGATCTAACCGTCGACTTGAGCGGTTGTCCGTTTTGCTGCGCGCGCTAAGTTCGATTTTAATACTCGTGATTTAGTGACGTCAGTTATTGTGTTGTTTCGATCCGGCACACCTGCGTTTCACAGGTGCGCTGCACCTGCGTTCTTTTTCTTGGAACTGAGTGAGACCTTTCCTTGTATTTATTTATTGCTTTATCTATTTCTTGGTATATTTATTTATTTACTCTTTTGTTTATCTATTTATTTACGTATTTCTTTAATTCTTCAGTGATTTATTTTTAAATTTATTTTCTTTTTATTGTTTGTTTATTTAAGTAGTCTTATGTTATTTTTCCCCTGTCTCGCTCTGGTTCTTATTTGCGTTGTTTTCCTATTTTGTTTCGTTTTAAACAGCTCCCTTTGATCCGGACTCGGGATAGTCCGTTAAATTCATTAAGGCGCGCCCCCCTGCCCCTCTGGCAGGGAGGTTTCACATGTCTTCCCCTGCCTCACTCCCCTCCTCAGGCCCCGGTATGGCCGCTGAACAAGAGGTCAGTCTCTTAGAGACTGAGCTCATTAGCCTCCGCGGCTTCATAGCCGCTATCTGTCCTCGTCTCGTAGACGATTACGATGCGTACGCTGCAAAGCGTCGCACCGAGCTCCCTCATTCCTCGAAGCCCGCTCCCTCGATCTATGCCAAGATCGAGGCTTCCAACAACTTCCCAATCCCAGCCGATCGCGATAGCGATGACTCCGACTCCGACTCCGGCTCCGACATGGAGCAAGACCCTCCTGCTCAGCAGGATCCCCCTGCCGAGCAAGCCCCTCAGGCTGAGCAAGCCCCTGCTGCGGACGATGGCTTCACCACCGTCACGCACCGCAAACCGCGCAAGAACAAGAAGCGCCCGAACTCACCTTCCGATCCGGAGGACAAATTGCCCTCTAAAAAGATCGCAAACGTCGATGGCGCGAAAGAAATATACCAAGAAATAGATAAAGCAATAAATAAATACAAAGGAAAGGTCTCACTCAGTTCCAGGAAAAACAACGCAGGTGCACCGCAGGTGTGCCGGATCGAAACAACACAATAACTGACGTCACTAAATCACGAGTATTAAAATCGAACTTAGCGCGCGCAGCAAAACGGACAACCGCTCGAGTCGACGATGCGATCGGAACCTTTTTGGTGGGGTTTTATCGTGAACGCAGTACTTTAGCAGAGGTACGTGTTCAAACAAACAGACAGGAAGACAGACAGATATAAAAAAAAATTATTAAAATGTATTTTATTATTTATTCCAAGACAACCACAACATTTTTTTTTTCACAGAAATGTAAAAAGTACGAACACTTTAGACTTACATTCTTATTATTTGTATAGAAGTTTAAGAATTAAGGGTTTGGCACCGAGGTCTTCTATCCAAACTTGATGCATACGGTCTCCACGACAACTTGTGTAGATGGATCTCCAGCTTTCTACATGAACGCAGAATACGCGTCCTCGTTGATGGACACAGCTCGCAGTTCATGTTAGTTAATGCAGGAGTTCCTCAGGGCTCTGTACTTTCCCCAACACTGTTTCTAATGCATATCAATGCTATGTTAGCCTCTGGTTGCATTTATTGTTATGTAGACGACAGCACGGTTCATGGTGGATTTTGCAGTAGGCCCACGGCTAGTCCTGGCGAAACTGAGGGAGTGCGGGCTGATCTTGTCAGTGAGCTCAACCAGTCCTTGGAACTTGTATCTTTATGGGGAACAAGTAACTTGGTTGATTCAATGCCAAGAAGACAAAGGTTTGCGTGTTCTCTTGCAAAAAATCCCCGTTTTCTCCTCTTCTCACTCTTCAGAACGACTCACTTGCAAAATCTGACAGCCTAAGCATCCTAGGGATTAACATCCGAAGCAACCTCAACCTCAGGGACCACATTGGGATTGTTATCTCTACAACATCTTACATCCTGAATAAAATGTGACGGTTTTTCATGCTCGGTCAGCTATACCTTCTCTATAAGGCACAGGTTAGGCCGTGCATGGAATACTCTTCGCATCTTTGGGATGGTTCTGCTCAATACCTCCTTGACGCACTAGATAGGTTCCAGCGACGGGCTGTCCGTATTGTGAATGATGCAGACGTTACTAACAACCTTGAATCGTCTATATCATGGCGAGTGTTCTGAAGAGCTGATTGATCTCATTCCATCTTCTCCTTTCCACTATAGAACTACACGGACGGGTACGCGTGTCCACAGTTTCACAGTAGCAACCATTCCGGCAAGAACGAAGAAGTTCGAAAGGTCTTATTTTTGTCGTACTGTGAAGATGTGGAATCGTCTCCCAGCCAGTGTGTTCCCGTTCTCTTACGACATGGGGTCCTTCAAATGAGGTGTGAGGAAGCACTTTTGCAGGTCGGCATGATAGCGATGACTGCCATTGCTATTTAACACTGACAGTCACCGTTATTTATAGACTGGACTGTACTTTCCATCAGGTACAGTGCAGTCATTTTGCTAAACCAGATTAAAAAAAAAAAGTAACAGTCAAATATCTTTATTCGTTTGATTAGGCATGTTGTCAGAATTAAAAAAATAGAGCCTAAAAATATATTACTAACGTAAGATAAAGTCCCTAAAAAGGCTAAAACTTAGATCAGAATCATCAAAATACGGTAAGTTATATGTCCTGAAGAGTGAAAATATAATTTGAATAATAATGAGATAATATAAACGATATTTTGTATATTTTCAACGTGTGTGCAATAAAGAGTTTTATTATTATTGTTTCATGTAATTTTAGTAGTTTTTATACAAATTTATGCTGGCAATAAATACAGGAATGGATTATAAAGTCTCGTAAATCCCTTCAACATTTGACACAAGTATGTAATTCATGTTTAAAAATGCTTTCGAGTACATTAGTGAGTTTAATTAACTTAATAATTAATTTTAAAAACGATGCTTACAGAGTGGGAAAGTTTATACTCCAAGTAATTAAAGTTTCGTATTCATTTCTAACTTATAACTATTTATTAACTTAAATATTTTGTTAAAATATGTAACTTTCTTAGATATCGAAAATATTAACTATTTATTTTAAATTCAATTTGAAATACCTATGTTTAAGTTAATAAGTTATCTCAATATAATATCTTTAAAGTCACTAGCTTTAGCAAGTAGAAACTGTGACTTAACTCTTACAGACTCAGATATTAGACTAGACTAGAACTCCAGATATTTGAAACACAAAAACAGCATATGTTTGCATAAGAAACAAGTTATTCATACGAAAAACCTTTTGTAGGTGGTAGAGCCACATCGAAGCTATTACTGGTTTCAGCATGAATGGGACGGCTCGCCCGGGGTAGTACCACCCGACCCACAGAAAACTGACGTCAAGTAACAATGCTTGCATTGTTGCGTTTCGTTCGGTCAGTGAGAGCGCCCCCCCCCCAACACAGGCTGGCAACGCACTTGCGACTCCCCTGGTGTTGCAAGTGTATATGGACGGTGATGATCCCTTAACATCAGGTGATCCACCTGTTCGTTTGCCTCCTATCATATAATATATATATATATAATCAAACTAGCTGACCCAGCCATGCGTTGCTGTGGCTCAGTTATTATATGTTGAATTAAAATTGAAAAAGATATTCTAAATTAAAACGTACCGCCATCTATGAGATAATTACAACAGTCGGTCCTACAGTTTTCTGTCAACAAGCTAATTTAAAGCGCCATCTATTCGAAACTGATGAAATTTACAATTAATAACAACAATCAACATTGACAATAATTTAATTAAAAAATATTAAGGACATTAATCGAAGTGTAAATAATCCCATTTCTCAAGTTGGACCAAATCATTACATAGTATAAAACAAAGTCCTCTACTGCGTCTGTCTGTCTGTTCACGATAAACTCAAAAAGTACTAAACGGATCTTCATGCGGTTTTCACCAGTGCATAAAGTGATTCATGAGGAACATTTTGGTATATAATTTGTCAAAGATTGTTTTATAATCAGGGCGGGACAACGACTGCCGGGCCCGCTAGTTATACATAAATGCCAACTTTCATGAAGATCGGTTCAGTAGTTTCAGAAATCATCGTGGAAAAACATAATGAAACTGGATTTTTATATAATCAAACAAAATAATGTTTCTGAATGTTGAAGAAACGTCTGGAACATTCTATAATTTTCTACGAACATCACTCGTAGAGACAGAAAAGGCAAGGTGACGATGATACATAAACAAAAAAAGACGTCTACACGAAGAAAACTAGTTAAGTTAGAAGAACACCGTAAAGGATTCCTAAAAACACAAGAGCTATTAAATATTATTTTAATTAAGACTTAAGTACATAATTAATTAATTAACTAATAATTATTAACTAATAATTAATTAATAAACATTAATTAGTACATAATACTTAAAGTAAGGTAACATGTAAATACTGAATGCCTGTCGCTAGCTCCAGTCAATACAAGCCATGCGATATCACCATCAGCATGAGTGCATTGATCATGTTCTTATATGACTAAAAAACGGTACTAACTGATTACCTTGTTGCTACAATTAACATAAACAAACAAAACTAAGAATAGCGTATTTCGAAAGCCATCTTTTAAAGTGCTATCGATTTCGTAAACCGAATTGTTACGACTTTCCAGAGATTTCCAGCATTCCTATTTATTGGGTATATAAGCGCGCTACAGCGTAACTGAGAACAGTTCTATTCAAACCACCGAAGCAAATGTGTCGGCGGCGAATGTGGGGTACCACCACCCTCTCACAGAACACTGACGTGTAGTAACAGTGCTTGCATTGTTGCGTTTCGTTCGGTCAGCGAGAGCGCCGGATAACCCACCTCCCCTTCCCTCCCCCCGCCTCTATACACAAGCTGGCAACGCACTTGCGACACCCCTGGTATTGCTAGTGTCTATGGACGGTGGCGATCACTTAACATTAGGTGACCCACCCTATGACATACAAAAAAGGAATCAACAAGTGTAGTAAAGATTAAAGAAGTATTAAATAATAGAATAGTAAAAAATATAATCAATTTAAAATTCTATTTAAACTGATAATTTTCTATTGAACCTCCGCTAGAATAACATTTACACTCTTTAAAACTTGTCCTCGACCAAGTCGTGAAAGCAAATAGTCGTCTAGATAAAAGTCGATTTTATTTAGAAAAGTTTACAGAAAGCTATTAGTACAACAATGAGAATAAAACAGTGCATCGATACTGGGGTAACCATGTTTTATTGTTATTTATTTTAATCAAACAATATTATGAAAGATAAAATGTAAGAACAAGAAAAAAATTAATTGCTTTAACAGAATCGGGTGGCGGTGTAACGAAATAAATTGTTACATACAAACAAACAAATTCAATAAATTATCATATCAGTTTTTCTGTTGTGATCATTATCTTTATAAATATAATTCTTCTGTCCGCGTATATGTGACTGAACTCCTCTAAAACAGATTGATAACATTTTTTGTGACTGTTCAGGTGGATTCAAGAACGATTTAGACTCACAATTGGACCTGATAGGTCTCGATGTGGTTGAATTTAAGGATTGTTTTTATTACCGAGGCAGGGCCGCCGGGCCTGCTAGTTTCAATATAAATAAGCTAAGTCATTTAATTTACAGGAGATAGTCTTTCAATTACTCTGGCCCTTTTATGGTCAAGCGATGTTATTGTTTTTCAATTATTATTTTTTATACGTTTCATCGTTTGACCACAATCTCATCCGATGTTAAATGACGATGTGGTGCAAGTTGGTAAGCACGCTAAACCTAGAGGGTACTGGTTCTCAGGTGCAGCTGATGAAACACATCAGCCGGTGCTTGGCGGCAGATTTTCAACTTGAGAGTGGTAACTAGCCAGGAGGACTTAGAAAAAGCCAAAGCCCAACTATCATGCTATAGTATCATCACGATATTTTCCTTCACCGAAAGCTCCGACTCAGTTGCTGGGATTCAAACCTTCAGCCATCCAACCATCATTGTGACGTTGTATTTATTGTTTAATTCTATATTTTACTAGCAGCTGCTTGCGACTCCATTTGCGTCTATCTCATTATAAATTATGACACCATATAATATTTTTATTTAACTCAACCAGGGCAATGAAATAGGTTTCAGGTCGCATAATGTTTTGTCCGATTTCAATAATATCTTTACAGATTACTTGCTGACCCGTACCCACTTCATTGAACGGTAAACATTTTTACTTGTGATGAAATTATGAGTGTCATTCGGTTAGTACTGAGTGCTATGATTTATCTCCTGACTGCCAAAAGAAAGAACTTATTATGAGAACTATAAAGAATAAAAGTAGATGACCAATAAACATCACTTAACGATTTAAATGATTTGTTAATATAAAAAACTACTTTTTGTGACTAAAATATAAACGTTAGACATATCCTATACAAAACTTTCACTTCTATCGGTGTCTTTACAACGTGCCTTGTTTTTTATTATCACGACTTTGTTTGTTTCTACAGTATTTTCTTCAATTGTGAGATAGAATTTCTATGAAGCTAATATCTGAATTTTATAAAACCTCTAAATAAACTAGAAAAAGCAAATTGACTTTTAGTTTTTTAACTACTACTTAACATACTAGCTGACCCGTGGCCACTTTTTTAGGTGGTAAATATTTATAAAAAAACTACTTTTCGGACTCAAATATAAAAGTTAGACATAAGCTGTAGCTGATTTTATTGTAGGCATTATTAAGTTCTACAGCTTTTAAATAGAATTCAATCATATACCTTGCATCGTTATGGCAGTGTTCGTAAGAAAAGTTTTCGTTCGACCTCTTTTTCTCCGACTTACTTTGCAAATCCGACTACCACAAAAAAGTCTTTTCATTTTTCAGGTTAATATATAGCCTATGACACTCAGAAATAACATGGCTTTCTATTAGTAAAAGAATTTTCAAAATCGATTTAGTACATGCAGATATTACCACCTACAATCTCACAAACTTTACCTTTTTACTATATTATAGTATAGATATTTTAGAAATCTGTTTCCTTCTGACATATATGCTATATTGCTGTAAATTTTATACATTCTTTAGTTTTTGCGCGAAAGGTTAATAAACCTATACCCATCTTCAAAACACTTTCTCGTTTATAATATTGAAAGGAAATATTATTTTTAATATTTGTACATTTTCTGAATTTCTCAGGTGAAGTTTCACAAGCCTTCGGGACCAATATGATGTATTATCTACAAGGTTCAATCTTTACTTATCGTATTATAAGATAAAGTCTCTCGATCCTCCAGGTGTAGTGAATGCTAAATATATCAGGAGACCAACTTGCCTTATTGAATCCAACATTAATCCTTCGCATTCTGTTATTAACAGCCACTTTGATTAGATCCTTCTATAATGCAGTACTTTGAACCCGGCTCCAACTCACGAATTTATTCTCCATATTAGATATCTTTTGGGTGGATGTGTAAGGACCACTTCTACGTTAACAATCTAACACTTTATTAACTTACTACATTTTTTTAAAGTAAACATTCTTATGGAAGGAGATTGAAATCCTGATCGGCAAACTTTTTGTGTGACGAAATGTTGGAAGTTAAGGTTTAATCATCGAAGTTGAGCAATGTCGGGCGTGATCAGTACTTGGATGGGTAACCGCTTGGCATCACCACATGTTGGCCTTTTGTTGTATTATTTAATTAAAATGGGTATTTACGTATTAACGCCACTGTAACTAAAGTTTGTCAAGTGCACAATCTACATGTGGTTGATATTTTGCCTTGATTGGGCCATGTGATTGATATCTTGCCGTGTACATTAATAGGTGGACTATTAATTTTTCTCAATTTTCCCGTCTCGGTTAGGTTAGACTTGCGAAACAACGCGAGTCGGCTGCGGCAGCGGTCGTTGAGCGCACTACGGTGACGTTAATACGTAAGTACCTTAATATATTTCTCTATAATACAAACGTTTCACTTCTATCGTGTGTCTTTACGACAAGCTTTTGATCAATCAATCTTGATTAATTAGTGCTTGTTATGTTAATTTGCTTGATGGAGTAGCAACATGCAGTTGACAGCAGTTTAATGTATTACTTGTCAAATATTAGAGCGGTACATCTTTTGCGAAAATCGCTTAGGCGTGGCAAATGCGTTTCAGCGCTATGCACATTAATCTTAACTTTTTCGGTAACATGAATTCACGGTCGATGGAATCTTACCAGGTGCTTCAACAGTCCAAGCTTTTATATGCCTTGTGTTGGTGAATTATACCATCTGATGTTTGTCGGCTACGAGTCTTTCTAAGGACCTTGGAAAGTAAAGGATTACACCCCTGGATTTAAGTGTTCGTGTACCCCAAGCTAGCAAAAGGTCTGCATTCAACAATGTAAATCCACTTGTCGTACTTCTGAAACGTCCAGCTTCCCATGCTGGTTCAGTCGACGTGATGATGACCTCAGGGATGTTACCAGCACTTAATATTGAATATTGTAGTGCAGTGGAAACTTTTTAACCAACTTCTAAAAAGGCGGAGGTTACTACGTTTGTTGGTTTTTTTTTAATGTACGTTAATTGATATCTCCGTCAATTATATACCGATTTTAATGATTCTTTTTTATTTGAATTGGTTAGAATAGAAAATATTCAACCTCTAAGGGGGTGAAAAATCGTTTATCTGATTTTCACCCACTTAGTCTCTACGTATTTTTGTTATTGGCGGTCGAACATTCAAGAATGTAATGTAATTTAAATTCGATCGTCTGACAATGTGTTAAACGAGGGATGTGCCGTATTGTGTCGAGGGCCATTCGGTACTGCTTTCTGTTACATCGGTTTTGTTTGTGTATTTGCATTATTGTTACCAACCCAACCAACAAGTAGTGCCGAACACTGAACATCTTGTATATGTTACAATTCAAGTCGATATTGCAATAGTCACCTGTAAGAATCACTATCTACTCCGATCCGGTGTATGGAGGTTACAAATCGGCTTTAATTTAAAAACTTGATTTGTTTGTGACTAACAAAATTTAAAATATATCCCGAGAATTGAAAACTGATGGTAACACTAATCAAACATTTTATTGTAATAGCAGCAGAAACGGTCCCCAAATCTCAAGACGTTCTTTCGAATCAAAAACGTTTTTTTTTATTACAATTTTCTTCTTTATATTAAAGTAGTAATTGCTGGCGTTCTCCAGAGACTTTCTCTGTATTGACGTCACAGGTACCTATTTTAATGTGGTGAAATGAGGACATCGAAGGGCATCGTATTCCTATGTATACTCACGAATTGAAACAGAACGATAGATTTACATGGTTGGCTAGCATATGTTGTGACATAAAGATTACTTTCGCTAATAATTTAGTAACATACCAACATAATTTATATACTAGAAATAGTAATAAACTGGCCATTCTATGTTTCAGGCTCACGTAGACCAATTACAGTTTTTTTAAATAAAATACTCCCATAAGCACATTACTAATTTACTGGATAGTGAGTTCAAGCACCATACCAAATGGGTTTTAATGTCTAAAAGCTACTAGGGTGGATCAATATGTGAACGACGGTGACGTCTGGAAATAACGCCCCTCTATGGATCCACCAAAAATGAATGACACTATCTATGTTTGTACAAATATGTATTATGAGAAGATAAACCAGATCGAGTTTCTTGCTGACTCTTCTCGATGACTGGGTTGTTTTCCGAACCGGTGGTAGCTTTGACGTTCATAAGCCCCATCTTAGGGCCTAAATCGAGTAGAGTATGTTTGATTTCGATTTTGAATTAGATTAAAATAATTGAACAACTTATAGCAAGTCACTCTGCCTAGATTTTATTTATATTTGCTATGTGTCTAAAAATAGAATAGAATCATGTGTCATTGAATAGCATAATAGAAAAGTTGCAAAAATAAAAAGATACATTTGAGAATAGAAACGATAAATAAACCGGCAATTATATAAGAATTTCTCAATCATTTTTCAAGATACAGACAAAAAATCTGGATTCCTCACGCGGATAAAGTATGCGACATTGATTATACGCCATCCCGGAATATTTGTATTAAGGAGCTGGATTTTATTTTATTTCTAATATTTCTTCGTTATATTGACTCTTCCATTACTTGTTTTATGATAACAATTCAGTTCGCAGTCCTCCATTTTATCAAAATCAAGAGTTCCGAAAAAATGCTTAAATACGGTCAAATTCTATCTCCGGCTCGTAACACAATCAAGTCACTAAAAAGAACTTGAAAAAAAAATCGATCTGGTTTATCTTTTTTTACAAGCTTTTATTTAGTTCATAAGTGTGTTAGTTTGTTTATGTAAAATGTTCTGTAAACATGTTATGTAAAAAAGCTGAATTAGAATTAGTTTCTTTAGCCTAAAATAGCCTATAATATTATTATTTCTAGTATTAAAATCATAACGGTTAAATATACAGTCACTAGCGTATGTAATATTAGGTCTTTACCTATGAAATTGCCGTTTTGTATGAAAAAATGTTTGTCATGTATTTTTTATTTGTATTAATCGAAGTAATCATCCATGCAATCAATGAATCTTTGCCAACGGAGTGATAGTTTATTGATGCCCTTCTTAAAGAAATCAGCTGGACGGGAGGCACCAAATTCTTCAAAGGCATTTTGTACTACCTCTCGGGTATTGAATTTTTTCCCGCCAAGGAGTTATCCGAATTCTGGAAAAAGTAGTAGTCTGTAGGCGCAAGGTCTGGTGAGTAGGGCAGATGACGGAGAACTTCCAACCCCAGTTCTTGCAACTTGAAGACCGTCTGCTGTGCAGTATGAGGTCGCGTGTTGTCGTGCAGGAGCAGCGGATACGAACGATTGACCAATGCTGGTTGGAGATGAGCCAGCTTCTCCATCATTGTGTTCAGTTCTTCACAGTACACATCTGCAGTAATGCTCACCCGTTTGGTAAGAAGCTGTGATGAATCACACTGGTGCTAGACCACCAAACACTGGCCATCACTTTTCTAGGGGTAACTTTTCGTTTAGGACATCGTTTAGGTGCTGAACCAGGATCCAACTAACTTGCTGACCGCTAGCGGTTATCAAACAGAATCCATTTTATATCGCAGGTAACAATGTTCAAAATTCCTTCAGTTGTGTGTCTGTTGAGCAGTGCAAGGCACGTCTCGACGCGTACTTCGCGCTGGTGATCATTGAGTTCGTGGGACATCCATTTGTCAAGCTTTTTTACCTTGCCAATTTGACGCAAATGGACCAATGTTGTTTTGACGCTAACGTCGAAAGCTGCTGCTAATTCAGCCGTGGATTGTGTATCATCAGCTTCCACAATCGCCTTTAATTCGTCATTATCGACCAAAGTCTTCGGACGCCCGCGAGGTTCATTTTTCAGGTCGAAATTCCCAGAACGGAAGCGAGCAAACCAATAACAGGTGGTGCGTTGGTTTGTAGTGTTAGCTCCGTAAACGTCGTTGATGTTGCGTGCCGCTTGTGCCGCGTAGCTGCCACGACAGTACTCATATTCCATATTTATTCGAATTTTTATCGTATTCATGATGACAAAAAAGGTTGAAATACGATGAAAATGTAACACTAATCAATAAACAAATGACTACTTTTGGAAAAAGAATTCCATGTTTTTAAAATGAAATTAATTTGAAATTAGAATTATAAGCCAAACAAAAATTATTTTGATTTGAAATGGCCAGTACTGCAGAACGGCAATTTCATAGGTAAAGACCTATTATTATATATAGATAGCATGTTGATATGTGTATGTGGTGCTGTAGGTAAATAAACTTTAGTATATGAAACGACTGAAAACATAGACAATGCTTTATTTTATAGAAAGCTTATGTACTATAACTTGCCAGTAGATGCCGTGCAGCGCTGCACACGATATCGTTTGTACGGTTCGATTAATCGTCTTCAAAATCGATATGTGAAATTGGATTTCAACCCAGTGAATACTTACATAATAGCTATTTTGGTGTAACACAAGTATTAATTAAAACTATAAGTAATAACAAACGCGATTATAATAATCCTGTTTTGGACATAGAAAAAAGCGTTCCTAGCATAACGTCTACTCTTGCAATAAACGTATTTTTTATAAAATTTATTTCGGGCAACCAATCGTCTGGTAGACTATTACTGCCATTGTCGATTACAATATTACTAGCTTCTTGCGATCATTTCATTGACTAAATAACAAGATGGTGGTCGTCTTTTTAGAACTTTCCAGGGTGTTTTTGTGGCAAGTCAGAATCCATGCTCCAGGGTGTTATTTCCCATCTGCTTCACTTATGCAAAATAACCAAACTATATTACATATAACACCACCAATATCACAAAATATAAGGGTAAATAACATAGGATTATGAATAAAATATAAAAATCACTACATGATATTCCAAGATCCTGCCAAAAACTCCAATTTTGAACGTAAAATGAGAACTAAAATAATTAAATTGTATGCTCCTTTACTGCTAGCTTACTTTTATCCTTAAGAATCTTCCCCTTAACCAGGAGGTTAGTCTTCATCCCGTCACGAAAAGCTATCAATCTTCCCACCGAATATTCCACGATAGCGCCCCATCCCGGAGGAATGCGAAAAAATATGCCGCAAGAATTTTTATACGTTACCCATCGATGTTGCCAAGTTATAATTTCGTCATTAATTTTGCGAGTGAAAAAACTCCTTTACAGTATCTATCAGATATTGTAAATACATAGAGACAGTTTGTCGCCTTTAGTATCGGTAATATATATTATCTAAAAGCATACATTAATGATTCGAATTGAAATTACCCTCATTCTGAAATTAAAACATTACGGTGTTTTTGGAGTCTCTCTCGACCTTCTTGTCTCCTATTTAAAAGATCGCTGTCATAAAGTTAGTATAGATGGAGCAACATCTGCGGGATCCTTGACTCGTATTGGCGTTACACAGGGTTCCATTTTAGGGCCGTTTTTATTTCTTGTCTATATAAATGATCTGCCGCTAGTGGTTGATAACTGTGCAGATGTAGTGCTTTTCGCGGATGACACTTCGCTTATATTTCAAGTAAAAAGAATAGATTCCAAGTTTAGGTATCTCAGCAGTATTTTAAATAAAATTTCCGATTGGTTTGCATTAAATAATTTATTGCTAAACACAGACAAAACAAAGTGCATAATATTTACCTTGCCTAATGTTCCACATACTGATAGTAAAATCGAGATCCAAGGGAATCTAGTTAGCTCAGTTGACAATACTGTGTTCCTGGTTATCATACTTGATTCTAAATTACAATGGGGTCCTCATATAAAGAAATTGGCTGGAAGATTAAGTTCTGCTGCGTTCGCCGTTCGAAAGATTCGCCAGCTAACAGTTATTGTCACTGCTAGGTTGGTCTACTTCGCTTACTTCCATAGCTTAATGACTTATGGCATTTTGTTGTGGGTGTTGCAGCTTAGGTAGACACCATATTCCTACTACAAACACGGGCAGCTTGAGCAATCTATAATTTGTGGCCTCGTGAATTATTAAATACTAAGTTTCAGGAATTCGGTATTTTAACTCTGCCCTCTCAATATATTCTTGAGAATTTGATGTACGTCTGGAAAACTTAGTTAATCTGGATTTAGTAAAAGACTGACATAATGTAAATACCAGAAACCAAAAAAAACTGGTCACTCCATGTTGCAGGCTTACTAAGACCAGTAATCGTTTTTTAGGTAATAGTGTTAGATTTTATAAAGTCTCAAAACACATTACCTTTTTTTTTTTTTCTTTCTCGAACTGACTACGCTATTGACCCTGCAGGGTCTTTACAGCTTCACCGGACTACAGGTTACCGATTTGGCGGATAGTAGGTTCAAGTGTTATGTCAAGCGGGTCTTAATACATAAAGGTTATTACAGGGTGGATCAATATGTGAACGATAGCGACGTCTGGAAGTGACGTCTCTCTCTGTGCAGCCATTAAAACGAATGTAGCTTTATGTGTCTATTATGTTGTAATAACCAAAAAATATGTTAGTTATTATGAAAAGATAAACCAGATCGAGTTTCTTGCCGGTTCTTATCGATGACTGGGTTATTTTCCGAACCGGTGGTAGTTTTGACGTTCATAAGTGCCTTCTCAGGGCCTAAATTGAATAAAGAGTATTTTGATTTTGAAATAATATGGTTTTTTCAATTAGTTATGTACAAATCCAAACCCGGGATCTCGGTAACATCTGTACGGGAATAAAATAAAAATAATGCTCCTGGGGTGTTTGTAGTAACGAAAATTAATAACACTCATAACATTTTCCGACACCAAAACGATAACTTGTTAATTTACATTTAAGAAAAGCGCCATCTAGTGATAACAAAGATAGGCAAAAATGCGTTAACAAGGTACATAATATTATACATGCAACTCTTAGAGGATTCTGTTTTATTTTATAAATATAACGAATTTTGTCTTAATTTAATAAGAACTTGGAAACTATATAAACGCTTACGTTCTTCTTCTTTTATGTGTTTCCTTCTTGTATACTGTAATAAAAATTTAGATTTGTCGTGTACATTCAAAATACTTGTCAAAAACTGATTGCGATTGATATAAATGATAAATTTATTATTAAACATATATTTTTGTATGTCTATCTGTTTTATCGTGTCCAAAACTATGGGGCAAATTTTACTGGAGTTTTCACAGATCACTCACCTGTAGATTGGGGTAATATACGGTATTTATATTATATCATAATCGACTCAGAGAAACAACAAATCTTAATTTAAATATTTAGAAATCTCCTCAGCTTATAAATTTAAAGAAAAGTTATCAAATGGCACTTCGTTTCTTGATTTTCAGTGATGCAGACCAGTTGATTTCAGCACGGTCAGCTGTACGTGGCTCTGTCTTTTCGGTTAAGCAAACAAGCTCTTTGTTCTCGTTTCCTACTATACCTACTATCTCGAAAATTATTATACAAAAAAGTGTTATATGTTCAAAATTTACACCATGGTGTAGGTAGAATTTGATCGACTGAAATTAATATATAGATGATTTTATTACGTATTTCATTATTGGTATCTGGTAACCCACGATATCTGTTGTGACGTAATAGGCCAAAACAACCATTCTCTCACAAACAGTCCTTTAATCAAGATAGTGTGAATTTTCATTCCTTTTTTCTAATGTTTCATGTTCTTGTAGATTTCGTTTGTATCGTAAGCATGGACACGTATTAAGTATTATTCATAGTAGAAAGGCGCTGAAAAATCCGATGATGTTTGTATGTTTTGTAATTTAGCATTTAACCATTATCTCAATAAAGTGAATGCTTTTGTAAAACAAAAGTACTAACGCATGAAACCCACTAGAATTGCATTGCAAGTTTCAGCTGATAGAGTACTTTTAGGTCCTTGTCGAGAGATTTTCCTGTACACAGACTGGCATTAGTTAATAACCTAAAACCCATATAAAACCTAAAGTCATTATAGTGAACATCATAAAACGGTAATTGTTAGACAGCCCGGGACTGAATTATCTAAGAATAAATGGTTTAAGTTCAAATAAGATGCGCATAATGATAGTTCTGCTTGAGTGATCTAGCTTATGATCCTCTTTCTTTAACTATGTTAAAATTATGTATGTAAGTACTTATGTTCTTATGAAACTGCGTCATCTGAAAGTTTTTATAAATTATTGTAAAAAGTTTACGATGTAGTTACGTATAACTCTGAAAGTTCAACAAACAGGAAACTTTCAATCACCGAATACAGCTGAGAAGTGGTAAAATAAAGATTAATATGGTTAAAGATGGATTGGTTACATAAAACTAGTTGTTGCATTTCTATTAAGTTCATGGAAACTGCATTAATATTCGAGTATAGTATAATGCTGACTGTCAGTAACTGGAGGGAATAGTGGCTTGAACCGGTAGGTAGTGTTGTCAAATCACGTGTTTCTTCATCTCCATTGATTGCGGTTTTAATATAAGGAGAGATGTGGACTCTATTTTTAGCGGTCTGCGAGGGCAAAGGTATTACGGCTACATGTTCAATCGCGGGATTCAAAGGTATCGATTGAGCTGGGGAAAAGAAAACATACACACTTACTTGGCAGAGGTGAGGCCAATCACTGGTATGCTGCTGCGGTGGAGGCACTCTTGCTTTAACAGCGCCGAATAAAAACGGTATAGCGTCCGGATCACAAAACACACATATTTTCACTCGCAGCGTGGCTTGCGTTGGGTCGCGACACAGAGGGTTCTTGTATCACGTACGGCGCGTTGATGATAACTAGCTCGCGCGGCTCGCACGATTCCTCTAGCGGTATATTAAACAATTCTAGGCCTGGGGGTAAACAGGAGTTGCCCTCGCGGATTATAACAAAACTAACTATCAATAAAATAACTACCAGTAACTGTGTTAAAATTGGATTCTTTCCATTTATTTGCTAGGGAAAGGCCTTCTTGAATATTCATTTGGTTTGTTAAGTTTGGTTAGTAAGACTGATTTTGATAAAGTTAATAAGGAAAGAATTCTACCATTTCATAAATGTGTTATAAACATGCATAGATCAGAAATGAATTCTAATATAATTGGAAGACTATAGGAATATTGACGAATGTGAGATGACGATTGATAGAGGTTAATGTACAAATAAAACATTTAGTGCGGACCTTAATTAGCGTTAGATAAGATTAAGAGACGGAAAATAACAGTTATCATCAAAACAAAATTTTTATTTAAAGTGAATAACTGATAACATTTTCTATTGCCTGGTTTTAAGCCTAATCCAGTGTCCGCCTTCGATACGTATATTGAATGTGTCCGGGGCTAATCGTGCAGGAATCTGTGTCTTCTCGCAGACCGTCACTTCCATCTCTTGAAGTAACTGGTACACCATGACTTTGACTTCGCATAGAGCAAATCTTGATCCTTTGAAACAACAATGTTATTAATATATAACATATTCAAGGTACCAAACGAGATTAATATAATTTAAAAAAATTGTAGATTTAATTTGTTATTTTTTTATTATATAGACTCAGAAAAGCATACGTGGCTAGTGGATAGTAAGTTTGAACTAGACCTAAAATTTACTAAGTTTTGTTATGTACGCCCAGAGATTCATTATCAGTAAAGAGCTATTTATTTATATATGCCAATCCATTAACATATGAATATCGTTTTTCTTAAGGTTTAGTCTATAGAGAGATATGACCTATACACTGTTCATACAAATAGTGAGATTTTTTTATGCTACGAGTACCACTTACACCTTTTATTGCTTTATTGCCAGACGACCACCAGCTTTATGTCACAAGTGTCGAAATGGATCAATTTTTTTTTTCTAACTAAAATTTTAAAATCAGTATATAATAGGTTTAATGAAAATATCTGGTGAGAATTTATGAGATAATATTGTGGTTTTACTAATTATGTTTTTTTTTAATTAATTTAGTTTGTTAGCGCTTAACGTTGATAACGTTAAAGTTGATAGACTAACTCTGAGCTCCGTAGTCTTTGGTTAAAAACTGATATTACTGATTATTTACTATAAGTCCAAGTTAAAAAAATAATAGTCTTACCAATGCAGTTCCTCGGGCCAGATCCAAAAGGTTGGTAGGTAAACGGTATAATTTTGTGTTTATTCTCCTCCGAGAAACGTTCAGGGTCAAATTTAAATGGTTCCGGGAAGTAATTTGGATCGTGATGTAGAGACCATACAGGAATTGTAAGCCCTTCACCTTTTCTGAGCTGGAAATTTGATTTAAAATATGCATTATTACTTTTTTATTTATATTACTTTTTTATGCCAAAGGGCAGCAAACAGGCAGACGGCTCATCGCTTGGTAAATGGTTATCGTCGTCTATGGACAACTGCAACACCAGGAGCATCACTGTTGTGTTGCTGACCTTGAAGGGCTTGTTTCAATCCCTTTTTGGGAATACAGTACCAAATAACTTATTCCATAACGATAGCGTGTGACACAATATTTTTTAATGAGAAGTTTAACAATTCTATAGGGTCTTAAATACAACAGCGAGAATGCATCAGAAAAAAAATTTGATGACCGATTTAAATATTAATGCTGTTACAGATAATATAATACAAGTCGTTTTAAAAGCATCCTTGTATTTCAGTATGCATAGAAGTTTGAATGTGATAAAACATTGTACTTACAATGAAGTCATTCTTAGCCTTAGCGTGTGGTTTGCCCATATTGTAGTCCTTGACGCAAAGGCGATCTAGACCAACTACTGGTGGCCATAGACGCAATAGTTCTACAAGTTTACAAGCCAAATATAAGTAAAAATCTTTATTATATTATAATACTAGCGGGCCCGGTGGACGTTGTTTCATCGTGATAATAAATAAAAAACTTTATCTGCCGGTGAAAACCGCGTGTAAATCCGTTTAGTACTTTTTGAGTTTATTGTGAACAGAGAGTAAGACGTGGCAGAAAACTTTGTTTTATTAAATGTAATGTTATATATAGTAGTAGACGCTTTTTCTCGCTTTTTTATTTACTCGTCCAGTCACTCAAGACCAATCATGTATTAATAATAAAACCGTTTGCCTTAAACAACCAATAGTAATACACTACTGAATACTATTACTATTATCTTTAGAGATGTGAACGGTCCGGCACTCTGCGTAAGAATGAACCCCGCTCCTTTTTCTCTTCGAACTGACTACGCTATTGGCCTGACAGGCCTGTAGAGGCCCTACAGCTTCATCGGACTACTCGCGGCGAGCGCTTAAGGTACTCAGCCGATGTTATTTGACAACTAGCACATGGGTGCACGGCACACCTCGGATAGGGCTGTTGTCTAATAGCGTGAATCTAATTAAGCTAAACTAGGCTAACCTATCCATATATGTATATGTTTGTGAATTACACAATTTTAATTGAGTAATTCACCGAAGGTGGTAGAGCCATGCTGAAGATGTTACTAGTTTCAGCATGAATAGGTCGGCTCGCTCGGGGTAGCACCACCCTTTCACAGAAAACCGACGTGAAGTAACAGTGCTTGCAATGTTGCGTTTCCTTCGATCAGTAAGAGTACCGAAGGCCCACTTCCCTCCTCCCACTTCGAACCTCGCTCCCCTCCCCCAGTTCCCCCATCGATCTCCCATCTCTCAAACACAGGCTGGCAACGAACTTGCGACTCCCCTGGTGTCTATGGATGGCAGTGATCACTTACCATCAGGCGCCCCGTCTGTTCGTTTGCCCCCTATAATATTAAAAAAAAAAGTTTACATGCGTTTCTACTGTTAGAGAAAACTAAAATATTTAGTTCGAATAGGGAAAAAAAGAAAACTCTTCAACTATGTGTACTGTCTGCATGTATGTGGGGTGGTCTGTTGTGTGTAGAACTGGTGTGGGTGATTCACTGTATCGCGCTAGTAACAAGTTGACGGCTCCACTCTGAGGGATCTGACCTAGGCTCGAAATCGAACTCCGCTCTATTTTCGCTACATCTTCATATTGCGGGTAGAGTATAATATTTATGACAATACAAATACGTTTTGACGATAGAACAGACATTTGCGCCGACATATACAACAATGTAATTATTAGTTAATTATAAAGATATATACGATTGGTGTAAAAACTGTTTAAGAGCAGTTCTTTAAAATATTACCTGATATAACCATGTCCAAATATTTAAGATTCTGAATAGAGCCGTAATCAAATTTGCCGTTACTTTTAGTACTATTCTCTTTGATCTCTTGTACTAGCTTCTCCTGTACCTCAGGGTTCACGGCTAGTTCGTGGAGGAGGAAGGACAGTGTGGAAGAAACTGTTTCGAAACCAGCAATGAAGAATAGCGTCGCTTGTGCTATTAGATCTATATCTGACCAAACTGGAATGTTCAATACAATACAACTGTTATTTAAAATGGAATTATTCATTTTATTGATTTATGACGCAACGATTAATTTTCTCCAAAATTACATATTTAGTTGTTCAAAATTATGATAAATATTATGGTCTGATAAAGGAGACTCCAATGGTAATTACTGAAATTGAAAAATGAAAATAAACGATGTGCAACCAATTCAATGGCATTGTCTTATTACGCAATTACACTTTAGTACTCAATATCATCGTGTATTCCATTTAAACTTTTTTAAACTGTACGTTTGTAATATGACGATCAGGAATTCGCAGTTTAAGTATCATATTTTACTACAACCAAACAACGCTTAATGAATATATTAAGACGAAATTCAGTGTCATATTTCGTCTCTATCGTCGGGTAATACTCACATAGTTACGAGTACTGATGTTTGATAAAATAGATCCTTACCGCGATTAACAGTTTTTTTGCCAATATCTGACTCTTCGACAGTAGCGAATCCAGTATCAGCTTCCTCTGTAGATTGTTCGTCATAAGTCAGTTTTCCTAGAAATTCAAAATTGTTCATAATAATATTTTTTCTTCCCATCTGAGATAATGAAATCACTGGAACAGAGCCAACTGTAAAGATAATGGTATACCCAAACTGTTTTCGTGCTCATAGAGAGCCTTAGTCGCGATATATATATACACAGATCTTTAATATGTACTTCAGTTATAGATTAAAATATAAAATACCTTTCTTTGCTTCCATTAATATTTGGATCATATCTGGCCTGATAATATTATGAAGCTCTCTCTCTTTCATAGTACTCAAAACAAGACTCTTGAAGAAGTTACTAGTTTGGTCTGAGAATAGCTTCACATTTAATTTCTGCAATAACACTTAACATATAGTTGCCATTTAGGATAACAATATATATTATATATGGTACAGTAACAACCCAATTCTTATAATTTTATGTATCCCACAAATTTCCAGACAAGTTAAAAGAAGTTTGGAACTGATTGGAAACTTAAAATCTTACGATCTTATGAGGCACTATCGTAATTTTTACCTTGTTGTTGGTAGCCCAGTGTCGCGTTTCAAGTGAAACATAGTTATTCGTTAGTTTAATTATTATGAAGAAAAGCGAAGGAATAAAATACCTTCATCAAACGAGGGAATGATGCGTAACCTAAATACACAAGGATCAAACGGAAGCCAAAGGTAGCAGTGTGGCTACCATTAATGTAGAAAGCGTTTCTCTTCTCTTCATGAGAGTTAACTTTGACTCCGAAGGCACAGGAGCCGATAACGTCGGTGGCGTACCTCGTCGTCAGGTCTTTACAATCAATATCTATGAAACCACCTGAAATTATGAAATGTATAAAAATATTTTAGTGTGGGCGCTGATCAAATTCGTTTTTCTGTACACAAAAACATAGATTTACATTGTACTCGTATAATGTAATACATCATGCGCAAATTCCATATAAACCTAAAGGGTTCCATGATCAAAACCGAGAGTAGATAGATGGTAACTCTTTTTTTGACCTGTCTATTCGCAACAATCAACAGCTTCGCCGGATTTTTTGTGGCGAGTGATTAAGGCATTAAATCGCATGGGAATACAGCCTCAACGACCCTAAACTGGACTAACCTCGGCTTGGGCTATTACCTTGAATACAACATCGTGAATCTGACTAATAGATTAATCATAGATATATAAATTAGAGAAAGATACACGTATTTTCAATTGTTGTATGGCAGCGAAACGTGGCCGGTCCTAGCTAGACATGTCCAGCAGCTACACGTCACCGAGATGAAGATGTTACGATGGATGTGTGGCGTTACGCGATTAGATCGCATTCGTAACGAACACATCCGTGGTAGCCTTGGAGTCCGTGACATCGCAGACAAGCTGCAGGAGAGTCGACTTCGCTGGTACGGCCACATAAGTCGCAGGCCTCCAGACTACGTCGGAAATAGATGCCTCAACATAGCTGTACAGGGCCCAAGGTCTCGTGGCAGGCCCAAGAAACGCTGGTTGGACGTGGTAAAGGCGGACTTAAAGGAAAATAACCTCCCTCAGAAGGATGCCGAAGATCGGGCAAAGTGGAGGAAGCATAGTAAGAAAGCGGACCCTGGTACCAAGCCGGGAAAACGCTAGGAAGAAGAAGAAGAAGAGACACGTATTTTCAATCTGACAATTTGGATATCACTTAACTTCAATGTCGATCTTATATATATGAATTTCTCCCATAATCGTTAAATGTTTGCAAATAAAACCAAACATGTTATATACATATTTTGAGTATAATAAAACTATTTAATAGTAGTTGGGTTAATTTATGACCTTAAATGAAGTGTTTGTGCCAGTAAATATGATGCAAAATTATGATACAAATGTGTGTTACTCACATTCTGATGCAGCGATACGTTTTTTCAAACTATTAATCATGTATTTGTTTGCCTCTATCATGAAAGGCACCATATTTTTCATTTTGGAACTGGTGAAGGCGGGGCTCAGCGTTGACCTCATGTCTTTCCATTTCTGGCCTGAGAACATAATAATAGGACAGTGTGATATTTTCTACAATTATTAAATGTATTGGACGTATTATAACTACGTTGAAAATTAATATTTGGTTTAATTATCTACGTGATAATTTCTGATAAAGGTTCTTCATATATTTTTAAATATTAAAAATCTAAATAATGTTAAAATATTCTTACCTCTCAAAGAAAATAAGTTCCTACCGAACATGGGGTCTATAGTGTTATCGACAATAGCCCTGTGGTCTAAGAAATGTTCAAAATCTTTAATTGTTATCTTCTTTATTAAATCTAAATCACGAACAGTGACAGCAGGTCTCAATAAATCATATCTGCCCATGAATCTGTAAAATATATTTCATTTTATTTTTCCCATACACAAAAATGTTAAAATTTAGTTGACCTATTTTATACGCGTAATTATCAATATGGCAACGACTTCTTACATAGCTATTATACAAGATGGATTTTTTTTAATACCACCTGTAGGGGTGGATTTGCCACCTAGAGGGAAAGTACTCTAAATAATAGAAATAGCAATTTTTACTCCAAAGAAAATTTCTTTATTTTTGAAAGGAAATAAAACTGCATTCAAAGATTTTTGAAAATTCTCTTGTATCACTCGGGAATCGAACCGACTAAAATCTGTATAAGTTACACCTTGTAATTTTTTTGTATCGATTGTTAGGGTCAATCATAAGGATGAAATCCCTCTAACATACTTGGTAAATGTAATGAAAGGAAAAGCATGAATTCTGTACTTATACATTCAATGGATCAAGCTAAAGCACTTTTACTCAATGATCCACCTGTTCCTGTTTACTTATACTAGTAATTAATAATTTATTATTGACGTTATTTATCAATTAAAATGACAAATTAAGTACTATTAAGATAAGACGATTGCAATAGCACGCGTTTGTAATGCAAACACTTTTCTTAGATGCGACATAACTGCGTGTATGAGGTAGTTTTAGATATGGAATGTGACATTAGAAAATAAATTGTCATTTGTTATTCATATATTATTGTTTCACAAATCATTTCATATTTGTCGGAATTATGAGAAATATGGTTATTTTAGTTCACGTGTACGAAGGTCATTTAAACACTGTCGAGTATCTTGAAATACTGAACCTCTTGAGAAATGAGTTAAATGATTTTCCCGATGAAGAGCGAAACCAAATAATTATAAAACCAGATGGTGCTCCACCCCATAACAGCAGAGTCAATACTTCCTAGATTAATAACCATCTTACTACCTGGATTGGTACAAACGGCACAATCAGATCGCATGCGAGATCACCAAATCTCACCCCTTTAGATTTTTTTTTGTAGGGATATGTAAAAAATAAATGTTACATTAAATCTTATGCGAGTGTAAATGAGTTGAGAGACGAAGTTCAGAATACGATTTATAATATTCACCACAACACCTTATTAAAGGTTACTAGAAATGAATTTGTTAAAAGAATAAATTTGTGTATCCAAGAAAATGTAGCCCATTTCAAGCAAATAATTAGTTAGTGGTGGGAATAGTGGCTTGAACTGGTAGGTAGTGTGGTCAAACCACTTGTTTCTTCACTTCCATTGAATAGCGGTTTAATATAAGGAGAGATGTGGACTGTATTTTTAGCGGTCAGCGAGGCGGCTCGGACGATGCACAAAGGCCGCACACGATCGCGTGATAATCAGGGTGGCGCAGGCGCAGCGCCCTTCCACTAGCGGTATGTTTTAAGAAAGGATTCTAGGTGTGGGGGGAAACAGGAGGTGCCCTCGTAGATTACAACAAAACTAACTACTTATAAAATAATTACCAGTTAGATTACAATTTTTTGTAAATAATTAAAATAATTGAAGATTTCATGGTTTTCCTTTCATTAAATTTACCAAGTATGTTAGAGAGATTTCATCTTTGTGATTGACCCTAACGATCGATACAATAAAATTACAAGGTGTAATTTATACAGATTTTAGTCGGTTTGATTCCCTGGTGAAGAAAGACAATTTTCGAAAATCTTTGAATGTAGTTTTATTTCTTTTCAAAAATAAAGAAATATTTCTTTGGAAAATTTGATATCTCTTATTTAGAGTAGTTTCCCTCCAGGTGGCATTAAAAAAATCCACCCTGTATATGTTACGATATTAAAATATTCATAGTGTGTTTTACATTTTAATACAAATTTCCAAACTTTAATCTCATAATAGGTTATAACATCATCTATTATTCATCGCGTCCAAATCGAACGAAATTACGTTGTTATGATAACTTTGTTATGAATAAAGAATTATTGTGTAGATTATTGTTCTTACGTAACAATATGATTATTAGATAACAACAAATAATAATTAAAAACACTGGAAATCATACCTACGATGTTTGCAGCTAATAATGTAATATCTATGTAATTTAGAGATAAAAGTACGCTTGCACCGACTGAAAATTCCCAATTTAGAAGAAACACAAACACAATCTGATAATACATTATATTATGTACATATTGTTCTGACAAATTTGCTGCAAAAAATCATAGTTATAAAAGTCTATAAGATGAACTCTTAGAAATGCTATCTATGCTTTTTCTTTTACAATTGTTGTATTTTCACCAGCCAGTTTTAAAAAATGCTGCTTCATAATTCACCTTTACATTTAGCATCATAGTTAAGTCGCGATAACCTAGTGGTTCGACCGGTGGAACATCATTTCAACATCCGCAGGTTCGAACCCTGGCATGTACCAACAAATATTTTAAGCATTCGCGGGCAATGTGCTTTTACTAATTTAAATAGGTAACAACATTGGCTGACGGTGCAGAAATACATAAAATTGTGGATTTCTCGGCGTTTGATTATGCCCATACCTTCCTTCGGTAAGGCGCCTATGACTCTGCAGCAGATCTCCTAGAGATCGATGATGATAATGCTTCTTATAGTTATGTATACAGAATAACTAAATATTGTTTATCACTGTACCAACAATTCAAGTAAAGAAGTTGTTAAATAAATTATGAATTTATAGGGCATTATTAAGTAACAATGAAAGATAGATGAATAAATGGTGGTTGGGGTAATACATAAAATAATCCGTAGTAGTAATTTGTTTTGCTCGTCTCTTTTTCAGATCAGTCTCACTGATCGCAATAGACTTTCCATCCCATACAACCATTAAAAATAAATTGACAAACCTGTCCTCAGGAAATGCTTTGTAAAGTACGTCAAAGTCTTCGCCGATGTGCCTCAGTCTTATAGTCAGTGGTGCGATATTTCCTAGCACCGGTATAGGCCTGATAGTGTTCACTCCATATTTACTGAACCTTGAGTAGACTTTCCAAAGGTACTGAACCAGCACCAAGAACAGTACCGTTAGCCATATAACCGTGATCACCATCTATTTAAGTAGATAATTCTAGAAAATTATTAATTCAGTGAAAACAAAAACTAAGAGAACATCACTTATTAGTTTTTTTATGTTCCACTTTGTGTAAAGTACTCACTGCAGCCTATGGATATGTATAACGACCCTCAAAAGGACCAGAATCATTTTTTATAATAGCAAGGTATAGTGACTACTCTATGCCTGATGGTAAGCACAGTACAATCTAATAAACATGGCGACCACCGAGAGACACACTACCCATCGCCGGTCACCGTTGTCATGCAGGCCTGCGAAAGCTGGATATGCACAGACTGATCCTGAAACGCGACCCGCAGAAGCGAATCACTATAATGGGATTTTTCGCCATATACACCATGTATACATATACAACCCAGTCAGGCTGTAAAACCCTATCACCCCGCTTTCGCCATTGCCTCGTTCGTTATTCAGCAGGGTGCACCACGTGAAGGTGAGATTGGCTTGGGTGTCTCAAGTCTTATGATGTTGTTCGACACCCCATCAAAATTACTTTACGCAATTTAGGTTCTGAGAAGACGCTTATGAACGTCAAAACTAGGACCGACACGGAAAATAACCCACTCATTGAGACGAACCGGCAAGAAACTCGGTCGGGGTTATCGTTTTAAGAAGCATATCTAAATATATAAAAATCCAGGGTCATGTTGTTTGTCCACGATAAACACCGAAACTATTCAACCGATCTTCATGAATGTTGCCATTTATGTATAATTTGGTTCAACTTGAAAGATATTTTTGTACTACAAATTAAATGATTGTCAATGTTGATTATTGTTACCAATTATAAGTCTCGAACAGATGGCGTTTAAATTATTTTGTTCACAGAAAACTATAGGACCAGCTGTTATAAGTGTCTCATAGATTGCGCGACGTTTTAATTTTGAATTTAGTTTTCAATAACTAAGCCAGAGCAATACGTGCCCGAGTCAGCTCGTATGTATTTAAAATGGACAAATCTTAAGGCTAGATTATAGGTTGCTACTCATGAAGAATAAATTAGAACTCTTTATGGTCTGGTATACGTTGCCAGTAACGCCATTCTTATGAAAACACGGAGTTAAGCACTGCTTTTTTATACTGGACTAATTACCAATTCCGGCTTCGAAGAAAATGAGACCTTTACAGTACAACCATGTTATGATATAAAATAGGAAGTGAACAGCTAAATTCTGTCAATACTTTTGAAGATCTACTTACTGTCTGGTATCACAGTCACTCACTCACTTTTTCATATTTTTTACTACACACACACATTTTTTAATACAATTTTTTCACTTTCATACAATTTCTGAAATATTTTCTTTCATACAAACCTTAGTCTGACAATTTTATACGCAACAAAAAAATATTACCCTAATAATTACAACCTAACCGTTTTGAAATCATGCGCTTATATATATTCGTCGATTGATTTTTATATATATAAATATTTCACTAATCTTTATTCATAACCACCATATTTGTAAAGAAGTCTAGCACTAACGAAGCATATATTAATAATAAAAAAACTTACAGTCCGTTCGTATAAATTTAAATATCAAAAAGAGAAAGAGATTAGTACGTACGTCCGTACCGTATATATGAATGTAAACATTTATTGTGTACACCATATATTTTATTTGTAACGTTCTATCTCCTATCTCATACGTATCTGGTAACCTGAGATATATAAAATCTATATACAGTACGAATTCTGATGGAAACGGCTCAGTATTAGCGATGGCCTTTAACGGCAAACGTATTTCGTTGAAAAACAAGATAAAACCTTTGCAACACCTTTATTGTATTTTTTTCAATAAGAGGTAAATATAGTACTTGAATATGAAAAGTATGCAATATTTGCCTGAGAAGTTTAGCATTTGAATGACTTTTAACTAATCCTAAATTATGGTTTGGTTTCCTGTGCAGTGCATCTCAGTTTGTTAAAAGTGATGTAAGTTCGTTAGCACAGCATAGCATGTCAAATCGTTAACGTTTGGAGAAAAAAACACAACTATGAAATCATACGAGAGGTTGAGGCATTTTCTAATGCTAATCAGACTAGCTAAAACATTCAGTTTGTAAATCCGTCGGCAAGCATTTTTAGCACCAATTAATTATCATTAATTCGAGAAGTTTTAATGGCATAATCACGGTAGTCATCACATCAGCCCATTTAAGAGTATCACTGCAGGGTTATAGGTCTCTTCCCGAAGAAAGATGTGGGCATAATCATTATACCAACCAGCTCATAATGTAATAGCGATTTCAAACTTCAACAAATCTAAAGTTATATATTTTCCCATATACGGTAGTACCACAAAATTCTTTTAGATGGTTTTCCTTAGGATGTTTTTTTTATTTAATTTTACCAATTTAAATTAATGTATTTATACTCGAATGTGGACATCGATTTAGCAGTCTAACGGTCAAACACTCAACTATTACAACTTTACGACAAAAGAACATTATAATAGATCGCTAGAGCAAATGTAGTGATGGTAGAAATAATATATTATTTATTCTATTATATTATATATTATTTATATATTCTTGGACGATTGACAGTCAAAAGAAGGCGAGTAAAGTAAAGGAAGAACGTTGGCATTTTTTTTTTCACCGGAGGCAAACGAACAGGCTGGTCACTTGAAGTGATTACTGCCATCCATAGACACTAGCAACACCAAGGGAGATGCAAGTGCGTTGCCAACCTATGTTGGGGGACGGAAGGAAGGAGTGGGGAAGGGCCGAAGAGGAGGGAAGGTGGTCCACCGACGCTCTCACTGATCGAACGAAACGCAACAATGCAAGCACTATTACTTCACGTCAGTTTTCTGTGAGAGGGTGATACTCCCCCGGACGAGCCGACCCATTCATGCAGAAACCAGTGTGGTGCCACCTACAAAAAAATGGTTGAGTACATCACAAATCTTGCCAAAAAAGTCTGGATAAGATTGGCACAGTGCTATAAAGAATGACGCGAGAAGAAGGAGGCTTATTACCTACAAAAGGTTAAAAAAAACTGTCGATGGTGATAATGATAATATCATATCTGTAGTGATAAGGCAAAACTAATTAAAAACTGAATAAAGATAAACATCTATCCAAATAAAAATAATAATTAGTATCGGTGATATATCACATAATATGACAACTTCTTCTGATATACAACTTATTAGTGACGCAACTATATTATACGAGAAGAGAAATACTTCTTATCTTTTTAAAAAAAATGAATCAGTTCTTTTTGTTATCGAACTAATTAATGCTTTTTACCCGATGTGCCTTTTCAGTTTCACCGAACTTATTGGGTGATAACTTAAGGCACTCAGCCGTATGACAACAAGCTCAAGGATACCTAAGTCGCCGAACTTCGGCGTAGTCAGTTAACTTGACTGTAACATACGAGTATATAATGTATATTCTTGTTGATACAATGCTCCAGTCGCCAAAGAGTGTTTGTGTACCAACAAAAATATTAGTTCTCCCCTCTAATACAATTCATTTTTTTTTCTCGAACTCTCTATGCTATTGACCTGGCAAGGTCTTAACAGTTTCACCGGACTACTAAGGCGAGCGCTTAAGGCACTCAGCCGATTTTTATTTTGGCAACCAGCTCAAGGGTGCACGGCACACCTCAGCTTGGCTGTTGCCTGTTCATGCAATTCGCGACCTATCAAAGCTAACCTAAGTTAAAGCTAAACTATTCATACCAATAAGAGTTGCTGAAACATATATGTGTACCAAGCATACATATCTCAACAACTCCTATGTGTATTTTGTATCGGAAAAGATTCTAAACTATTACAGTTCGATACGGGAAAGAAAAGAAAAACCCATCCACTTTATGTGTAAGCGTGTGAGCGTGCACGTGTGTGGAGGTGATGTGTGTAATGTTGTTGCAGTGATGTATGGGTGTGTCACTGTATCGCGCGAGCAGCGCACTCAAGGGCTCCCTACCGAGGGAACGAACCTAGGCTTGAGCCGCTGCCGAGGGGGGCCTACTCTGGTGTGCGGGAGCGAAATTTACCCCCAGACCACGGCGGCGTGATCTGTGGTTACGCGGGCGTGGGCGTGAACACGCTCTGTTTTGAGAGACAGGCTGGTACTGATCGTTCGCTGCCGTTATATCGTCGGGAGGATCGGTAAAAATATGGCGCGGACGTCTTTTGTGACGCGATACGTTCGGTACGATTCTGTAGTTTGCGGCGGATACCACTAACGGGCTAGAGTGATTCTCGGCTCTATCAAAATAACTGTCGGTGAGTGACTTTACATACGCCCAGATAGAAGGTATCTCCAAGTCCCTGTGGAGATCCTTATTCCGGACGTATCGCGGAGCCCCGGTGGCTTTACGTAGAAAACGGTTCTGGATACGTTGAAGTGACAGAAAGTTAGCTTGAGACATATGTGCGAAAACGGGTGCACTATATGTCAAAATCGGGCGAATACAAGTTTTATAAAGAGTCAGCTTGTGTCTTAAGGACATCTTATTTTTATAAACGATTAATGGGTGTAACCGACCCAAGACCATAGCGGCCCTATTCCTGACTCTTTTGGTATGTTGGTTAAACGTGAGGCGTCTATCCAACGTGACTCCGAGGTATTTAACCTGGTTGGCCCAGGGAATCACTGACCCGTATAATTTTATAGGCGCGAGTTTGCGCATGTATTTGTCTGATTTTGGGTCGAAAATTATCGCGGCGCTTTTATCTGGATTTACTGCTATACGCCATCGAAGAAACCAGTCACCGAGTGTGCTAACGGCTTCTTCGACGCATGTCCTAACTCGTGTCGGAAACCATCCGGAAGCGTAGAGAACTGTATCGTCAGCATAACAACCTACCTCCACTCCCGGGAGTTGAGGTAGGTCACTGACGAACAGATTGAAGAGCATGGGTGCCAAAATGGACCCTTGGGGCACACCTGAGCGTATCGGGTGGGACGAGGACAGTTCTCCTTCCACTCTGTAGCGGAAGGACCTATCGGTAAGATAGTCGCGTATTATGTGAACTAGCCTATCGGAAACGCGGAAAAGAATTAACTTATGAATGAGCCCCGAGTGCCAGACCTTATCGAAGGCCTTGGCGACATCGAAAAAGACTGCCATTGTACATTTCGGTTTAGGTTTAATCGGGTACGGATTTGGATCCGGATCCTCATTGAATTTTGAGAAAATGTACTCCGTGAGGCGGTGTACTTGGTTTGTGCAGGAGTGTTCGGCACGAAATCCGAACTGCTCAGGTGGCAACAGATCTAACTCTGATATGGAAGCTTGGAGACGGTTCAGAAGGAGCCGCTCGTACAGTTTCCCTAACGTGTCTAACAAACTGATAGGGCGATAGCTATCGGGAAGCGTAGCTTTCTTGCCGGACTTGTGAATTCCTATCACTACGGCCTTTTTCCAGACGGCTGGAAAGTGACCCTGGGACATGGCCGCATTGAAGATGCAGACCAATAGAGCTATGATACGATCAGGAAGGAGCTTGAGAACCTCGTTCCTGATCCCATCGGGACCTGGGGACTTCCTAAATTTAAGACGCTTGATGGCATCCGAAACTTCCTCGAATGTAATGGGGGTTAGGGTATCCGCCGGTGGAGACGCGAGCGCGTGCTCTACCGATGACTCGATCGATTCAATATGTACGGTGTCAGTATTGGTTGTGTTCGGTGAACACTGCTTTTCTAAGCTCGCGGCGAGTGACTCCGCCTTGTCTAAACTATCGAACGCGGGAGGCAACCCGGGGCCTCTATCGAGCGCGGGCATAGGGATCATCTCGTCTGATTTGACAGACCTAACTAGCTTCCAGTACGCCAGGTAGGACGGCTGGATTTTTTCCAAAAACCGATTCCACCTTTCATCGCGGATTTCTGAAATACGTACGTACTTGTTTGCGTAAAGATCGCAATCGGTCGCGGTTATGAGAATCATTTATAAACATCGCGGAAGAATTCATAGTAACAGACAAGACACTACGGTGACGCATCGACGTGCGGAATATACACACATTGGAACTTTACTCCGAATGTTGTAAAGAACAAACTAGTTTTAATAATCTATACTAATATTATAAAGCTAAAGAGTTTGTTAAACGCTAATATTAGGAGCTGGTCCGATTTGAAAAATTATTTCAGTGTTAGATAATTCATTTATCGATTCATTTATTTATATTATCACGCTAAGACCAATACAAGCGGAACAATAATGAATAATGTTTAAAAACTGGGGTTTATTTTCCTTTTGAGAGCTTCCGCTGCGTGTTACCGTAAGCCCTAAGTAACTATACCACGCGGACGAAGTCGCGGGCAGAAGTTAGTAACAGATATGGCTAGCACGCATACAGGAATATAAATAAATTTGACTTCGAACAGCATTTAATTACGCGTTCCGTTTTCGCTTGAGTGCAATGTTATATTATGGCGTTATATTATGGTTATATAATATGGCGTTATAAGTATCTAAACGACTTTGATTTATATTTATGACGCTTTAATCATTACAGAACATCAAATTCATAAAAACTACGTAAGAGTCTTCGTACACACAACTCTTTTTGTGTAGCGTGATATTTAATCAGTTATATCTTCTAAGATTTTGATTTACATCGAATGGCCAAAGTATTCCGGACGTATCGCGGAGCCCCGGTGGCTTTACGTAGAAAACGGTTCTGGATACGTTGAAGTGACAGAAAGTTAGCTTGAGATATATGTGCGAAAACGGGTGCACTATATGTCAAAATCGGGCGAATACAAGTTTTATAAAGAGTCAGCTTGTGTCTTAAGGACATCTTATTTTTATAAACGATTCCGGACCAACACGTCCGGAATTCTGTCTAATATATCCGATGTTAAATTGTCTTTAATATATTCAACTAACTTTTTGTAATCGGCCACCCTTACCGACGGAGGGGTGGTGTCGTCTGGACTTCCTAACTGCATTACTACCGGGCGGTGATCGGAGTCAAGTTCGTGTACAACATGTATGAGTTGTAACCGAAGCGTGACGTTCTTAAGAATTGCAATATCTAAAACTGTCGGACGACAGTTGTCCTGATAATGGGTCGGTTCCGGAGGGGCTATGACGTCAAACGCGAGAACGCCGACTAGTTTGTCGAGAATCTTCCCGTTACGAGAAGTCCTCGGACTGTTCCAGATGACGTTACCGCTGTTGAGGTCCCCCGCTATAATGACGGAGTCACCTAATCTGAATAGCGCCTTTAAATCGGATTTAAGCAGTACCTTATTCGGCGAAAGGTACGCGGATACTAACACGACATCTGGATGACCGGTCATCCCTAGCTTGCAAACTGACACCTCCATATTGGATAGAGCGGGTGGATCCATCGGCATGCAATACAACGATCGTTTATAATAAATTAACGTGCCACCCCCGCGGGTGACTCGGTCATTTCTGACTACGTTATAATTCGCGATTCTCGGACTTTTCATTTTTGGTTTAAGAAGCGTTTCCTGGACGAGGAGAACGTCAATCTGTCTATCGCGTAGAAAGGCAGCTACTAGATCGCGCTGTGTCCTAAGATTTCTCGCGTTAAAAAACGAGAGTGAAAGACCGCGCGGTTTAATTCTATTCATTGCCGAGAATTCTATTTGAAATCTAGATCAGGCGTGGATCGGGAGAGGCGCTGCAACGTTGCAGCGATGCCCTGGTATTGGGCGAGCACGTCGAGCCGGCCCAAACCTGTCTCTGCCTTGAAGGCCACGCGGAATGCGAGGACCTCTTGGAGATCGTGCTCCTTGAGCAGTTGAAAGACCCAGTCCTCCGCGGATTGCTCCGTAGAGTGGGCCGCACCAGTGGTGGGCGAGCCTGCGGCTTGGGAGCCTCAGGCTGGGTTCGGGGGGCCCAGGGGGCCAGAGGGGCCCGCCCGGGTTGCGGTGCGCGCGGCACGGAAGGTGGTGCGCGCGTGATAGGCGCAGGCACTACCGGGGCGCGAGAGGAGCCCAGCAGGCCGGGGAAGGCCTCCACGGACATGAGAGGTGGAGGCGGAGGGCGGGCGGCGGCCGCAGGTGCCCTGGACACCTGTGTGGTGGGCGTGACCCGGGGTGACCCGCGTTACCGCACAACACGCAACTTGGAGGTTCCGGAGTGCCGGGCGTGCGCCCGCACTCCTTCGTTGAGTGATCGTCCAGGCACTTGACGCACCTAGGGCGCAGGTGACAGTTACGCGCCGAGTGGCCGTAACTCTGGCAGTTATGACACTGCGACGGAGTATTAGTTTTACGCGGGGGCTCAACGGTGATGCCGCTGAGGCCGCAGACGGAGGTGAGGTTAAAAATAGACTTACCCTCTACTGTACGGTCGAGGAGGACCAAGACCATATTATAGGGGGCGCGGGTGCGTGGGTGGTACATCCGGTGCACCTCCCGGACTGGGAAATCACCCTCCTTAAGGGAGGCGGTGACGTCATCAATCGAGATCTCGGCTGGGACACGACGAAGTACCACTCGGAGGAGGCGTTCCTCCTCGAGAGCAAACGTAAAATACGCTAACTTAGATTCCCGAAGGAATCTAGTTAAATTGCGAAAATCTGTGCATGTGGGGACCTTAACCTGAATGCCCGCCGGAGTGTTGAGGGCGGACGTATAATTGATCTTTTGACTATTAAGCCTAGTGGAGATTGACGTCCACTGGGACTTATCCTGTATTGTAACAGGCGGCGGTGGGCGTGGCTTCTTTGCCTGAGGCTCTACGGAACCCTTCACTTCGCTCTGAGGGAGCGAGACAGCGACAGCGTTGGCTCCGCTCGTACGTGGTCTCGCGACTGCCGGTATAGCCGCGTGTTTAGGCACCCGAGCGCCATCTGACGATTTTTCGGTACGGACTACCTTATCTTTATGTCCGGAACCCGAGTCGGACCCGGAGTCCGGAGAGCGCGCACCGCGGGTGCGTTTGGAGTAAGCGACGGTCTTGTAACCGTCACTGTCGTGCGCAGAGGGCGCAGAGGTCGCGGATAACGCGGGGATCGCGATCGACACGGAACCGGCCCCCGAGCTGGACCTTGACGCGGGAGCAGGTGCTCCATCCGCCGGATTCAGCGGCAAATCCGGTGAATCCAATGACGACTCCGAGTCGGACTCGAGAGCCGCAAACGCATTCGACGTGGCCACGCGGGGCACATATTGAACGTCCTTCGTGGACGGGAAACAATGTCGCGCAAGAATGGCGTCGACGGCGTTTTCGTCGACGCCAATAGCTAATAAATCTTCACGGAGTCCTGTAAAACCACTATTGTGGGCCATTCCGTAGCCTAAGTGGGACGCGAACTAACCTCCCTGCCCCAAAGGCAGGGGGGCACGCCAAATGAAAAACTACGGGACTATCCCGAGTCCGGACCAAAAGAGCTGTTTAAAACTAAACAAATTAGGAGAAAAATGTAAATAAATACGTGAGCGAGAGAGAGGAAAAATAATATAAGACTACATAAATAAACAAAAAGTAAATAAATATATAAAGAAACGAATTGAGAAATACGTAAATAAATAAGTAGAGTAAACAAATAAATATATCAAGCAATAAATAAATAGAAAGGAAAGGTCTCACTCAGTTCTAGGAAACAGAACGCCACCTGTAGCACAGGTGTGCGGCGCAGGTGTGCGACGCAGGTGTGTGGCGCAGGTGTGCCCAATCGGAACAATGGAAACGAGCACTCACGAAGTAATAACTGACGTCACTAAATCACGAGTATCGAAATCGAAGAGAGCAACGAGCGCGACGTCCGTCTTGCGCGGTAGTCGGATCGGAACTCCCTAATACAATTCAAACTTATAACTGGCATATATAAGGGCATGAATTCCAACAAAAAAGACACCCCCGTTGAAGACGGGGGAAGCGTAAAGCTACCGCCAGAAAGGCACCCCTGATGCGATCCCTCCGCGTGCTGCGAGACGAAACTCCAGATGGAGCAGGGATTATTATCGCGCGAATCATCGTGCCATTCACATCTCTAAACATATTACGTAGCTATATTCAGTAGTGTTTCATTACTGTAAATTCTTTTATTATTGATACTCGATTGGTATTGAGTGACTGATCGATAAAATAAAACTGAGGACGTGACGTCATCTATGATTGGCATCATACTCGTCTCGTCAACGTTGCACTCACATGTATAATATGTGTTACAGATTAGTTAAATAAAACAAAACATTCATTCAAACTCAATGTTTATCTATATATATAAAAGGAGAAGCTGACTGACTTAATGACTGACATATCAACGCAAAGCCTAAACTATAAGGGTTATAAACTTGAAATTTTGCACAGCGATTCCTTTTATGACGTAGGGTTAGAAAGGATCACTAAGCAAGAGCACTAAGAAAGGATTTTTGAAAATTCACCCCCTAAGGGGATAAAACGAAGTTAGCATGAAACTTTGTCCTTTTGAAGTTATTGGAATGTAATTCAGTATGAAAGTTCTTCATTAAAAGTCATGAAACCCGTATAATATATTTTTTCCAAAATCATCACTTAAGGGGAAAAAGGGTGTGCAAAGTTAGGATGAAAGTTCTCTGATTTTCAAAGTTATTTCAATAAAACGTTGTATTTGGGTTATAAGTTCCTAATAATGATTTTGAATTTTGTGAATTCAATCCCTAAGGGGGTAAAGAGGGGTGCAATTTTGTAGGTATAAAAGATTTTCGTATGTACCTACATTATTTCAATGAAAATTTGTATTTAGGATAATAGTTCCTAATAATTATTATGGGCGATATCCTATTCAGAGTTTAATGTATCGGATTCGAACTATCGAAACTCTTATCTAGCGTCCGCGCGCGCACTGTTGTGTCGCGGAGGTGCATGAGGTAGAGGGGCGGGATGTACGTAGTCGACAAGTGGGCAAACCGAACACGGGCAAACGTTGGTAATTTTTCTTTACAGAACATATACCTATATTTATTTATATCTCCTACTTTCATAAATAGTATAATAATATATGTACATAATTATTCTAATTTAATTATAAAAGAACGATTTTAAAATAAATAAAATAATTTAATAAAATTATGAAATATGTCTACAGAGGATCTACTGTAGGCTAATATAACTACCTCAATATCGCAAACGAAGTTGCGGGTAAAAGCTAGTCATATAATAATTAAACAAATATTTGTATGTGCATGTGCATGATAGCTTATACAAACGTACATGCTCACAGCCGTCGTAATACAACGAAGTTGCAATATCTACAGAGACACATTTATAAACAAAAGAACCCCAGTATCGTTCAAACTTAAGAAATAATGAATTGTGGTCGGATTTCGAACACCGGACAACCTCTACTAAAAATAAACACATTTTAGCAACGTAGTGGCTGCCCGTTAATTCTACTTATCGATTGCAGTATTGTTGTCGACGCACACGATGAGTAGCTTACATACAGTTTTATACATAGCTTTAGTGATATTTTATAGAGAACATATATATAGATTTATTTTTAATATATATCTTGTTAGATAATTCATGCGAGTATTATAGAATATAGATATAAATTGAATACTATAGAACTGTAGGTATGTTATATCCGATGTAGATACATATCACAACATAATTCACGATACTTCATAGCATGAATTACAAGATGTATGTAGTACATGAATAGAATAATGATACAAGAATTATACAAATAACGATATAAATTTGTGGATAAAACTACGTATATAACAAAATATGGAATTATAGATGTGATAATAGAAGATATGTTAGGATGGAATTATAGATCTGCTATTTATAGTTATAGAGATTGAATTATAAATATCTAAAATCATGTGTAGAATTATTGTATTATAGACATATATAGACTCATGTGTGTATTGAATTATGGATTGTATAGAATTATGTATGTTAGTATAGTGACTTATAGATTACATTCGCGTTAAGTAAGGATTGACATAATAGATTTGTATAAAATTATATCGTACGGAATATATAGCATGTGTGCATGGAAACATTCGTACAGAGAATGTGATAGAAAATTACACACGTTATATACTATTGAATTATAGATTACGTAACGAGAATTATGCGATCATGCAAAATGTTAAATATGGAAGCTCGTATAATTTAATATAGACAAACGTTCCAAACGTAATGGTTATAGAGGTAAATAAAATAATAGAAGCTTGGAATGTTAAAAATACAAATTTGGACAGACAAGGCGGTGGTCTTTGAATTCAATATTTTATTTTATCTTGAATGGTATTCGCACAAACAATAGTTGAAAGGAGCCCGCCGACTGGTACTTTATGAAGGTTACACAGTAATTCTCATGAGTCGAATAAAAAACAGAAATTTGTAATTATATTATGTATCAATGTTAAATATATATGAATAGAATTAAAATTATAACAGGGAATATATATAGAACTGGCGAAACAGTGATATATGACCGATATGTAATATTGAATATCGAGTATATATTATACATATAGAGATTATGTCACCCTATACAGATAGATGTAAATAACACACTGGAGATAGGTTTACATATGAATATAAGTTAAAGTAATAGAGTAATATAAGATTTATAAGTTTTTTTTTTTCTTCAAACTGACTACGCTATTGACCTGGCAGGGTCTTCACAGCTTCACCGGACTACTAAGGTTGGCGATTAAGGTACTCAACCGATTTGGGTTTTAGGTAACATACACAAGGGTGCACGCACACCTCGGCTTGGGCTGTTACCTGTAAAAAGACGCGTCTGACCTAGCTAACTATTCTAAGCTATTCATACATATATACATTTGTGAACCATACAATCGAAATTGCATGATTCACAAATGAATACGTGTATATCGGAATGAAACGAACTAAAACCATTCGATTCAGTTCGATGAGGGAAAAAAACAAAACCCTCCCACCATGTGTATGTATGTGCACGTGTGTGAGAGAGATGATCTCATATGTGTGTTCAAGTGATGTAGGTGAGTCACTGTATCGCGATAATAATATCTCGAGGGCTCCACGCAGGGACGACCTAGACTCGAGATATTACTGAGAACCGCGATGTGTGTGGGAGCTAAAAAGGATCGATTACAAAAGTGCGGGCGCAACACGCATTTAATAAGATCGAATTAAATTTATTTAACGGCGACGGCGCCGAAATCTAAAAATAGACATAACAAAAATTATTATTATTGAACGGTCGTTTTTGGGGAAGGATAGACGTAAATACGCGATTTACTCTATCTTATTTGAGTTATTTATTTTTTAACAGCTGCGCGCGCGAGCCGTTGTAGTGTAGCCGCGATGGCTGGAAATCTATGGATGGATGGACCTAGTAGCGGATTACGAGAGCACTCTTTGTACGCCGAGATCTCCGAGATCTCGTGGAAGATGAGTAATTGAGCTGTGTAGTCAATACTCGATAGGGAAAAGGAGTATGCGGGGTCATCCTGTGAAGGATTAGCCGCCGGAGGTTTGGGAGTGTGCTGGGACGCGGGTTTAGGAGCGTATGGGGCCTGAGGGGCCCGGTAGGGGCGGGGGGGTGCGCTAGTCGCGGGTATGGACGCTGCCGGTGCACGAGATGTGCTCGGCAGGCTCGGGAAGGCCTCTCGAGACATGAGAGGCGGAGGTCGGGCGCGGGCGGGGGCGGCGGCCGTCTTAGACGGCGACGTCTGCCTGGGGTAGCGAGGGCGCTTTGTGCGCGGGACTCGGGGACATCCGCGATAATTCGCGGTATGACACACGCCGCGGCACAGAACACAGCTCGGGGGATCGGGGGAGTCTTTCGAGCGAGAACACTCCTTGGTGGAGTGGTCGCCGGGGCACTTAACGCACCTGGGTTTCAGGAGACAGTTTCGTGCGGAGTGTCCGTACACCTGGCAGTTGTGACACTGCGAGGGCACAGACGTTTTGTGCGGCGGCTCGACGATAACGCCGGAGAGGCCGCAGAGGGACGTAACATTGAAAATCGCTTTCCCTTGATGGGTGCGATCGAGGACAACGAGAACCATGTCGTATGGGGCCCTGGTGCGCAGCGCATACGATGAACCTCATGAACAGGAATCTTCTGCTCTTTGAGGTCGTCGGGAAAAATTTACAAGAGTTTAGTGCAAAACAGCACTTAACATAGAGACAACTTTGTTCGTATGTAAGATAGATTAAGATGTAAATTTTAGTGTATAGATTGCATGCAAATGGATGATAAGAAATTTATATGATAGACTTTTGAAAATGTATATATACAAACATAGATAAATAGATAGAATCGCGATAACCGAGCCAACAAATAGAGTCACGCCGCCTAACAGTATCGTCGCTGATCAGTTTTGTTTATAAGCACAATCGGCGCGGTACTGTGCACAAGTCATCAGAGTAACATGGTAGTTTGATTGCATAAGTCATCAGAATAACACGGTAGTTCGATTGCATAAGTCATCAGAGTAACATGATAGTTTCACAAGTCGTCATAGTAACATCGTAGTTCGATTGCACAAGACATCAGAGTAACATTGAGTAGTTCATCGAGTAGTCTTCATAAATCGTCAATAGTAGTACTCTGTTGGCTCGGGGACGCGATCATTTTATGATAACCACGCTGTTTCCTGGCAACCAGCCTGACCTTCGCCTCAAAATCCACCACCTTCATCGACTGGCTCGAGCATCGCAGCACATAATCGAGGCCCCTTCAGGACATCACCGGCATCCGGCTGTCGTCACCGAGGCGGGCTCGCTACCACATTCGAGAGTACTATGTTCGCCCACCGCCGGGGAACGTCGCCTTGCCTCACCTCACCTCATTTCCACCTCACCCCGCCTAACCGCGGGCCGATGACGTATGAAGGCGAGAGGTGTCGTCGTATTAACAGGCGGCAGCCCAACTAGTATGAATATAAGAGCAAATGTAGTTCTCTATCAGTGAAAGACTTATCAGGATTGGGTCGGTATTTCCAGCGATTTCCTACTACCCACTTTGCTTTTTTTAATGAGACGTTTTTTCTATCAACTCCTATTTTTTCGTACATCTATCGCATGTTGCACTACAGCCGGCCGCGTAGTAAGGGTAAAGTGAAAGGCATTCGGCAGATCAGTCAAAGCCGATATGCCGCCATATTCAATGCCATGGCTCAATTCAAAATGATTAAAATAAATATTGTGCTCAGTTTTTAACATGCGTTTATCATCCGAATGATTGTATTTATTACGTATTCAGTACTCTAATACGCGGATTTAAATTAAAATGTATAGTTGGATATCTAGTCTACCATTGATTTCCCATTATTATTTCCATTTTCCAATTATTAAGGCGAGATTAAAGACGCGATTTTAATAACCTAAATCGAATAATTTTCCGAACATTTTCAATTAAATGTATTAAATGTTTCATAAAATCACGCAACTTTATACTCATGGTATGGGATGCGAGAATGTGTGGCAAATTTCAGTAAGAGGATAGTTTAAACAAGTTTGGGATCATAAATATTAACGACACCAAGAGCAGCTTTATTGTAAGCGACCTTTGGAAGGGCGACGCCATATTAATTATGCTTAGTTTGATAAAGTTATGGTTTAATTTTAGTAAATATGAACAGTCCGACTATCCTAAAAAGGTCTGTCTTTTTAGATTCTTGTTATATTTACATTCTTATAATCAATATAATCATCTAATTTAATACAAGTCACTTCCCTTTCCCTTGACGCATTGCATGAGCATTATATAAAAGAAGTCACAAGGATACGTCAATCATGATTTAGGTGCAAGTAAGAGAGTCATACTAGTTTCGAAGTCCATTAAATGCCTCGTGATGAATGATCACATGCTTCACAAAATCATCAAACGCTTTGATAACAGAGTCTTTCTCCATCAAGCCCAAAAGATGGAAAGGACATATAGGAAGATTGTTACGATCAGTATTAAATTTTGCCTACACGTTATGAGGGGTACAGTAAACGATATAAGATATTTTTCATGTAGAAAAAAATGTATTATTCCTGATATCAAATCAACTCTTTATTAACACGAGCGAAGCCACGAGCATAAATTAGTTTTATAAGGTAGCAGCATACTTTATTATCAATTATAATTAGATTCTGTAAATATGAGACAGATGTATTGAACAAGTATTACAAAAATAGAACTGTCACATGGCGAGAAAGTTATCATATATCACATAGCAATTATATAGATACATCAATCGCACCTCCTGTTTGTTTGCACTAGCTGTTCTCGTTAAACTGTGGTTTATAGGAAAGTTAAACACAGATCATTATCAAAGAGGCGAGATTTCAACGATGCCCGTTTTGTACAATTCCGAAAATTCACCGCGGCTTTGTTACGTTCTTCATATAGTCTAGAAGCTGATAATATCTGAAAAAACAAAAGACTTAAATTTTCATTGTAAGTAATTATTATGAAAACATGAGTTCGTTTTCAAAGCTTAAAATAGCTTCTAAACTATAATTGAAAGATAAATGAAAGACTAAAGATAATTGAAAGTAACGCAGTGTTAGAGCGTTACATAATTTTAATGATCGAAAATGTAGTAGTGAAATTGTAACATGGTGGTATGGCAATTAATATTTTATTAATGAATTTTGAAAGCTGTTCTTAACATAGCCAATATTGTTTCTAGGCTTTTTGTGTGTTCTTAACTCCTTTATTATGTTATTTAACATCGAATGAACTTGTAATTGCATGACAATATAAAGGTACGGAAGACAAAAATCAAAGTAAAACTATAACTAAAGTCAATTCTTTCAGTAAATCGGAGCAGAACGGCCTATCAGACTTGCTATTATAAAATAAAATAAAACGAATATAAAAAAAATGTCTTCTTCAACGAATTAATTAGCATTAATTCTTCAAAGAGTTTTAGTGTTACTAAGTTGAACACGGTAAGTATGCCATTTCAAAATTAATAACTTTAAAAAGTTATTACTTTAAGCATTAACAGCCAATATATACGTATATACTTTGGAATATTTGAAAGTATTTTCTTTACTCGAAAGAAAATCATATAATTTGAAAACTCGGAACCTTACAGGTACATATAGTATTTCTTGGATAATGTATAGTAAGATAATATGAATTTGGTTACAGCGACCCCTAAAATACTTAATACCAACAGTCTACTGTTCCGCCCTTTCGTGTGCAACTAAATGGCTGAGAAATCCTGCGAAAACATCCAATCACATTTGGGACAGGTCAACACACTGTTATTATATTTATATAGTATAGCTGTAGGTGACCAGGCTTTCAGTTCGTTACGCTTGGTGAATTATTCACACTCGTAATAACCTTTTTGCCAAGGCATATAAGAGATTATTTCAGAATCCTTTGACAATGAACGTATTAATTTGTATATAACTGGCAACTGTTATATAGAACCTGCATTCAGCAGTCAGATTGTACGGTTTTACTGTTGTTTAAAATATGATGTATACCGGTAATCATGCAGTTGACGACGTCTCGAGCTCTCTTACTATAATTGTAGGTTGAAACTTATGAAGCTTCGGCCCGTATCTTTGTAAACTTAACCGCTGTTGTTTGAGTTTAAATTGTACTGCTTAAGTATCGTGTTTTGTTTCAGGAGTAACGTTCTACAGGTGCATTATGAACGGTTCACGCGAGATTTTAATAATTATTTCATTCGACATTATTAATTTCAACGACATTTTTTTTTAAACGTCGTTTGGAGGGATCCAGCGACCCTGGTAGTTTCTGTCACTGTAGTTTGATTATGTTCCACTGTGAAAACTGTTGCCGTCAACATTGACGTATGACTTGTTACAAAGTATGCATACAAGAAGGGTCGTTACCTAACAGTGGTATATATTTCTCTCTGAAAGAACAGTATTTACGATTGAGGTTAAATTTGGATGGACACGGCTAAGGTAATACAGACATGAAGGAGGTCGAGTGATTTATTGCTTCTTTCTGCGTTTTATGATGTTATGATCCGTCTTTATTTTTTATTTCTGTGTTCGGTAAATATAAAAATACAAATGTAGATAAATGAGAAGACTTTTTGATGAAACATCGACAAATTGGTAATTTCATATTTCAGGCTCGCTAATACCTGAATATTTTTAAAATAATAGTGTTACATTTTATAACAAAGACCCAAGCACATTACCAATTTGCCCAATAGTGAGTTCAAGCACCATGTCAAGTGGATTTTAATGTCAAATGGGTATTATTAATTGGATCAATAATATATGAGCGATGGTAACGTCTAAAAATGACGTTGTTCTTTGTGTATACACCAAAAACAAATTTAATTATCTATGTTTGTAAAACTATTTATGATAAAAAGATAAACCAGATCGAGTTCCTTGCCGGTTCTTTTCGATGACTGAGTTGTTTTCCCGAACCGGTTGTAGTTTTGACGTTCATAAGCGTCTTCTCAGGACTTAAATTGTAAGAAGAAATTTGTTTTTCATTTTGATGCGATCCACAGATTGTTTTAATGACCTTGCTGTTATTTTACTAAAGCATATTCAGATATACTAACATATTTAATATTCCCCACTTACCTACTATAGCCTTCTTTATTAGTCTATAGTCTAAAAGTCTTCAATTAAGTGGTCTGTTTGTGAAAATAAAATAAAAAAACAATTGTCAAGTAACTTTCTCAAACTATACTCGTGTGTTCGAGACGTTATTTAAACTACGAATGCGGGCTTTTAATTTCGTATCGTGATCGATACAAACCCGTGAAACACTTTGTTTTAAACTTCAACAAATCGGTTTACCTCCGTTTGTACCGGCGTTTAATTAATATTTGAAGATGAAATTTCAATAGATACACTGTTTTATATATATTTTTTATTCTTCAATGAAACTATTGGATTGCTACTGAATTGTTTTAAAACCTTTAGGATGGAAGTATTGGCGGGATCTTAATCTTGGTGGCATTTTACGTAGTATAGTTCGGTTATTGGGCATAAGTGAAGTGGATGGGAAACAATACCACGGAGCATGAATTCTGAAATGCCGCAAAAACTCTACGGAAAGTTCTAACAAAGGGGCCACCGTCTTTTTAGTACATTGAAATTATCCCAAGTCACTTGTAATATTATTACCTACTCGACAATGGTAGTAGTAATATCGAAGATTAGCTACCAAAATTAAAAAAAAAAACATTTATGGTGATTAAAAGGTGTAGTTGACAACACATCGACTGACAAGTCATTCTAACTCAGTCCTGATGAGTAGTCTATATTTACCTAGCCTGCGTAAACACTGTAGTTCTATTTGAAGTTATTTATAAAGTGTTATTAGGGTGCAGTACCGTTTAGCATGTGGTAGACAATGCTTGTTCCCCCTAACAGAGTATACCGCTATTGATGGTATAATGATAAGAGGGAAATTAGTAATACAATATCTAGATAGGAAGTTGACTCAAGTGAAGTTACTGGAATATACTTACGTATCTTGCAATACATTTTCAGCTTTACGGTGAAGAGAATCTGTTTTTATTTTCTTTTTTGACAAACAATCATCCAGATTGTTACTGCCGTTGTCGAGTAGGCAATAAATAATATTACATATGTTTTGCGATAATTTCAAAGTTCTAACAAGATGGCCTCCTTACTAGATTTCTCCAAGGAGGCTTTGTAGCATCTCAGAATTCATGGTCCGTGGTATTATTTTTCATCCACTTCACTTATACATAATAACCGAACTATATTACATAAAATGCCACCAATATTACAAAATATAGATTCAAGTAACACAAGGTTATGAATAAAATATAAAAATCATTACATGGGAGACTAAGATCCCTACGAAAACTGCTCTAAGTATTTGTTTATAATGAGATATATTTTTTTATATCCATACGGTGTGACTAATGTGTATCTTGTTTCAAAATTTGGATGGAGAAATGAAATCGAAATTATATATACAAAATTTATGTAATAGTGTAATCTAAAACAAATTTCTCAAACGTAGCGTTCATTTGCGGATGCTCCCGGTTGTACACGTCGGGATCGCATTTTAAGGGGGATATTTGTCGTGAAATGTAATTCGTTTAAATCCGTACCCGGGTGATGTATTGCTAAGGGGGAGGTTGATTGCCCCGTCGCGTCGCGTCGTCAGGATCATTCCCCCTTCTAATCTTCCGAATAAGGCGCGGTGCATCTGACAGCGATTTAACTCTTTTTCGTGTATTTATATTGCCCAATTTAGAAATGGTCGTTGTTGCGGCCGAGTGACTCAGTTTTCTGCTGCATATTCATATACTGATAGCAAAGTACGACCTGTTTAATTTCAGTTCCACAAATTTTTAATTTACTAATACACTTTTTATTGTACTTTTTGTTTCAGCTTAATGGTATTTTGCCAATTTTTTTATCGAATTTCGAAGACACTGGTATAAGAGTACTTCATTTTAGGTGATAGAAACAAACAAATCAAAATCAGAAATTCTTTATTCAATTTAGGCCCTAAGAAGGCACTTATGAAGGTCAATACTACCACTGGTTCGGAAAACAACCCAGTCATCGAGAAGAACCGGGAAGAAACTCAATTTGGTTTGTCTTTTAATTATACATAACATAGCACAACATCATTTTATATACATCTATAGTTACATTAGTTTTTGGTGGATGCACAGAGAGAGAGAGAGAGAGAGAGGTTCATCCACCCTATAATATGGCCTTTAAACATTACAACTCGCTTGACATAGTGCTTGATCTCACTATCCGGCAAATCGGGAATGTGCTTTGGGACTTTATAATAAAATCTAACATTATTACTAAATAACTGTTACTGGTCTTAGTAGCATGAAACATGGAATGAATGAATGTACCAGTTTGTTATATTTTCTAGTATTTAGGTTATGTCGGTCTTATTCTATTGTTTAATCCTCAAACTACCTCGCTTCCTATTGAAATCATCATAGTGAGCAGTTTGAAAGACATACTTATGACAGTATGGCGAGAAAAGGTATTTATTTTAAAGTGGCCACTGAAATACACTTATACGAGCTTGGGCCTAAGATTTTAGTAATAGCTAGCAAGAGAGTCCACTATACAATTTTCAAAATGTAACTTGCGTTAAAATGATCTTGCTAATATATTTTAAATTATGTTATAATATTTAATATACCATCATTATAATACCTTTACCTATGAAATTGCCGTTCTGCAGTACTGGCCATTTCAAATCAAAATAATTTTTGTTTGGCTAAGAATTCTAATTTCAAATTAATTTTATTTTAAAAACATTCTTTTTCCAAAAGTAGTCATTTGTTTATTGATTAGTGTTAGATTTTCATCACATTTCAATCTTTTTTGTCATCATGGATACGTTAAAAATTCGAGTAATTATGGAATATGAGTACCGTCGTGGCAGCAACGCGGCACAAGCGGCACGCAACATCAACGACGGTTACGGAGCTAACACTACAAACCAAAGCACCACCAGTTATTGGTTTGCTCGCTTCAGTTCTGGGAATTTCGACTTGAAAAATGAACCTCGCGGTCGTCCGAAGACTTTGGTCGACAATGACGAATTAAAGGCGATTGTGGTAGCTGATGATACACAATTTACGACTGAATTAGCAGCAGCTTTCGACGTTAGCGTCAAAATAATATTGGTCCATTTGCGTCAAATTGGCAAGGTAAAAAAGCTTGACAAATGAGTGCCCCACGAACTCAATGATCGCCAGCGCGAAGTACGCGTCGAGACGTGCCTTGCACTACTCAACAGACACACAAATGAAGGAATTTTGAACCGCATTGTTACCTGCGATAAAAAATGGATTCTGTTTGATAACCACAAGCGCTCAGCAAGTTGGTTGGATCCTAGTTCAGCACCTAAACAATGCCCTAAACGAAAACTTACCCCTAGAAAAGTGATGGTCACTGTTTGGTGGTCTAGCACCGGTTACCAAACGGGGTGAGCATTACTGCAGATGTGTATTGTGAAGAACTGAAAACAATGATGGAGAAGCTGGCACATCTTCAACCAGCATTGGTTAATCGCTCGTCTCCGCTGCTCCTGCACGACAACGCGCGACCTCATACTGCACAGCAGACGGTCTCCAAGTTGCAAGAACTGGGATTAAAAGTTGTTCGTCATCCGCCCTACTCTTCAGATCTTGCCTACAGACTACTACTATTTCCAGAATTTGGACAACTCCTTGGCGGGAAAAAATTCAATGCCCGAGAGGCAGTACAAAATGCCTTTGAAGAATTTGTTGCATCCCGTCCAGCTGATTTCTTTAAGAAGGGCGTCAATAAACTGTCACTGCGTTGGCAAAGATGCATTGATTGTATGGGTGATTACTTCGATTAATACAAATAAAAAATACATGAAAAAAATTAGTTGAAAGTTTTTCATACAAAACGGCAATTTCATAGGTAAAGACCTAATATTTAAGCATACGTAGAAACTGAATATAAAAGTTTATTTAAAACGTTGGTTAATCCAGGTTAACTGTATCTAGGTAGGAAATAAATATACTAATTAAAAAAATTAAAGAGTGTGTCGTTAAAAAACATAATAGGAGTGAAACTTTTGTATTACAGAGAATTTTTTTAATAAAAATATAAAATAAAAAGCCAACATCAAGCGGTCATCCATCAAAGTACCGATCGCGCCCGATGTTGCTTAACTTCAGTGATCGGACGAGAAACGGTGTTTTCAACATTCTACCCGACACAGTGCTTACCCCCACCAGTATTCGTTACACAAAAAGGTTGCGAATCAGAATTTCAAATCTCTACCATATGAGGTTTTATATCAAAAATAATTTAACAATCTGACACTGAAGCCATACATTTTCAAATACTAAATACTAAACACGGTAAAAATTAAGATTAATATAGTTAAAGATACGACAGTTAATCCATATCAGATGGTATACGAGTATTTTATTTAAATCGAGGTGTCAGATCTCAGGCTTATGCAAATTGTGCTAATAGGTATTAAATCTAACATTCAAGTATAAAATACAGTGCAGGTTTGCAGACACTGACTAGAAATTCGATTGCCATTGTTTTTGGTTTGTATTTAGCCTATCATAAGGTTCAATTTCATTATTCTGTCGTGCTACAATAAAAAAAAAAGTTGAGGCAGGCATAAGGACTCAAAACAATGAAATAAGTGTGTTCTCTTTTGAATTTTTAAATTAATTATAGTGTGAATTACAATATTTAAATTTCATAATTTGTATACTGTAATTAATAACATTAGTCTGGTTTTCATATGTATTGTCACTCCGAACAATAATTACATGCATTTCTATACAGTTTATAATCAAACATATGATGGGCTATCCAATGACATCGACATGTCATTTTATTTGCATTTATTTTTCTATTATAGGTTTCATATTTTATATTTTTATAATGGTTTATTATATCTAATATTATATTACTATTACTGAGAAAACTATGAAACCACAAATCTTGAAAAAAAAACTGAAAATACAGTCCTCGGGAATAGTCTAAAGTTGACTGGTTTTCTGTTACATGAAAATGGTAATATAACAAGCAGACCATAATCTAGAAGAACATCGTTTTTAACCGGAACGAAAAATTGTAAGTCTAAAAGATCCCATCAGACTTCGTAACCGTATAATAATAATCATAAATACAGTGGTACAACCAAAATAATCCCAAGGAGGGTTGATGTCAGGCAGGCGGCCGATCGTAAAAATGAAGCCAAATCATACACCACAACATGACAAACATGTTGTACCGACCCTACTTATGTGGGATAAGGGTAAGAAGAAGAAGATCATGGGCTATGCAAGCTCAGTATTACATGTACACAGGACGCTATACTAGGCGTCGTGAGTCTGACGCAAGCCGCGCGAGTGCAACGTTGTCGGTCACGCTTACTAGCATGCCATGACGCGAAATTATAAATTTATCTCCTGCCAAAAAATACCGCTCAACGCGCTTAAACATGTTTTCACTTCAAAAAAATATTATCTACCTATTTATTATATTGTCATCTAATAACTATTACTGTGTGTATTTTAATGACCGCTATTCAGTATCAATTATTATCATAAGCAGTATAATCCAATCTGTCGAATATGATTAAAAACTTAGGACTAGTAACCGACTAGACTGGACGGATTACAAAACTCTCCACAATCCCCCCTCTAATCTCTCTTATAACTACATTACTGGAGACAGTATTGTGGTGTTTCACACAATATAAAACTGGCGTTGATTGTTCGAGTCTTTGGCGGGATCTTAGTATACCATATAGTGGCTTTTATATTTTATTCATAATCTTGTGTTATTTAACTCTATATTTTGTAACATTGTGGCATTTTACGAAATAGAATTCGGTTATTGTGCATAAGTGAAGTGGGTGGAAAATAATACAAAGATTGAACTCCTGAGATGCTATAAAAACTCCGTGGAAAGTTCTAACAAGGGGACCAGAACATGGAATTTATCGCAAGACAGTTATAATATTATTATTACCTATTCGACAGTGATAGTAATAATCTGAAAGAACACAAAATTTAAAAAAAAAATGTCGATTTATGATCGACTACCAGATAATACGTTAATCCATCTATTTTGTATTTGAATATCATTCATTCGCATAAGTACCTTAAATTCACATTTCAAACAATTTCAAAGACAATTTCAAAAGTTTAAATTGTATATTAGATACTGGTTTGCATGGCCCATTACATGAATTAATTGGTTTGCGTCATTGCTTGAGTTAACACAAGAACGTGGGGTTTGTCATATTGGCTGAGATCATTTGCGGACCTCAGACAAGTTTGTATTGTTATATCAACGATAACAAAAACATACGTCTAACACAAACAAACGTACTTAGTTCTCTTGTGGTGTATATAGCGATGTAGTAATACTGATTATGCTAAAAACTAGGCATGTTTCGAACTAGCACTATTGGCTCGTAGTATATAACGAATGTTAACAATTCTTATCAATACTATAAGTAAGTTTGTTTACGTTTTCACGCCTAAGGTACTCAATCGATCATCAATTTTGTATACATTTTGTATAGAAGAGGGGGCTATTAATTACTTAATGGGTTTAGGGTTAGTTAGAGGACTTTGTGATAGTAATAATAGTATAAAAGTTAATAACAATAAAGCGAATTGTGGTTTTTTAAAATAAATCTAACGCATTTCTACTCAAAATACAAATTTTGAAAGATTTCACATAAGATTAGGGGAGGGAGGAGAGTAGTCGAGACAAACATTGTCCGAAGTTGAACCGTACAACTTTGTAGGGCCGGTGAAAAAATCCTCAGAAACGCCTCACGTAATTAATGGACGATCCCAAAGGACATATGGTACCTTTCATCCAGAAAAATACACTATTGCCGAGTAAAAGCTAATACTTTATTATCTGTTGGGCAAATACATGACTTCATACATACATACATGTGACACATTCTCGCGTGGATTATCAGTTTTTGATTATATCGTTATTTTGAATGACGTTACAATTTTAATACTTCACTGTCATTGTTGACAATTTAGTTTCATTTATTTATTCGTTTATGCCTTTATTTTGCTAAAATATAGTAATATATTTTGTTCTCGTTATCCAGTGCTCTTGTATTAGTATTTGATTTTATGAATCATTCAAAGATTTTATATTTAAATTCATTTTTAATATTTTAATTCATATTTAAATTCTATATACATTTCTACGCTCTCATATATTGTACATGTTAGTTTCATTTTTTTTTTCCAACTGACTACGCTGTTGATCAAGCAAGGTCTTAACAGCTTCACCGGACTACTAAGGTGAGCGCTTAAGGCACTCAGCCGATTTTATTTTGACAACTAGCTCAAGGGTGCGCGGCACACCTCGGCTTTGGCTGTTGCCTGATACATACAATTCGCGACCTATGTGAGCTAGCCTAAGCTAAAATAACTATTCATACATATATGAGTTATTGAAACATATATGTGTACCAAGCATACATTCCTCAACAACCCTTATATATATTTCGTATCGGATAATATTCAAAACTATTTCAGTTTGATAAGGGGAAAAAATAAAACCCTTCCACTTGCATGTGTAAGCGTGTATGCGTGCACGTGTGTGGAGGTGATATGTGTAATGTTGTCGCAGTGATGTAAGATTTTGTGTCACTGTATCGCGCGAGCAGCGTACTCAAGGGCTCCACGCCGAGGGAACAGACCTAGTGTTAGTTTCACATTCCGTAGTTTACATTAGTAACAACTTCACTGTATCAATCTCATCAGAAATTAACACCTATATTAACCAATATTGTGAAATGAATAAAAATAAAAAAGGTCCAATTCATATTCTTAATACACACGAAACTCGTTCTATCTAATTCAATACAATAACATCATTAGCCTGTAAGAGACACACTGTAGGGGCATAGGCGTCTTATCGAAATTATGGGCAATACACCACGCCAGCCCACGACGTATTGACGATTTCAAACTGAGAAATCCACAGTTCTCTGTTTTCTCACATACAGTAGTACTATAAGAACATTTCTCAGGTTCAGGTTTCCTCAAGATGTTTTCCTTCACCGTCAGCCCATAGTGTTACCAATTTGAATTAGTAAATGTACTTGAATTCCTAAACACTGAATTCGACTGATTATATGTGGTTGCTAAACTTTCAGTTGCTAATGTATAATTAATTATCTGTAATTGTGTTTCGATAGGCGCACTGATAACCAGTTTAATTTTTTGGCTTGATGTTTCATCCACTTCTTTATTTAACATCATAAAGTAACATATCTGTACTAATATATAAAGCTGAAGAGTTTGTTTGTTTGGTTGAAAGCAATGATTTCAGGAACTATCAGTCCGATTTAAGCACCAATGAAGAATGTTTCAAAATCGGGCTCTTTTTTTCTTTTGAGAGATTTCGTTAGTAGTAGTAATAATATTCGTTCAATAGGACAGGCGAAGGAATTAATCCATGCTGCTAATTCTAAAGCTGTCAATATTTCTTATATATCCTTTAATCAATTTTCTTCCATGTTCCATTTTTTTTATGTATGTTAACCGATATTTTCGTCAATTGTGAACCGATTTTAATGGTTCTTTTTTTATTTGAATTGGTACACTACGTAGTGATTAACTGCTATCTGTACATTCATCCATGTGAAATTGATCAAAAATATGTTACAACCGCGTGAGACGTATGCCTTACTGGACTCCAAGAATAAATAGTATACATAATTGAAAGTCATATATCTATGTATATGTAATATGAATTATATCATCTTTTTGGTCAATTTGGCGGCTATATTGTTTTATTTACCGCATTTGCTTCTCTAATTTACACGTTACATGTTACAGTTGGCGTGCGTGTCGTAGTTACAAATGTTTTTGAAAAAGCTTTTCTGTAATGTACACACCCAATCACAATTTTACATTTCTTTAATACATTTTTTAAAAAGCACGTGCGGAGCCGCGGGTTACACCTAGTAATAGTATAAAGCTGAAGAGTTCGTTTGCTTGAACGCGCTAATCTCAGGAACTGCTGGTCCGATTTGAAACAATATTTCAGTGTTAGATAGCTCATTTATCGAGGAAGGATATAGACCATATATCATCACGCTGAGACCAATAGGAGCGGAACACCAATGAAGATTGTTTCAAAATTGGTTTTAACGTACGTATTATTTGAAAATATTTTCACCTTCTTCTTAAACGAAGTCGCGAGTTACAGTTAGCGTAATCTCAGAGTAACTATTACACGCGGACGAAGTCACGATGAGAAGATAGTAAAGAATAAATACGTTATGTATCATTATAACGCAATCCGTAATCGAATAAACGCTACGATGAAACGCTACCGTCTGAAAGGGCATAATAGTTAAATGGATAAATTGAGTGGCGAGCTCTCGTCCTCTATACCTCTCCAAATTTGCTTTGATGTTCAATAACTTACTTAAATCTTATTCATTTTATTATGGTTACATTAAAAGAGATTACTTCTACTATCCATTGGATTAAAATCGTATTATATTGGGTTCGATAAAAAAGACTATTACTTTCCTTTGTTAAAAAATGACACCATAATTAGAAAGATTCAAAACAATGTTATGTATGTTGAAGATATATTTGTTGAAGATGGAACAGAGTGACCGATTATAGTCAGAGCTGAACCTATAAAAAAGTTGAGGTAGTAAAGTAGGTAGTAAGGAAGGCCGACATAAATGAAAACTTAAAATAACGGAATAACTGTTCACTTTCAAATTTTGAAATCAATTATAGTAAAGATTATTTGTAAATCGCAATTATTGTTATTAGGGCGCTTTTGACATATATTAGTACTCCGAACAATAATTGTACACAATTTTATACAGTTTATGCATTAATAAAGCATAAATAATGAGCTGCACAATCTCAACATTAGATACACACAGGCCGCTATACTACGCGTCGCTAGTCTGACGCAAGCGCAATACGATCGGTCACGCTTACTAGTATGTCGATGACGCGAAATCATACGTTTATCTCATGTCAAAAATATCGCGCAATGCGACTAAAGAAGTTTTCACTTCAATAAGAAAAAAACTCCAAAATTAGTAGAAACATTGTATTTCAATTATATGTATAAATGTTATCACCAAAATAAGGTTTTATATAAACTCAGCCATTCATAGGTAACGTTAATGATTGAATTTTTTTCATTTGGAAATTCTATTGCCTGGTTTTTATCCTAACCCAGTGACCTCCTTCGATACGAAGGTTGAACGTGTCCTTTGCCAGTCTTGCAGGGATCGGTGTCTTCTCGCAGACTGTCACTTCCATCTCTTGAAGTAGCTGGTACACCATGACTTTCACTTCGCATAGAGCAAATCTTGATCCTATGAACGTAAATGTTTTATTTGATCTTTCATTAAAGTACTAAGCTACTCGACTATATTTACTACGTTTGTTATTTACAATTTTAGGAACAGACGTTCTTAAAGCCCATCTTTTTGAACCTCTAAATTTTACTATTATTTACAATTTATTAATTTTATATTCTTCCGCGTGGAACATAATGTAAATAAACAGTGACGAATAAAATCATTTAAATATATTAAGTCCATTTACTTATCCACTTTTCTCTCGTACTTAAGTCGCGTTGTCATTAAAATTGCAATAACTTTTGATCGAGTAAATTGATTTTAATGAAACCAAGACTAAATATTACTCGAGAATATGCTTTATGATTTAATGTTTTATCATGAACACACTACTTTAGCAGTGATGCGTGTTCAAACAAATAGACAGACATTTTTAAAATTGTTTGAAATGTATTCCATTACTTATTGCGAGACGCCTGCAACAATTTTTTTTTTACAAAAATCTAAAAAGTCCAGACACGTTAGGTTTACATTCTTGTTATATGTAAAGATTCAAAATTAGCGGAACCTCGTTATATTCATTTTACAATAATGAGATATTTATTTAGACCTGTCTATTAATGTATGAACAACGTTTTTCGAAACATCGAGTTTGTTACTGAGTCATAATACAAAAATATTACGCATATAAATTAAAGGTTTACTGTGCTATAAATATCACCTTTTATCAACATAAGCGATCGGATAACGTAAACCAGATATTGTTTCTAACAAACAAAGATAAATGTTGAAAGCATTGAAATGGAAAACAGATTTCTGATATTAATAATATATATTTGCTTTGACACCAGAATATAACAAAGGTGTGAACAGATATAGTATACGGAAACGAATAATAATATGCGAGTGTTAAAATAAGTTAAATCCAATTTTAATTTTTCATATAGCATGTTTATTTTTTTAAAGATTTCCGTTTTTATACACCAAAAACAAAGTTCCAATTTGTTGCGGTTCATATGTTTTTTTAAAATAATCTTTTAATATGTACAAAATTTTAAAATCTTCAAAAATACCTTAGAATATTAAAAATTGGATTTAGCTTCTTTTAAAATGTAACGACTCATTTCTTATAATGTAGAAAATGTACAAACTCAAAGAAAATTCCGAATAAAAAAGCTCTTTTAATTTCAATTAGTATGTGGGAGTACATTTTCTTTTGTGAGCTATTTAACTTTTTCCGTAAGTTTAACTCATTTAATTATGTATGATTATTCTATCTTTAATGGTCAGCATTACTTTTTTATTCCCCAAAATTATATAAATAGTTTTTTTTTTCATTTTCCAGTTATTCCAACAAAGAAAGATTATGACCTTACCAATGCAGTTCCTCGGGCCAGATCCGAAAGGTTGGTAGGTAAACGGTATGATTTTATGTTTATTTTCATCAGAGAAGCGTTCAGGATCAAATTTGTATGGTTCCGGGAAATAATTTGGATCATGATGCATAGACCACACCGGAATCACCACACTTTCACCTTTTTTGAGCTGCAAATTTGATTTTAACAACAAATTGACTTACGTATCTTACTGTTCGGTTTGTCTTGCATACTATAGGTATATATAATTTTTCATTTGTGTTTAATCATAAACACAAAAACTAAAAGAGGAATTTTGTCGGAATCTTTTGTCTGTTGTACTATTTTTATGTTTTATTCTTAAAGCTACGTTATTTCACCATATATTATGTAATATTGGTAGCATTTTGTGTAAATTTGCATATAAAATTTGTGTAAAGTAGTATTCAATTGTTGTGCACAAGTGAACTGAAGTAAAAATAATAACATGGACCTTGAATTCTAAGATATTACTAATAGTCTTAGAAAATTTTTAACAATAAGGATACCATTTTATTTGACATTGGAATCATTAGAAAATGTTAATTCTGTAATATGAAAAAATAACTACTCGATAATGGCAATATTTTTATAAATAAAAGCTTATTTTGTAAAATAAACAAGAAGAAGTAGTATTAAGTGCTATTGTGATAAAATATTTATAAATGTTAAACTTAGATTCGCAACTAAGCAGCCGGAATACACAAGAAACTTGTCAACATTATATCAATTTTAAGGTCAGAACTAACCAGAAGAATATTAGAAATCATTTTCAGTGTTCTTGTACGTTAACACTATTATCATTAACTTTTCAATTTCAAATTGTTTTAAATCGTTAAGTAATGTATTAAAATTCTGTACTCACTATGAAGTCATTCTTGGCTTTAGCGTGAGGTTTACCCATGTTGTAATTCTTAACGCAAATGCGACCCAAGCCAGTTACAGGAGGCCATAAACGCAATAATTCTGCATGCATAAATTGAGTAATTATACACACCTTAGTCTAGTAATTTTAATAGTGAACAACAAAAATACATCTCAAGTTAAAATTACCTGATATAACCATGTCCAAATATTTAAGATTCTGAATAGAGCAATAATCGAATTTGCCATTAGTTTTAGCATCGTTCTCTCTAATCTCTCGTACCAGTTTTTCTTGTACGTCAGGATTCACCGCCAATTCGTGGAGAAGGAAGGATAACGTGGAAGATACAGTTTCAAAACCGGCGATGAAGAATAGCGTCGCTTGTGCTACAAGGTCAATATCTGACCAAACTGGAAGTTTAAAAAAAAAAGCAATTAACATCATTATTTTTATGTTTTTTTTCTAAAATTACGAGAAACGTGTTTCAAGATCCAAAATTATAACTTCAAGCATTATTAAAATTATGATAATAACTAAATTGATATAAATAAATTTATAATAAAAAAAAAACCTTGATAAATTATACACTTAAACCTTTCTCATGAATCACTGTGTGTATTGTGGAAAACCGTATGAAGACCCATTCAATAGTTTAATAGTTTTTGAGTTTATCGTGGAAACGCATACATACATTGTGAATCCTAAATTGAGCGACATTGTAAAATAAATAAACAGATATCACATGTCAATCTTTATATAATCCAATCTTCTTCTGTCTTCCTCTACTCCTCTATCACCATCATGCTCTTCTACTTATATGACTTCTATCTCTCATCCTACCATCCTCATACACATAAACACAGTTTTTGATGCAGACACAGTTCACGTTGTTAAATTGTTAGAGAATGCACGGAAAAATACGTGCAAAATCCATGAATTTATCTTAGACAGTATTGGAATATTAATTGAGGACAGTGATAATAAAAACTAATAGCCCTTAAATGAGTAAAAATAAAATAAAACCCTACCGCGATTAATAGCTTTCTTGCCAATATCTGACTCCTCTACAGTAGCGAATCCAGTGTCTGCTTCTTCCGTAGATTTCTCATCGTAGGTCAGTTTTCCTGGAAAATGAGACATACATAATATTTTTTGCTCACTATCTAAGTATCTAAAAAAATCAGTAAACGATTCTGAATGTGTCATTCTATTCAATTTAATATTTTTATACAATTGTACACTGACAACATAGGAATATACAGAAAGCTTACCTTTGTTAGCTTCCATTAATAAATGAATCATATCAGGCCTAAAGATATTAGAAAGCTCCCTCTCCTTCATGGAGCTTAATACAAGACTCTTGAAGAAGTGGCTTGTCTGCTCTGAGAATAGTTTCACATTTAATTTCTGCAACAATATTTAAATATTAATAATTATTTGCTATATATGGATTACAGCCTTTCTATACAAGTTACTTTATATATTCTAGTAGCTAATAGTATATGTTTTGCTAATAAATAAGGATAAATAATGGACTCGGTCGCGATCAACATTTACGTGATGAAAAACTTGACACGGTGACTCTAGTTTGTCAGTTTGTCATCAGTCAGTCACTGGAATTTAGAGGTTTGCAACCAATAGTGACGAATGGAGATGAGTTGTTTATCATTCTTACCATAAGGCATGTAGTCAACATTTCCCGTACTATTAAAAAAAATGTTTAAATAGATAATGGAAGGATCAACTCTATCGAATCGCCATAAAGTCTAAATACAATATAATACATTGATTGCTTTATATTGAGAAAACATCGTAATGAAACTATAACACAGTGATAGGGCTTTTTCTAAGTACACCTCGCTAGCTACCACTCTCTAGTAGAAAATAATATAGCCAAGAAACTGTTTGTTTGTTTCGGTAGCTGCATTTGAGAGCTAAAACCCCTCTAGGTTGGGGTGCTTACCATCATGTACTACATCATCATTTAACATCAAATGAGATTGTAGTCAAAGCTATAAAGTCTTCTTCTTCCTTTTAGCGTTTTTCCGTCCTGGTGCCAGGATCCGCTTTCCTGCTTAACTTCCTGTTCTTTGCCCGGTCTTCGGCATCCTTTCGTGTTTGGTTGTTCTCCTCTAAGTCCACCTTCACCACATCCAACCAGCATTCTTTTGGCCTGCCGCGTCACTTCGGGCCGTGTACAGTGATGTTGAGACATCTATTTCCGATCTAGTCTGGAGGCCTGCGACTTATGTGGTCGTATCAGCGGAAGCGACTTTGCTGCAGCTTGTCTGCGATGTCACGGACTTCAAGGCTACCACGTATGTATTACTTTCGAATGCGATCTAATCGCGTGACGTCACACATCCATTGTAGCATCTTCATCTCAGTGACGTGTAGCTACTGGACATATCTACCTAGGACCAACCACTTTTCGCTGCCGTACAACAAGACCGGTAGAATGATGCACTTTTGCACCAGGCGTTTTAATTTCACCGGTATACTTAGATCACATAGAAAGCCGGTGAACTCTCGCGATTTTGCCCAAGCGGCTCTTATTCGGGATTGGAACTCGTGATCGATTGATCAAGATTCTTCACTTTTGTGTACATATGGCTAAGTTGTAATTGAGATAAAAACTTTAAAAAAACGGAAGATTAGAGTGCCTACCTTCATTAGGCTAGGGAACGAAGTATAGCCTAAATACACAAGAACCAAACGTAACCCAAAAGTAGCGGTGTGACTGCCGTTGACATAGAAGTCATTTTTCTCTTCTTCATGAGAGTCCACTTTAACTCCAAAGGCACAGGAGCCGATCACGTCGGTGGCATACCTCGTCGTCAGGTCTTTACAGTCAATATCTATGAAGTCATCTGCAAATAGAAAGTGTTAATTTATTTTATTATTTTATTTTAGACGTAATTATTTGCATTTTTTTAATGAATATTTTTGGGACAATGTCAATTGGATTTTATGGCACGAAAATTTGTGACGAAAAAGAGATAGCTGACAAGAGATATATATATATATATAGATTTAACACTGTGAGAGAATGAGATAGAATAAGTTTCTATATTGTATCCCTATCCTCGGAATGTATACAAAGAGAGGGAAAGAAAGTTGAAATATAGCACATTATTTTCTGTTGGATAGTACTGACTATAGCTTTTAAAAAGTGTTCTGTTTAATCTAGTATTCACATTGTTAATATATATTAAAATATTACAAAATAATACTGAAGACTAATGTTTACCATCTCCATAGCTTATTCATCTAATTATCTTAAAAATTAATCAGAATACTTCACTTCACTTTTTTATTATTTATTCTTTGAATAAAAAAAAATTCGTCGCTGCTATTAACAGTACTTACAATTATGGTATATGTTACGGACAGCGAGCCATGTGCAAGACACTGAATAGTTGAATAGTGAATAGTTATAGGAAGTGAAAGGCGTAAATTTAGTACCCTTTATATTTTATTAAACATTGTTCTAGAACGTAGAAATTCACAGCGTTAGCAATAAGTTTTTATATGAACATCGACAACGATTTATTAGGGTTAAGTATTGTTTTACTTGTACAGAGCGTAATAAATATAAGACAATGTCACAGTCAATTAGAAAGAGCACAAAAGAACCAGAACATGTGTGTTATTCATCAAACGGGCGTATCATATGGGGTCTCGGTCGAGCTGATTTCGATCTTATGCGGGCCACACGCATAGAGTACGTGTATCGGCCCATCACAACTGCGAGACCTTTAACTAAGGGATACGAACATGTTAGAAAACAGCAATATCTTAGACTGTTATCGGAACGGTCACCGAGTAGACTCTGATCGATAGGGTTTAATCGGAATATTGACACGACAGAGTCTAATAAGATCGTAATATAGTTTGAGTGTTTGTATCAATCAAATCAAATCAAATCAAAATATCCTTTATTCAATTTAGGCCCTGAGAAGGCGCTTATGAACGTCAAAGCTACTACCGGTTCGGAAAACAGCCCAGTCATCGAGAAGAACCGGCAAGAAACTCGATCTGGTTTATTTTTTCATGTCATATATTTCTATAGTAATATAAATATTCACATTCGTGGTAATATAAATATTCACATTCGATACAATACAATATTTATATTTGTAACAGTACATATAATTATACTTACTTCCGGAAGCAGCGATACGTTTTTTAAGACTGTTTATCATACATTTATTTGCCTCCATCATGAAAGGTACCATATTTTTCATTTTTAAGCTGGTGAACGCGGGGCTTAATGTTGACCTCATATCTTTCCATTCTTGACCTGGAAATATTAATCCATAGGATAATCATGTATATATTGCAGATTGGTTTAGATTGTGGGTGACCTGTATTGAATGATGGACTGATGAAAGGGTAATAATATTGGCATTATTTTTAACATCATTCAGGGTATGTTCCTTGGATGAGGGAGGTCTTTGAAAGATCACAAAATTATAGAATTGAAACATGGTAACTTTTTAATCGGACCCTGTTCCCCAATCATGAATGTTTATAGTCTATGCTCGCAGCTTGATTCGTGTTTCTTATCATTTAATGTTATTATCATATTTTGGAGTAATATATTGTTCGTAGTTGAGTTGACAGTATCACTTAGGTCTTAGATGCTAAATGGATAACATAAAAACTTTCTCCAATTTTAGAAAATCACAACTCAAACATTACAACATCTACGTTTACATATAGAATAAGGTGTACCAGAAAAATCGTCATTTTTTTCTAAAATTATCGTTAAATTTTGTCAAAAATAATAAAACAAAGACTTCCCTAAATCTTAACCACTAATATTGATGTGTAGAGGTTGTGAGTTGAATTTTTCAATTTCTCAATTAGTTAACAAATGATTTCTTTTTTAACTCAGCCTCAAACTATTAATCTGCAGAAACGGACTTACGTTCTTATAAGGAATTGAATGTCCTGTGAAAAGGTGTCTTATGGTGTGTTATTAAAATATATTTGAGATAATAAATAAAGCAATTAAAATGAAGGAAAATATTCTTACCTCTCAAAGAGAATAAGTTTCTACCGAAGATAGGGTCGACAGTATCATCTACTAATGCTTTACGATCTAAGAAGTGTTCAAAGTCCTTCACCGTTATCCTCTTTATCAAGTCTAAATCACGAACAACAGTCATAGATGCCATTAATTCATATCGACCCACGAACCTATAAATTATAAGTTCTTTGAGATTGATTTTCAGATATTTGTTTTTAAAAGTGAATGGGAATTGATTGTCTTATTTTCATCATGAATGATGTATATTATTTCTAGTAATTAAATGTATAGTTTTGAAGTAAAATGGTGTTTTTGGCAGGAGATAAATTTATAATTTCGCGCGATGACATACTACGTAAGCATGACCGAGTCGTATTGCGCTTGCGCAGATTACGTCAGGCTAGGGACGCGTCGTAGTGTAAAGGCCTACGTACATGTAATATTGATATATTGCAGCTCATCCTTTTGATTGATTAATATACTTTATAAAAATGTATATAATCATTGCTCCGAGTGCCAATAGATATGAAAACCATACTAATGCTAATAGTGTTAGTAATATTTTTAGTAGGTGGTAGAGCCACGCTGAAGCTATTACTGGTTTCAGCATGAATAGTTCGGCTCGCCCGGGGTAGTACCACCCGAAACACCCACGTGAAGTAACAGTGCTTGCATTGTTGCGTTTCGTTTGGTCAGCGAGAGCACCGGAAGCCCACCTCCCCAACCCTCTCCTCTCCTCTACCCCTCCAAAGCCCTACGACCCAAACGCACGCTGGCAACTCACTTGCGTCTGCCCTGGTGTTGCTAGTGTCTATGAATGGCAGTGATCACTAAAAATCACTTAAAAATAATTCAATGAACAAATTCTGAAATTTAAATATTTTCATTCAGACTATTATTAATATGAAACTTATAAAGAGAACACATTTCATTGTTTTGAGTTTTCACTTCTGTGGGTAGTCCTTACGACTGCCTCCAATTTTTTTATTAAAAATATTGTCATATTCTTTCTCATAGAAGAGAATAATATCACAAGGAAGGGTTTAATAATAATTCATGTAAACAACATTTTTCTTTTACTTAGACTCATAATTGCTTATAACGCCATCTGTTATCGCGTGAGTATAATTTAAACAAAGCCCTTCTTTTTAATATATTGGTAATTTTATTTTGTGATAATGTACTTAATCAGAATGTGGCAGCATGGCTAGCAATATATATTTCGATGATAAGAGAACTGTATATAAAAAAGAAAAAAAGATATTGTAGTCTGTTGAAGCTGTTAAGATCTTGCTTGGTATATAGCGTAGGCAGTTCGAGAAAAAAATAAGACAATTTAATATTAGGTATATTATAGGATATTTTCATACTGTTTTAGTAAAAAAATGTTATAGAGAACCTAATAGGTACATATGAGTCGGCGTTTATATTCTTCTAGGAATACAATCAATTCAATTTCCATCATAAAAAATGCGTCTTCACAAATCCTCTTTTCAATATTAATTTTTATTTAACATTTATTTAACAAATTAATGTTATCTCACTACAGAAACCCGCTACGTAAGTCTACTTTAGAATCTCGTAATGAAATGAGGACTTGTAAACGCTATTGTGTTTCAGAATTTTGAACGAATCTAACAATGAACCAGGAAATGTAAAGAGCAAGTTCTTAGAGACGTTGATGGAAAACTCGACATTGTGAATCGGTCTGCACATCGCTTCTGGACATCAATTAGTAATTTTCGATGTCGATTTTTATAGCTTTGTTTTATATATACCATGAGTGGCAAAGGAACATGCGGGTCACCTGATGGTAAGTGATTAACGTCGCCTATGGACACCTGCGATACGAAAGGATCACAGATGCGTTGCCAGCCCTTGAGAAAGGAGTAGGCTCGTTTCTTAAAAGATGTTAAATTGTAATGGTCCGGAAACATTGTCGCTGGGAGTTCATTCTAGGGAACTGACGTACGCAGAAAAAGCGAACGTATCTCGTCTCTCAACAGTTGCAATTTCTTCTATCGAGATTATATGAAAAAAATTGTTTGATTTTATGAAACCACGACGAAAGTGAAACTTGTTTTCGGATCGCAAACATTTAACTAAACATTTTTGAAAAATTATCCGAATTAGGGTATTAAAATCGCATTTTAAATCTTAACTTTATAATTGTAAAATGTGAATGAAAATAGGAAACCAATAGTGACAAGATATCCACCTATACAATTTCAATCTGCGTATTAGAGTACGGAATATATAATAAATACAATCATTCTGATGATAGACACATGTTAAAAACTGACTGATTTTTTTATTAAATGTCAAAGGTGAAGGTCAAGGGCATCGCCATGTTAGGCTTGGCTACTTTACTGAGCGCCTGTCAGTTTACCCCTAATCCGCGGCCGCGCGCCAACTGTATTACGACATGCGATAGATGAACGAGAAAATTTGAGGCGCTGCAAAAAAGTTTCACTTTAAAAATTAAATGAAAGATTAACAAACCTGTCCTCAGGGAATGTTTTGTAAAGTAATTCGAATTCATCAGCGATGTGCCTCGATCTCAAAATCAGTGGTGTGGTGTTACCGAGCACTGGTAACGGCTTAATGGTGTTCACTTCACATTTACTGAATCTTGAGTAGACCGTTCGTATGTACTGAACGAGCGCCAGGAATAGCACCGTAAACCAAATAAGTGTAAACATGTTCTGTGTATGAAAAAGAGTTATGGTTTATAGGCTAAAGTGTACTCGCTGTCAATAAGTAATATAATCACGCCAATGGAGAGCATATGGAATTTCTTTGTTTTTCCAAGTTAGATAGAAAATTAAAACAACATAAATTTACGTTTTGCTTTTTTTCACTACAATACGAAATCATTTTTCGAGGATTTAGGTTTACTAGTAATATTTTCTTTCACCGTTAGCTTGGCATGTATTAAAATTTGGAAAATTCCATTTCGACGTTGTAGTGTGTGCCCTATTTGCAAATGATGGATTAATATTCTATTCTATTACATTGACATTTTTGAATATGTTTACCACCTCTTAAGTAAATTATATATAATATTATTTTAAAAACACTTACTGCTCCTCCGTAAAGCACTTAAAAACACAAAAAAAAAAAAAATAGACTGGTATATATGTCCGTATCGTAGAAGATACTGCATAAATTAATTGTGTTGACTATATTTTATTTGTCAAGCCCACTCTTATCTGATAAGGTTATGGTGTCTGAGGCTTAGGCTATGTTTACATAACAAGCGCTTAATGCGCGTTGAACGCACGCAAAATTTTTGTATAGTGTTCATCACATGGTGCTCGCTTGTCAGGCGTTGAACGTGCGTTGCCGCAGCCGCCCTGGTTCAGTTTCTACTACATTTGCATTTCTAGACATTAAGAGTGCTTTTGACAACACCCCAATCAAAACTTTGATACAGGGCCTTGTGATTAAAAGAGTAGATACTACTATCACTAGGTGGATCGAAGCTATGCTCTCAAATCGCACAGTCAAATTGACACTACATGGCACAATCATGAGGTGGTAACTACAAGAGGATGCCCCCACGGTGGTGTGCTTTCACCACTATTATGGACCTTGATGGTTGACCAGCTCCTGCATAAGATGGACGAACTGAGGATAGAAACCCAGGGCTACGCCGATGACCTGGTGATAGTTGTCCGTGGTTTCTGCCAAAGTACTATCTCGTAACTTATGCAGAAAGCTCTATTTGCCATCCACAAATGGTGCAATGATAACGAGTTAAAGGTCAACGCAGACAAAACAGTATTGGTACCATTTACAAAGAAAAGGCGTCTTAACAAATTAGTACAACCCACACTAAACGGCAAGACAATTGCCTTTTCAACAGAGACCAAGTACTTGGGAGTAATTATAGACCAAAAATTAAATTGGAATAAACAAATTGATGCTTCAATTCAGTAAGCAAAAATAGCAATGGGTATATGTGGACGACTGGCTAGTAAATGCTGGGGTTTAAACCCCTGGCTGGTCATTTGGCTTTATACCGCAATAGTCAGGCCCACGATAACATACGCCTGTGTGCTCTGGAGTGGTAAAACTATCCAGTTGACTGTTAGAATCCATTTAGCTACGGTACAAAGGACAGCGTTTATCTTAGCGACGGGAGCTATGTCGACGTCCACTGGAGCGGCTCTGGAAGCTATGTTGAATCTTTTGCCCCTTCATCTACATGTAGAAAAGGTGGCCAGGTCAATAATGCACAGAATGTACGTACAGGGACGAACGCAGTGGCTATTCTTGTCCCTGAGATCCATACTGGGCTCGGTGATAGAAACACCAGTTTTAGGTATGATATCGGATATAAAATTACCTGAAACTAATCTCACAAAATTCTACACAGTAGACATACACGTAGACTACACACGGATCTCCTGGACTAACAGTGGAATAACGTGGAAATCGGATAGCCTATTGTGGTACACTGATGGGTCCAAAATGGGAGTTAACGTAGGTTGTGGTGTTTTGATGGGGAGCGACCCAAAATTAGGCATCACACTAATCTTGGTTGTTTTCAAGCAGAAGTGTATTTTTCAAGCAGAAGTGTACGCTATATTAGCGTGTGCCCATACTAATCTGCAAAAAGACTATGTCAATCATACAATTTATATCCATTCTGACAGTCAAGCCGCCTTATTGGCCCTTGCTTCAGACTCAGTTGACTCGAAACTCGTGTCAAATTGTGTGGCCGTATTAAACAGTCTGAGTCAAAATAACAGACTAATTCTCGATGGGTTCCAGGACATGCAGATATTCCTGGTAACGAAGCCGCCGATGAGCTTGCAAGGGCAGGTGCTATGGAAATACACATTGGTCCTGAATCATTTTGTGGAATACCCAAAAGCCTAGCTCTTTTGACCCTTAGAAACCATTACAATCAAGAAGCCAAAATATTCTGGCATAACTTGCCAGGACAAAACCATTCCAAAGAACTCATCAGGGTATTTAAGCCATGGCACTTTACGGATTTTAGTGAGAGCACTCACTGGACACTATTGCCTTAAAAAGCACTTGTACAACATCGGTGTCCAGAGCACAAGAGAGTACAGATTTTGTGATAATGCAGATGAGACCCCCAAACACCTCTTGTGTGAGTGTGATCCACTGAAGCCTACACGAAACCGGATTCTAGGAAAGCATGTGTTGCCTCCGGATGAGGGTACAGCTCTCAGCCAAAAAAGTCCTGCAGTTTTTAAATACTATAGGACTAGGCAGAGAGCTTTAGTAATATGGGGCTATCACAATATATCAATACTGGTCGCAGTGATACAGGATTAAAGGCCTGCATAGCCCCTTTTCCAGAATAAAAAAATAAATAAAAAAAAACTACATTTGTCCGTTACACGCGTGAAAACGCGTGCTCATGTGAACGGTAACATAGAAAACCAATGATATCAAAGTTTTTTTAAGGCTAGTAAGGCCTTAACAGCATTACCGGACTACCGATCTTCCGTGCATGGAATACTGTTCTCATCTCTGGGATGGTTCCGCCCAATACCTCCTTGATGCTCTAGACGGGTTGCAGCGACGGGCTGTCCGTATTGCGAATGATGCAGACATTATTAACAACCTGGAACCGCTTCAGTTGCGAAGAGACATCGCCTTACTGAGCGTGTTTTATCGTCTGTATCATGGCGAGTATTCTGAAGAGTTGTTTAACCTGATCCCATCTTCTCCTTTCCACTACAGAACTACACGGGTGGGTACGCGTCTCCACAGATTCACAGTAACCACCATCACGACAAGAACGAAGAAGTTCGAAAATTCTTATCTTTGTCGTACTGTGAAGATGTGGAATAGCCTCCCAGCCAGTGTGTTCCCTTCCTCTTATGACATGGGGTCCTTCAAACGAGGCGTGAAGAGGCACGTATGCAGTTCGGTATAATAGCGACGACTGCCGTTGTTATTTAACACCGACGGTCACCGTTACTTATGGGCTGTACTGTACTTTCCATCAGGTACCGTACAGTCACTTTGCCGAACCAGTTTAAAAAAAAAAAAAAGCGCGTGCTGACGTGGGCTGACAACTGTCGAGCATCAGCGGAGCGTTCAACGCGCGCTTTATGAAAACGCGTAATGTGTGTGTAATGTGTACGGCCTGAATAAAATGTATGTAGCTGTAAACGCGCGTTAAGCGCTTGTCATGTGAATATAGGCTTATAAAAACTTTATCTACAATAATTTCGGACGGAGACAGCTTAGTTTAAGCGACACCTTCAAATGGCCAACGTTCCCTACGATAGTAAAAGAAATGTTATCCTTTTTCAAGTAACACTATGAATTACACTAGCTTCTAACAGCGACTTCGTCCGCGTGGAATAATTATTTTGGGCTAACGCTAACTTTAACTCGCGACTTCGTTTACGTAGAAAGTGAAAATAAAACATTCTTCATTAATGCTCCGCCCCTATTAATTTTAGCGATGATATATAGCCTATGGCCTTCCTCGATGAATGAGCTATCTAACACTGAAATAATTTTTCAAATGCCTGTTTTAAGTTTTTGAGACCAACCAAACAGATCTTTCAGCTTTATAATATTCCTATAGTTAAGTATATAAGTACGAGTATGTAAGGTATATAAGGATGTAGATAAATCAAAATTATAAAAATAATACAACGAAATCATTAAATAAGTAAACAGTAAGTAGGACTCTCAACCTACTTCAAAAGTCAATAAAATCTAAAGCCGTTACTCCCACTAAACTAGGAGCTCAGTTGAACTGGACTTATCGAGCTAAAATGAGATATCTTATCATACGAATATTGGTATTAGAAGAAAGCAGTCCTAATTATTGCTTTGTTGTATTTTTCTTCATTCGCTTCGAAGGTTTGTGGTAACAACCCGCACTATTTACAGTGTTTTCCTTCAAATTGTGTTTCAGTGCTCATAAATTATTATCCAGAACATGTGACATCAAAGTATGACACTAATTCTTTTTGTAACGGCATGGCTTAAAGGTTTCCTTCTTGCCTTTTGTTCAAGATTAGCAATGAGTACAAAATAACTGTAAAAATATTAGCACCAACTTTGCCGATAATATATAGGATATAACACAGCTGTACTGATAAGTAAGCTTCAATAACATAAGAGATAAAACAAAGATAAATATTAATACATGACATTTTGTTTTGGTAAAATCTATCGTTTATTTTGTTTAGCACTAATCGTTGCTAAGTCAATTTTCAAATGTGTGTGTTTCCTTAGTTATTCTAAATAACGCAACGTTAATGTTACCAAGGCTTCACTTGTTGAAGGAGACGCTTTAGAAGAGTTTATAATAATACGTCTTTAGAATTTCTGTAGTGATGAATTTTAATAATAAAAGTCTAGTAACAGTTCTTCTAATAGGTACTACTATCATTGCTTCGATTATTGAAATAAACGACTTTTTTATATATGTATTTCATGTCGTTTTTGTATAATTCAACTATATTTAGCTTCTTTCTGGTATAATCGAATCAACAAACTTTTATATATATTTACAAGAATCACTATTCATAATAGTGCAAGATTAGATTGGATTCGATACTGACGAATTACATAAACATAATGTAGTCATGTTGAATAAGCATTTTATACAAAGAATTACTCATATATCAAGAATTTATAATATTCCTACGATTTGGTGCGTATTGTATTTTGGTAGTGATTTGGAACTTCCTAAATTTCTTACGTTTTTTTTTCGAATATTTTAGTAACTATTTCGATATTATAATTCGAAACGTATATTTTGTTAACTATGTTTAATAAAATAAGAAAAGGATTTATAGAGAGTTGTATTTACTAATTATTAAATTACGGTAGTCGTTTTGACTAAGTTGACAAAATGCCGGCATCATAGTACGGGCGTGTCGTCGTTTATGCTCTTCGAAACAAAACATAATTTGTTCGAATTATAACGATACTAATAGATTACATTTCATGAAATGAATTGAACTTTGAAATTGATATATCTACCACTATGCTGTGGGTTTAATCGCAAGGTTTTCCTTCACCGATTATTCGGTCTCATTCGCAAGGATTCAAACGTACGTGCCACCACGCCGTGGCCGAACACGCTGATCATTAAGCTATCATTGTTTCATCAGTAGTATAAAGGGGAATCTTAACCACCATTCAATCCCAAAGGTAAATAATGTATTTAAGTGAATAAAGATTAATATTTTATTAGTAAAACTACTTTCGCTAATAGTCCAATATTGAGATAAAATAAAAAGAAAAAGATAAAAATAGTTACGGTGGGCTATCCTCAGGAAATAGAGATATATCACCCGGGACTATATGTAGACTATATTAGGATACACAATTCCATAGTATCTTATCTTAATGTATATCATAAAATCTTGATAGCCTTGGCAATGTAAGCACGCGAAAAATAAGACTTTTTCTATCGATTAATATAATAAATATAATATAATCCTTCTATTAAATTTTATTTATTTATTTACTTTTATTTATCTACTTATTTACTAGTTGATAACCTCTGTCTTATTTACTACCTTAAAAATATATTTTATGTACAGAAATAGAAACACAAGCAGCATACCGCTTGCCCCATTTCTCCACGCTAGGAAAACACACAAATCGTAGTTTCCTACGGCTTTAATACTTTATATTGAATGAATATACCGTGACAATCCTTTTTTATGTACGGATCAAGTGTCTATGAAATAAAAGAAAAAGTGACTCGTAGTATGGCAGCCTGTGTACATGTAATATTGATATTTTGTATTGAGATTGTGCAGCTCTTTATATTTTCGACTAATTAATAAACTAAAATATAATAGATGTGTAAACCAGACTAATATTATTACTAATCTAGACACGCGGCAGCGTATCAAGCCAAGTTCAAGCTAACAAAGTGGCAAGCGCGCGCTACCGTGTGTAATATTACACGAACCATTTGGCTTCACTTTTCACCCCTTCATATCTCAAAAACTGTTTCACATAAACATTCCACATTCGGCCCATGTGTTGATACTGCGAGATATAAATATGCTCCAAATTTTATAAACACACATCAAACAGTTATTTAAATAGTAACGTCCAAACGGTGTCATTTTTATCACTGACTGACATATAAATCTAAATTCTAAGCTACTTCCAGATGACCGAGAAAGTTCAAATTTAGCAAGTAATAAGCATAAATTATATTTTAAGTTGGTATAACATATTTTATGTTGTTATAAATAAATTTCAGGACTGACATTGAACTTGGCACCCAATTAGATCTCACTTCTTTTGTCGTTGAAGTCATGAATCAAGGTATAATATATCATAATATTGAACTTGGCTCTCATTTCACATTTATGTATGGGATTTTAATTTACAAATTATCAAATTTAATTCATACTATAATTGATTTGAAAATTCAAAAAAGTACACAGTTATTCGAGTAGTCCGGTGAAGCTGTTAAGACCTTGCTAGGTCAATAGCAGAGTCAGTTCGAAAAAAAACCACATTTATTCCATTGTTTTGGTTTTCACTTTTCTCGGTAGTCCTTGTCGGCCTTGACTTTTTGGTGTATTATATATTAATGATAAGTCCTGTGCAGGAAAATTCGTGTAACGAACGTTTTGAGAATATATAACAACACTGGTTAAAGAAGTTTTGTTTCGCATTCCCACCGTTAGTATCAGGTAGGTAAGGCCAGACACCCTTACAGGTAGACACCTGTCCTACCTTCCTGTCACTGGAAACTCCTTCAGTGTGTAGTATAAGTCATAAGAATAAATAACTACAGGATGATTAAATATGCAGAAACGTTAAATCTGAACAAGCGCTTTTAAAGAGAAATTTAAACACCTTGCTGAAAGAAAGGAATTAAAAACCGATGATTAGGTTTTTTTGGAAATACTTCAAAGAGTTTTAATGCTCGATTAATGAGGCCTTGTTACGTCAAGTACCAGGAATTGTTTACACTTATCTCTCTATGATATATTTATTACATAGTATAAAACAAAGTTCGCTACCGCGTCTGTCTGTCTGTTCGCGATAAACTAAAAAACTACTGAATGGATTTTCATGCGATTTTTACCAGTGTATAAAGTGATTCATGAGGAAGGTTTTGGTATATAATTTGTCAAAGATTTTTTTTATAATCAGGGCGGGACAACGTCTGCCAGGTTTGACCCCTTGCCTATTTTTTTATTCACTATGAAGCTGGTGGGAATATGATACTATCTTCATAGATTAAGACATTATACATATATTATCAAATTTTATTTATTATTATTTTATATATTATTTATTTTATATGAAATGCATTAGAAGTACATTAAATTAATTAAAATATGCATTGCTCACACTATTGCTTCAATTTTACACAACATATACACACATGTAAATAAAAAAGACATTTTGACATCTGTCAATAAAAGACTTCAAAAAAGGTTGTGAAGGAGGTTGCTATGCTCGACTGTATGTATTATTTTACTCTTACGTTCCAATTACCCTTTTTCATTCTACAGTCTACAATGATATTATAACATATTGACAAAAGAACCCTAATAAAATTCAAACTTTAAAAAATCAATGAACTATGGTCGAATGTCGACCTCTGGGCACCCACTAGTACACATAAATGTATACATTACAATTCTGAATATATTTTTATATTATGCAGCTATGATTTAATTTTATATAAGTGTATGTTCAATTTGGTCATGGCTAAGAGTGCTCAACCACTCAGAAACTAGACGCTCAGCAGTATGGACTGAAACTTTCTGGGCTTAGCATTATTTGAAGATTATATTACAGACTAGCTCTGTCCGTGACTCCGTCCGCGTGGCATAGAATGCAAAGATCAGTCTTTCGTTTACTGTGCCTTACATATTATATGATATCCGTGTTTTTGTAACAGATTGAATCGCATTTACTTACCTACTCTTCTCTCGCACTTAAATCCAGCCGTTATTCAAAATACAATATTTTTTTATAGAGAGGACCAACTTTAATGAAACAAAAACTAAATGTAACTTGAGCTTATACTTTATGATTTTCTTGAGGTTTTATCATGAACGTAGTACTTTAGCTGTGATGCGTGTTCAAACAAACAGACGGACATACAGACAAAGAGATATTTCTAAAAATGATTTTAATGTATTTTATTACTTATTCCTAGACACCTGTAACATTTTTTTTTTTATAAAAGTCTAAAAAGTATAGACACCTTAGATTTACATTCTCATTATTCTATATATTTGTGGAAAAGCCATATTCACTTGGGGAGTCGGAGCAACGAATAAACAACTCTGTAACCACATATCACCTCCACACACGTGCACGCATACACGCTTGCACATGCAGGTGGAAGGGTTTTATTTTTTTCCCTTATCAAACTGAAATAGTTTAGAATATTATCCGATACGAAATATATATAAGGGTTGTTGAGGTATGTATGCTTGGTACACATATATGTTTCAACAACTCATATATGTATGAATAGTTAGCTTAGCTTAGCTTACATAGGTCGCGAATTGCATTTATCAGGCAACAGCCAAAGCCGAGGTGTGCCGCGCACCCTTGAGCTAGTTGTCAAAATAAAATCGGCTGAGTGCCTTAGGCGCTCGCCTTAGTAGTCCGGTGAAGCTGTTAAGACCTTGCTTGGTAAATAGCGTAGTCAGTTCGAAAAAAAAAAAAAAACGACTCTGTAACATCTGCAATAATAAATGAAATGTGTTTAACGCTTGTCATTTAGGCCGCATAAAATCTTCAAGCTAGATGAAGTTGATAAATGGTTCGAAGATAATCCCGCCAGTAATCTCCGACGTTGCGTTTCTCTAATTTTTCACCTTTTTTTCTCTCTTTTAATCCGAGTTCGCGGGCGCGTCCCGCGACAGATTGCCGTAATGAACGCAATGATGCGACGCTCGGGGGATTTGTTTATTTAATTATACCAATATCAAATAAAACGGATTTAACTAAGATTTTTATAATACGAATTATTCACACTCATTTTGTAACTTATTCTAGGTAGTTACGTATTTGGCGGCGTAAAATCCATACATATAATAAGAATGTAATTCTAACGTGTCTGCACTTATTTGATCTTTGTAAAAAAATAAATGTTCCAGGTGTCTTGGAATAAGTAATAAAATTCTTTTCAGTCATTTTTAGAAATGTCTGTCTGTCTGTTTCTGTAAACACATCACTGCTAAAGTACTACATACGCTTATTAAAATTTCACCAAGAACATCATAAACCATATGCTCTAGTAACATTTAATTTTGGTTTCATTAAAATCGGTTGACTCTATGAAAAGTTATTGTAAATTTTTTTTATTGTAGCACGGCAAAATGACTGCTCTTTGCCTGATGGTAAGCACAGTGCAATCCAAAAACAACGGCGACCACCGAGTGACACACTATCCATCGCCGGTCGCCACTGTCATGCCGGCTTGCGAAAAGCTGCACAAATATGCATAGATTGATCCCGAAGTCAGGCTGTAAAACCCTACCACACCGCTTTCGCCATTGCCTCGTTCGTTACTCACCCTGCACCACGCGCAGGTGAGGTTGGCTTGGGTGTCTCAAGTAATGACGACGTGACTTAAGTACAAGAGAAAAGTAGATAAGTAAATGGACTTCATACATTCAGGTTATTCAGATTATTAGTCACTGTTCTTTTACATTACATCCCACGTGGATGGAGTTGCGGGCACAGCTAGTAAGAAATATAAAACATCTTTGATAAGCTTTGTATAAACTAAACAGTTTGGTGGATTTTATCATATAGGATGTGATTAGTTTCCCCATAGTTATGGAAGTGAATTAGGATATACAATATTTAAACATGAAAATAGAAATGATGAATAAAATAAGTTTTTTATATGCAAGTGGTCGACTGCAGGACATTTGAAGGAAACTTTCATGATACGATGTAATTAGGACGAACTAAATATTTTAGTAATGTTTCTTTTTTCCTTATAAACTAATTAAATTTAACTTAGGCATTGAATCAGAACTTATGGAGTAAGTAAAGACAAATAATTATAAACACTATATTTAGTGTACAATAATTTTACAAGTAATAACAATAATTAATAATCCTAAACATATATAACAAATTAATGAATATATTGATTATGTTTTATTTTCTGGGCTTTATTCTAACCCAGTGTCCGCCTTTAATGCACACGTTAAAGCTATCCGACGCCATTTTTGTAGGTACTACCGTCTTTTCGCAAACGCTGACTTCGAAATTTAGCAGAAGTTGGTACATCATAACTTTTACTTCGCAAAGTGCAAACCTCGTCCCTGGAAATATGAAAAATATGTCATTGAAAATGACATGAGATCAATGGAGATTAGTAATAGTGGTCAAGCCCTCTATCATGGGGCATTTAACAAAGATGTTTCTAACGTGCATAAGATATACCCAGACTTTATTTAATCGTATGACTAGGGTCAATTTATGTGGACTTCATCCGTGTGTGTGCCAGTTTAGAATAGCATCATTCCATCTCTTCTCGTGAGTGTCGTAAAAGGTGACTAAGGGTTTAGCCAAAAGCCAATGATGGTATAATCTATCTAATCTAATAACTCCCCTGTAATTCAAGCAAAGCCTACTATGGTAAAAGATACCTTTATTTCCGATACCATCGGATAATTACTGTTGGGCAATGTGAGAGTAATGACGCCAATCGGAGGTCCTTAATGGATTGTAGCCAACTCACTGCATCCTGACCATCAATGGTCATACCGGGCAACTGGTTTATCGGGATCTGATATAACTGGACGAGAGTGTGGGTTTGAACGAGCGCAACTGCTTAACTACTTAAATCAATTCACGCGCAAACGAACCTTAGCACGATTTCAGATTCCGAACATAAGCCCTATGGCGATGGAGTAGTAGCGGTTGGGGTTGTGAGTCACGATGTGCCTTACTCCTAGCTGTTACTCTACATATAGGCGGTCAGATGAGAGTGGTCACTCTTGGAACCGACTGAGACGGGATTTCGAGTTCGACAGCACATCTGATGTCTAAGCAGCCCTATTTTCGCTGTTGACGGATACGTCAAGGAGGACATCAACATTATCATATGGAATAGTGCAGCGTCCAAAAATTTACCTAGTCGGTGGCAGGGGAATGAGAGGTATACTTCCAGCGGACACAACACCAGTCCCCCATAATTAAGCCCAGACTCTGAGTTCTCATTTGTCGATCACAATGATAACGGTTCTGTGTAGAAATCTATAATACTCAGCAACAACATGTGGTGATAATGATTATTGAGTACTAAAGCTTTTTTACAATTTAAAATATCTTATGTGTTTACCTAATTTACTTATACACTTTCCATTCCGACAACAATATTATCCCTTACTTAACTTAACCTTTGAGATCCATCGAATGGGATAGTTGATTTTTTTATCACCCGGTAGCTTTATAACCTTCATAAACTAAGGTCTTATAGCCTCCGTGTCAAGCAATTACATTAAAATTACATAATTGGTAATACTGATAGACACAAAGGACTCACCAATACAATTCCTGGGTCCAACTCCAAATGGGGCATATGAGAATGGTAAAATTTTATCCTTGTTTTCATCGGAGAAACGCTCAGGGTCGAATTTGTTAGGGTTTGGAAAGTATTTTGGATCATGGTGAAGTGACCATACTGGAACCGACACACTTTCCCCTTTGCGAACCTGACATAGTATACAATTATTGGTTTGGTTGTCTATCCTAGTATACTATTACAGCTGGCTGTTTTGATTGCATAATTTAAAAAGATAGTTTTGTTAGGTTATTTTGCTAAACGATACCGTCTAAAAGAAATTGTTATTCAGGAGCAAGTGAGGTAACTCGGATATTTAGAAAATCAAACATATTAAAGCGAAATATACTCTTATACTTAAAATTGGAAATAGTAGAATATATTCTTCTATTATTTATTCATTGTTTCTTGTAGATAGAGCACTGGTTGTTGTTTTAAACATAAATTTAAATTCAAATATATACTACAGATAATACTTACGATGTAGTCATTAATGGCTTTGTCGTTCGCTTTACCTAAATTGTAATCTTTGATGCACAGTCTCGTCAAAGCCACTACTGCAGGCCACATTCGAAGAACCTCTGAATATTTAAAATAATATTAATAAGAATAAATTTCACCAAAATAACTATGTTAGTCTAAATATATACAAGGCATCCTAAAGAGTTTCATTGGCCAGCATGACAGCGGCAATCAGTGATGGATAGTATGTCTCTCAGTGGTCACCATCGTTTTCGGATTGACCTGTGCCTACATTTAAAAAAATCTGAATTCAGTACATTATAAATAGTGTATTCTTAACGATCCTCCAAAAAAAAGCTTTTGTCAGTCTTTTTTGTCAACCGATGAATGAATTTGAGGGTGTCCAGACAGTTAAGCATAATCTCATCTGATATTAAGTTACTATGTGGTCTAGAGGAACACTGAAGTGCAGTTACAGGAACACATCTAAAAGGACTCAGTGACAAATTTACAAATCGAGAGTGATATCTAGCTAGATGAGCATTCCAAAAACTCTACCATAACACATATAATGCAATCATGTATTAGCAGTCAATTGAACAGCAAAGCTGCGGATATATTTTTATGTATATTGCCGAACCTAGACCTTTTAAACCGAGATCAACATGCACTTAGACTTGAAAATTATTAGAATTTTAACAATGGTCAATCAATCATCAAAAAATGTTGGTATGATTATACGTAAATATTTTGAGATTAGATTCGTTAAGATTTCTTTGCTCAGTTTGGCTGCTATAAGAGATTTATTCTGGTTAAAAAACACTATATTTTCTACAAACTTTCATAATTAAATTACAATTTTGATTCAATTGTAGATAGATATTGTCATTAAAATGGCACATGAAGACTAAACAAGAACAAAGAGATTTTTCAAATAAATGAATTTCATTTATTTGCACAGATATCCTACCGAGAAATTTTGCTGAACTGACTCCACCAAATAAATATTTCAACAAGTAGGTATTCACATCTGTTAGATAATTGTACTGTAGATATTTCTCCTTTTTGGTACGACTTAAGATAGTATATACTTATGATTTTTTTTAAAGACGTATAAAGTTTCAGTGCTGGTTATGATGTGGTTTCATTAAGAAAAATAATAATAACTCACCCGAAACAACCATATCCAGATATTTCAAATTCTGAACGGAATTATAATCGAATTTGCCACCATTTTTGGCTTCATTCCCCTGGATCTCTTTGAATAATTTGTCTTGAGCATCAGGGTTCACAGCAAGTTCATGTAACATGAAAGACATGGTCGTGGATATTGTTTCGAAACCGGCGATGAAGAATAATGTAGCTTGAGCGACGAGGTCACTGTCAGACCAAACTGTAAAAATGCCATTTTTTTAAATAAATTTATTTTTATATTACCTACCACATGACAAATTAATAACGGCGATATCTTCTTGTTTTTTCTGTCTCAGGTAAGTAGGATCGATACAATATCTTTTCGTTATATATGTCATATCATGAACTACGATTCGTATAATTCTTGACAACTCATTGATGTCAACTCTAAGTGAAATCTTCAAGGCTTTCCATTTGAACTTTGCAAGTACAGAATTATTCAAAATTAAGCATTTACTAGCCTTTTTCTGCTACCCTTAAGATGATCAGCACTCATTTATGTACAGCTTTATTGAATCTCATTGTTTGTGTATCATTTTGAATGAATAATGGTAATAATGATATTAAATTTACGACGGATAATTTAATGTTAGTTAATAAATATTTACTATATGATTTAAATAGGTAGCTACCGCAAAGTAGTTTAGTTTTTGATTCTCACAGGTTTGTATATAACTATTGCCAACGAAGATTACTATTATATTAATAAAAATAAAATAATATTAACATGTTTGTATACGGAAAGTCCTTAGTTACCTCTGTTAACTGATTTTTGGCCAATTTCAGATTCTTCTACGGTAGAAAATCCAGTAACAGTTGCTTCAGAAGGATTTTTATCATACTTCAGTTTACCTGCAGAAATTATCTTATTTAATATAGCTATATAATATAATATAATCATATAAAATCAATGTATTAGTTGTGTACCCTTTTTGGCTTCCATCAGTAAATGTATCATATCAGGCCTTAGAATCCTGTGAATTTCTCTTTCTTTCATCGTGCTTAGAACCAAGCTGTTAAAAAAAATGTTTGTTTCTTCAGTGAATAGCTTGACCTTCAATCTCTGTAACAAAATATCGTTTAATGTTTATGAACAATTTCGTTATTGGCTATTAAATTACTTCTCACAAGTTTTAAAAGTTTTTGATTGTCATATGTCCTGAGATTCTTTCTTTTATTGTTTTACGTGATAAATGCACACTATGTTTTGAGAAATTTACAACAGATGGCTAACAATTAAAAAATTACAAACGTCAGGCCCTATATTTTATATTAAACTTGACGATACAACAAACAATTGTACAACAATTATTTTCAGTAATTCCTTATTAAATTAAGATTATTTCTTTATTAAGTCACATCGGCACTTGTTCAACCATTTTAAATCGTTGAGTAGATAAACAAATTGAATTTACTACAAAAGAGGTTTTACAATTTTTTTGTAAACCTCACCGTTTAAAAGTTATTGAAGGTTGAAGTTTGCGTATTTAAGATGATTATATAAGAAAAAAAAGATATCTGAATGAAAATAACCGAACTTCAACCTTCAATAACTTTTAAATGGTGAGGTTTACAAAAAAATTGTTAGACATCGTTTTTCTAGAAAATAAATCATCAATCAATTTCCTACAACTATATGTGACGACATTTTTTTTTCAAATGGTGAATACCGAAATATGAATTTTTACTTTCTAATAATAAAATAAAACAATAAAATAAAAAAAACTGAGAGGTGAAAGACTTTCCTATTAAAATGAAGACCTCATACTTGGACTATTTTTCAGAGTATAAAGTTAAAAAAAAAGACCATTTTTTGGTCCACCTTAGTGTGCAGATAGATATACATTACTGGTGTGTAACTTCATAGTGAATTTAGTAGCATATAACATACTTTCATCAACTTAGGGGCAGTACCATATCCTAAAAAGACAAGGAGCCAGCGAAAACTGAAGCTGGCGGTAATCTTGCCTTTCTGGTAGAATTCATTATCCTTATCAAGGTGAGAGTTAACTTTTACTCCGAAGGCACAGGTGGCGATGACATCATTGGCGTACCGAGTTGTTAAGTCCTTGCAGTCGACATCAATATGACTGTCTGGAAAGGAATTTGCATAATATAGTTTTAAGAAGCAACTACAGCTCAGTTGCTACTGCTTTTGAGGTGTAAGGGGTGTCGCATAACATCTTAAGCTTGAGACACCCAAGTCAACCTCACCTGCACGTGGTGCACCCTGCTGAGTAACGAACGAGGCAATGTAGACAACGGGGTGGTAGGGTTTTAAAGCCCGACCATGCATGTAGCGAAAAAGCCCGTAATAGTGATTCGTTGTGCGCGTCGCGTTTCGGGATCTGCTCATGCATATCCAGTAGTGAATGACTTTCGCCGTGGCTCGAATACCGGTGAGATGATTAACACTGGTCACCTCTGGACACGGACGGAGGTTGTTCGCTCACGCAGGCCGGCATGACAGCGGCAACCGGTGAGGGATATCGCATCTCTCGGTAGTCGCCATTGTTTTTGGATTGTACTGTACTCACCATCAGGCACAGTGCAGTCACTTTGCTGTGCTACAATAAAAAAAAGAATAAAGTTGATGGTGTGATTGGACACCGCGTCGATCGTTATAAACGTCAAAGCTACCACCGGTTTGGAAAACAACCCAGTCATCGAGAGGACCGGCAAGAAACTCTTTCTGGTTTATCTTTTCATAATACATATTTTTACCAATACCGTTACATTCGTTTTTGGTGGATGCACAGAGAGGGCGTCATTTCCAGACGTCACCGTCGTTTATCTATTGTACCACCCTATTTGCCTTTAGACATTAAAACCCGCTGGACAAGGTGTTTGAACTCACCATTTGGCAAATCGGTAAAGTGCTTTGGAGCTTTGTTATGGAACCTAACACTATTACTTAAAAACTGTTATTGATGTTGGTGAACCTAAAATATGGAATGAGCAATTTGTTACTGTTCTAGTTTTGTTCGTAGTTATTTATAGTAGTATTGTTCTAGTATTTAAATTATGTTGGTCATTTAGTAAATCCAGCTTAGTTAAGTTTTTGCAGACATACATTAGATTATCAATTGGTCGTTCTAAAGTATCATAGGTCGCTGGTTCAAATCCGGCTCGAAGGACCAAAATTTGTGGTGGCGCCGATGCGTTCTCGACGCCACTGAGGGGTGATCTAATTCTAATTTTAGTGGACTGTATTTGCGGGAACTGCTAATTTTTATACTACTATTGTGACCAGATGCGATGGAGACATGACTAGGGAGGAAAGTGGCACATACCTTGTGGCGTTGCGGTTTCCACGTGGCTAGCCGGCTAGTTGATGTTCTCGTTGCGCTCCACAGTTTCTCCGTCACAACACTAAATTATTGTTTATAAAGTATTTGCACGCACTATATGCGGAGCGATGCGTTTTCTTAACTACAAGCAAGCAAAATTACAACTGTTTCAACCTGCGGCGCGGTACGGACTATAATGTTTCAGCCTGCGGCGCGGTAAAGACCATACTGTTTCGACGCGCTACGATGCTTGTAAGCAAGTATGTGCCACAGGAAGGGGTAATTAGGCGGGGTTGGATAGTGTCGCGATCTGATCACAATATTGAGCTAAATCCAAAGTATATAATGCGGCGCAACCATTTCCCCCGGCTTGAAGGGTTCCCTTCAAAATAACTAATCTAAATCGAATCTATACCAAATTAAGTCGAATCTATACTAAACTAAATCGAATCTATACTAATCTAAATCGAATCTACACTAAACTAAATCGAATCTACACTAAACTAAACCTAAGGTAAGCTAACCACTGCTACTGGTGATTAGGCAGAGGACAGAGACGAATAACAGGACGTAAATACGATCCGGTTGCGGTTTTAACTCGAACAGTGCGAGTAATTCCATTAGATCCGGGAAAAACTTCCTCAACAACGCCTAATGGGCAATGTAGAGGTGGTGTATTTTCAGTTATAAGAATTACGACAGTTCCAACAGTAATTGCAGTCGATGGTGTATTCCATTTTTGACGCGACTGTAATGTGTGCAAATAGTCTGTTCTCCAGCGCTTCCAGAACGACTGGACGAGTTTGTCCAATAAATCGTAACGCGAAAGAACATGCAATCGATCCTCGTCAATATCTCTACAAGGTAGATACTTGAGAGGAGTCATGTTTAAAAAATGTGCAGGCGTTAGTGCTAGTGGCTCTGAAGGATCACTAGACAACGTCCGACATAGTGGGCGGGTGTTCATAACCGCTTCCACCTGAGTGAGCACCGTGGTTAACTCTTCAAAGGAAAGTATCTGCTCGCCTATTACGCGATACAGATGTGATTTTAAGCTTTTTATATTGGCCTCCCAATTTCCTCCAAAATGACTCGCGGTTGGAGTATTCAACGACCATTTGATACGGTGTTCAGCTAATACTTGAGCGAATTCAGTGTTAAAATACTTTGATCTTAAAAATGCATTCAATTCTGTGATATTACGTTTAGCTCCTACATAATTTGTACCATTATCCGAATACATTTGTCCCACAGGGCCACGACGCGATAAAAACCTTTTAAACGCTGCCATGAAGCTTGATGTGCTTAGGTCACCTACTAACTCTATATGAATTGCACGAGTTGTCATGCAAACAAAAAGACAGACGTAAGCCTTCGTCGAGCGAATACCACGACCACGTGAAATTGTTACTCTAAATGGACCGGTGTAATCCGTTCCGGTGTGTGCAAATGGCTTAACTGACTCTACTACACGACAAGAACGATGGTCAGCCATTTCCGGAGCAGCAGCTCTCGGATGGAGCCTATAACATGGTACACATTTGTGTACCCTAGAGCGAATCAAATTACGAGCGGAAACAATCCAGTATTTTTGTCGCAGGATCGACATCAACAAATCAGGACCAGCGTGACAATTTATTTTGTGATAATAATCTACTAAAAGATTAAGAACATGGTCCTTTCGCGGCAAAACCACCGGGTGTTTCTGATCAAATGCCAAGTTTGATTGGCTCAAACGGCCACCAACTCGTATGAGCCCATCTTGTAAGAAGGGTTTCAAACGCTGAAATACACGACCACAAGGTTTGTTGGATTTAAGATTCTTCAATTCAGCGGAGAAATAGTTACGCTGAAGCTCACGGAGTACAATTAACTCGGCTTTATCAAGATCAGCCGCAACTATATACTCACCCCGAGGTAATATTTTAACAAAACGATACATATATACTACGCAGCGCAAGAGTTTAGACCATGAGGACAGTCTATTAGACAACAACAACACTGGTGACTCCTTACGTGGTGCAACTGTAACCAAAGTATGCTTCTTTTGTTCTGGTGGTTCTGACACAGTTGATGGATTGAAAGGAGTAACAGGCCACTCTTCTGGTGATGCGTGGATCCATGAAGGACCGTGAAACCATAGTGAATGATCCAAAATCTGTGCAGGAGTTAGCCCCCGAGATAGGCAATCAGCAGGGTTATCCGTGCTAGTCACGTGGTAGAGATTTAGCGGTGATAATTCCGATTGAATTTTTGCTACTCTATTGCCAACAAAGGTGTCCCAACGATGGGGAGAAGAATGAGCCCAACACAAGGCTACAGTTGAATCCGAGAAAGCAAAAACTCTATTTATATGAATGCGGTTATGACAAGCATTGATAATTGTGCCCATGAGTTTTGATAGTACAAGTATACCACAAAGCTCAAGGCGCGCGAGAGACACCACTTTACGAGGTGAGACCTTAGATTTGGCAGTGATAAGGCTCACTGAGTGGCTGTCACCATTCTGAACGTGAAAGTAAACAACGCCTCCATACGCCTTTTCGCTAGCGTCTGCGAACCCAATAACTGTAACGATACTTTGTTTATTGGTACCGATATGCCGTGGAATATTAATTTGGTCGAGCAAAGGAAGCTCTTCCCTAAAGCGAGCCCACAAATTAGCGATATTATCCGGTGGCTGGTCATCCCAGTCACAATTTGACAACCAAAGCTCTTTTATAAGAAGCTTTGCATATAAAACTACAGGTGCTACAAACCCCATTATATCCCATATCCCATATTCTACACAAGACAATATGGTGCGTTTGGTACAAATTTGTGGAGTCGAACAAATTTTAAGACTGAACGAATCTGATGTCGGTGACCAGCACAAGCCGAGAATCTTGTGCAAATCACCCTCGTCAAACTCCTTAACAGTTGATAAGCGATATGATGGCGGAATTGAATCCAAAACTCTTCTCGAGTTGCTAGTCCATTTCACTAGATCAAACTGACCCGCTTTCATGAGATCAATTACTTCAGCGGCAGTTTCAATGGCCTCTGTCTCGCTCTCTATAGAATAAACAAAATCATCCATATACAAGCAAGTCTCTATAGTTTCCTTAGCCTTTGGATATGCAGATCCCTCATCGGAGGCAAGCTGCTTTATTGTTCGGAGAGCATGAAAAGGACTTGACGTCAGACCGAAACAAACACGATTAAACTCGTAAGTCGTCAGATTTTCCTGCGGGGAAAATCTATACAAAATGCGCTGAAATCTACGGTCATGTTTGTTTACACCGATGCAGAGAAACATTTGACGAATATCGGCTGAAAGGGCAATCGAAAACAAACGAAAGTTAACTATAATATCGAACAAGTTCCCTTGCAGATTTTGTCCTCTATATAGTATGTCATTCAGCGAAACTGACGTACTGGTCTTGGCGCTGCCATCTAAAACCACACGTAATTTCGTGGTGAATTTATCTTCCCTAATAACTCCATGGTGTGGTATGATATACGACGGAATATTTATAGACTCTGCAGTTTCAACAGGCGCGGGCGAGATGTAACCTTTATCTAGATATTCGATTATAACGTCGTCGTAAGCTTGTTTCAACTTAGGAGACGCTAGCATTTTTCTTTCTAAACAATAAAAACGTTTTTCAGCTAATCGACGAGAATCACCGAGAGAAAAAATATCACCCTTAAAGGGGAGCGCGACAACATAACGACCATC